>JAYESA010000019.1:9158264-9665047 GCA_036927795.1 Iris macrosiphon | reverse complement strand
AAAAAAAGCAGTATAAACATTATAAACATTACTGATTCCATTGGTTGTCAGAAAATAAAATTGATTCAAGAAAGCATTTTTCTGTTTAATTTTAGCATTTTAGAGACTCCATTTGAAAAATTGGAAGGTTTGAAGACAAAGCTATTAGGTGGGACTCTGAGCCAGTCTATCTATTACCTCAGATCATCAATAACTTGATTCCTTCTTATTCGTTTTGCCGACATGAATTCTGGAGGGCATAGCATAGTGCACTTGGAATGATAATAACATTTCCAAATTTTCTTTCCCTACTAAATTCTTTGCAATTTTGTTTGTGTATCATTATTCACGTTCATAAAATGCCCTCATATACTACTCTTTACTTTAATCTTTATCATCCAAATCTCATAATTCAATTTCAATTTCAATTACAATCATATAATTTAATATTGGATCATATTTTCAAACTAGTTCATTAAATCGGTCATTTTATTTTGTGACACGTAGGATATAAATAAGATATTATGGTATCATCATTATACTACAACAAACAGCTAATTCTTTGTGAGTCATCTAATTCTTCCGTTCCCGGTCCAATAGCTAATTCTTTGCTAATTCTTTGTTTTCATCTATCTTACCAGATGGCACCCAAGAGAGCGACACCTCCTACTGTTAAGGAGGAAGTGATGCCTCCTACTGTTAAGGAGGAAGAGATACCACCTGCTGTATCTCAGACGGGGAGTTCCAGTCACCCAGCACCAATAGCGGAGCTTGATAACATAAACGCTGTTTATGCGCAGTATTTGAGGGACTGGTATCTGCCCCGTTTTGGAAATCCTCGAGATTGATACTATGATGTTTCATATACTTATATATTATGCATTTTGTGTTACTGTGATACTCTGATACTTATATATTATGTATTTTGTGATGCTGTTTATGTCCATTTTGTGTGACTGTGATACTGTGACACTTTTATGACTGTGATACTTTTATTGTCTGTCTATAATATTTGTGTGTATTAATTGTATGACTGTGATACTTTTATTCATATTAAATATTGTTAATCCGGTGTTGAGTGTTCCACCGAAGGGGTCGGCGAACCCATAGAATTCAACGGAGGGTTGCTCCGGATCTATTTTTAATTAGAAATTTATAAATTGCAGGAATAATAGTTTGGAACAATTTAGGTTTTTTTTTTTTTACTTTTTTGTAAATTTAGCGACGTATTTAGCGACGTTTAGCGACGTTTTTATAAGTCGCTAAACAAGTCGCTACTTAGCGACGTGTCATTAGCCGTCGCTAACGACGTCGCTAAACGTCGCTAAATATGTCGCTGTACGTCGCAAATTGCTGACATGGCAGTACTGTCAGGTCATTAAAGACGTCGCTGTTACGTCGCTATATAAGTCGCTAATTAGCGACGTTTAGCGACTTTAATAAACTTCGCTATTTCGTGACGCGGCGTCGCTAAACGTCGCTACATTTAGCGACTCAATAAAGTCGCTAAAAAACGTCAGCATAGCGACGTTTAGCGACATTTTTCCTTTCAACGACTTGGTTTTTTCCGACTGCGTTAAAACGTCGCTAATTACGTCGCTAAACGTGTTTAGCGACGTTTTTTTTGTCATTTAGCGACGTTTTTGGACGTCGCTAATTTGACTTTTTCTGGTAGTGATCAGCATCATTATTACCTGCTATTACAAGTAATTTCATCAATTTTTTTAATTAAAAAACAAAATAATTTCTCCTATGAGATGTCCAACGTAATGTTCTAAGTATAATGAATAATATGTTCTCGTGGTTCAATCCACTAATCTTCCGCCATCTAACCACGATCTTATACTTCTTTTCGGTAATTTTAAGAGTCATTCGAGTTCGACGAATTGTCCATATTTGAATCTTAATATATTTACCAATGTTTTTGGATGTGATTTTACGAAGCCATGATTAGACTATATTGACTGTTAGTAACGCAGATTGGCAAGTGAAATTTACCATATCCAACAAACGACAATGTAAGTACAACAAGAACAAAACTATAATCATCAAAATTTGGGATGGCCAGCTCACGCACTCACTCCTTGGAGAAATTTTTAAATGATTCCGGCTAACTACGTGACAATGATGAGTAGTAAATCCGACCAATAATTTTTTAACACTTGTTTCTTTCACCATATCACTACACTTCTTTTAATTCATATATAAATTCTTCATAATAATTTTCAAAAAAAAAATTATAATATTTTTCTGATTTTATGGACAGTAAATTTCTATATATTTTTATATATTTTTGATATATTTATAAAAAAATTATGCTAAATTTTTATACCAAGTGTCAAATAAATATTGGTCGGACTCAGCACTCACCATTGTGACATGGTCAGCCGGAACCATATAATAATTTCTCCACTCCTTGGTCCGTGCTGGACTGCTTGCATTTACTTCTTGCGATCAATAAGCAGTGAAGCAGTTGCGTTTCAGTTGGTATCTGTCAATGTCACTAGTGTCCCCAGCGTATCCTTTGGCCATTATGGCCGTACTTACGAAAAGCAAGGAAGATTAAGAAATCTTTAGGCCTCTATGGTTCCAAAAAAAAAGGGAAAGAAAATGAAATAAATTCTCTGCTTTTTCCATGGACATTAGAAATTGTAATTTCCATCATTTTTTACAGCACTTCAAATGCCAGAAATCAGCACAAATAATTTAATCCTAAATTTTGTAATAAATATAGAAAATTGGGAGAAAAAAATAAATTCTTAGGTGAATGGAGAAAACTATTTTCTTCCATATTTTTCTTTTTTGAAAATAATTTTCTTTTATGCTCTTTTTTTTTTACATCCAAACACATGAAATAAATGACTTTTCTTTCTCAATGTCCAAATACCAAACGTGACATAAGTGCACCTACATATCAGCCGACGCTGATGCCTATGCAGCAGTATATATATCAGCCAGAAAGATGTAGCTGCATCAGCCCACAATTTGTTGATTTTTCCATTTACTTGCACAAATTATGGGTTTAAAAGCTTATATATATACTGGATACTGGATGCATCAGCTGTTTGGTTTTGTTTAGTTACATGGTGTGCAGAATTTCTTTTACCATTTTTTTTTTGTGCAGTATTTGCCAATTTATCTGATAAATTCCAACTTTCTTTTTCTTCTTCTGCTTTTTAATCTGATAAGTTCGTGGATTACATCCCTTGATAGTCTGGAGCTTGGGGCATAGACAACAAATACAAGAAATTGTGTGCTTATTTCATCCAGGATCTAGTAATGTAAATACAACTTCAATCAAAAAAATTGTTGAAAGACCAATCTGACTGGTTTTATTCTTCTTCTGTATTGCCATTTCAATGAAAGGGAAATTTCCATATGTTTCCTCCCTGCAAATATGCAAAGAAAACATACTCCGATTATCATAAGTCAGTCAGCACACCCAAACCAACATATTACCTGACAATGAATAAATCATCTTAACACATTAGCTATTGTAAGGAAGCAATATCACACCAATTGAACTGAAAGTCTAATGAGGCTCACTGGCGTTATACGCAGGTCAGAGATCTAAATGCTTTGAAGAAATGCAGCTGAACGCTTGAGCTTTCTAGAGCACTCATCACTTGGAATTTCAAAGCGGATAGTTTTTGAAATGTAAGAAGACTCACCACGGGAAAAGAAATATTTCTTAAGCATTCACATCAATCGCCACTCTCATCAGAGAGGTTGGGAGAGAATGACCCACAGAGAATGAGCACGTGGAGGCCATGGTTGCCAATGTCCACCCAAAACATTAAGCAAAGATTAACCGCCTTCACAGTAACCTCATATATTTCATCACCCAAAACATAAAACAAAGATTAGTTCAATGGTGAATGTCAGAGATTCATATCAGTACATAAGCTAGAATAATTTCATAGTACAAGCCCATAAGCTAAAGCAATATCAGGTGCAGGGCTACTCCACCTCTGGGTTGGGCTTCACACAGTATACATTCGAGAAGGAAAAAAAAAACTGACAAAAAATTGCACAGAACACTGGTAGTCTCCAAGAAATAAACTATTTCATTAACACATCTAGCAGCCATGAATTAAGAATCACAATTTGAAGGCTTTTATAGAGCATTGCCACTCTTGCCATATTTGGGACAATTTGCCCCCAGAATATCACAATACTTGCATTGCATCTAAAAAACAAATTTCTTGCACTTATGAAGCTGCTCATCATGTTTTTCCTCTTAAATCTTCTAAGTAAGAACAAAAGCAAAAACAACAATGTATTTTCTTCCAACTGTTTGGAAGTCCGCATGTTATTCTTATTTGGCGCGAACAATTTTAGATAAATCTTCAAGGATCTACATTTTCTAGGCAGAGTATAATATCCATAAATATGGACTCCTTCAACCGACAATATCCTTCAAGATGCACCATGCATGATGTTTTTTTCAAAGATTTGACCTTTGAGGACAAAGGTCACTAACATCTTATTCCAAAATTCTCAGAACTTTGTTTTTGTTCTTCAGTTCTGGTCCACCATGGAAATCTCACTTTGACAATGAGGGCAAAGATAAAGCAGTCTGTCATGTTTCAAGGTGTATCATCAGGGTCGACCACAAAGACATCCAAGCTCCCTCCCTTATTTTGAATGAAAGAAAAGACGCAACTGGCTCGAACAGAAAGACGGACAAGTAATACAACTGATCATGTATAACCTTCTTTAGGAAGCCGAACTCGAGTAACCCTTGTGGTTACCGGGGAGAGGCATAAGACCCTGGCTAGGTGGAAGAAGATAAGTGGATCGAGCCACGGAGGCGTATTATTTCTTCCATTTATAAATGGTATGAATTGGGGACAGTGGGCCCAAAAGACATGCAACGCAGTGTGCGCAAAGTCCCGAACGTTACGTCGGGCATCTCAAAAAAAAAAACCTTTCTTTTAGGAGCCATACATACCATACCCCTTCTTCCGCAATTACACACTCAGATTTCCACTCCGTCCTTATGAAACCCAGGCTTCCCGATCAATAGCAAAAGCTTGAAGCCATGCTAACCAATATGATATACATTAAATACTTTGGAGGAAGCCATCAAACCTACATGGAAATAGCCGTAGAAACAGATGGTTCAAAGTGTTTGACCTATATGTGCAAATAAAATTCATATGGGATTTCATCCGAAGAGCTACTCTGTTTTAACTGTGTTGTACTATAGTAGCTCTGGTTATAGGTTCTTACAGAACTGTTTTACCACGTTTCTTTTCTAGACATGGAAGCAGTTCAACTACAGAAACTCAAATAAGAACTTCCAATGTGGATATGACACGTGGATTTATTTTTCTGTTTAGGCCCTTGAAAATTTTCTATTTAGGCCCTTAAAAAATTTAAGGGATGAGAAGCATCTAATCCAACGGTTCCTCATTGCCGAGTTTTAAAAATTAGTAACTCATGAGTTACTCTAGGATTTTTGACATGGAAGAGACTGGCAAGTCTGGAAGAGAGATAAGAATAGCAACTTCCCCTACCCTTTTCTAATCAATTGCAATTTCATGTCATGTAAATTAAAGCAAGCATGCGGCAGATGCTTGAAAGACAAGATGCAAATTAAAAATGCACCTCAGCACATATGACATTACTAAAGGTATTTCATCCCTTATATTTGTTACCATGCCTCTCTTTTCATAGCTACCTTGGCTATGAGAAAAGGTAAAGCTCAGAGCTACTACGGCTAGGAATTTGGCACAAACATATAGGATTAACATTAGGTCGACAATGGGTCTAGAAATTTTGTAGAACATCTCCACAGTTGTACTGTTCTCCATAGCACCCCAATTTGATGGAAGAAGGTTTGGATAATGATAATGACCTTGTTACTTGCCTCCAGAAAAAAAAATGCATTCCTAATAAACAGGTTTCTTCCCTTTCCTACTTTGTTTTTTGGATTATTTACCCTGACAACTCCTATGTTTTGTGATTATTACACGGACCTCCCATAGTTTAAAAATAAATACACCGACACCCCATGTCCTTTATTAAAAAAAAATTTTAAGTAGGGGTGGTTAGTGTAAAACATTTTATATAAATTATAAAACTTAGGGGTGGTCCGTGTATTTAACACAAAACATAGGGAGTGTCAGTGTAAATAACCCTTGTTTTTTAATTGAATCATTCATGGAAAAGTGTGATCATAAATGGAGAATATTCTAATTTCTAAATTAATAAACTTCCAGATGTGCCCCAAAATATAATAAAAAATACATTTTCATGCAGAATTTTTCACAACTGGTAATGCCTGACCATGAATCCATTTATAGCAAACAGCAGGAGAAGAGAGAAGGCAAAGGACGAGAGAAGAATTGGGAAAAGAGGAGGAAAAAAAATCATGTACAAATATATGGTTATGTACATGCGGTCAGGAACAGCTCCTTGTCTCCATGGCTGCTCAAGATCCTCATAGGTGCAGAGGGTTTTGGGTCGCAAGTACCTTCGTCTTTTTCGTCAAAGTTTTGGATCTTTACAAGGAATTAGGCGAATATATGAATTGAAATTTTCATTCATTGGAAGAAGACAAATTAGGCCAAATTCTTGAATTGCCGGATTCCTCAACCAAACATCCATGCTGCTCAAGATCCGCATAGGTGCAGAGGGTTTTGGGTCGCAAGTACCTTCGTCTTTTTCGTCAAAGTTTGGGATCTTTACAAGAAATTAGGCGAATATATGAATTGAAATTTTCATTCATTGGAAGACAAATTAGGCCAAATCCTTGAATTGTCGGATTCCTCGACCAAACATCCATGAACCAACTAGATGTGTCTTTGAATCTCCGAAATCTAATTTCTCAATTCCACCTTCCAAGTTCTCTGAGTTATTCCAGGAATTACCAAAAAAACAAGGAATCAAAAGATTTGTTCATATTTGAGGAATTATAATTTTTGGGTTTGCCTATACCTCGTTTGGCAGGGTTATAGAAATCAGGCAAAAATACAAGTAATCAGGAAGGTTTCATCATGATTGGAATGTAATCCATGGGTGAGCAAAAATGGCATTTGGCAATAATGGCAAATTTTAAATCCTAAGAGCATCTACAGTGGGAACACTTCATACCATACTATAATTTTTTTAGAAATCATATACATTAATACTTTTGGAGTGTCATCTTCATATTGGCACAAAATGACACACTCCAAATAACACAACAAATCCATACTCCAAATTAACCTTCTTTTTTTTCTTTACTTTTTTTCTTAATTAATATTTTTTTTCTTCCTTCTTTTCCCTCTTGGTGGGCCTAGTTGGGTTACTATTCACTTGCTATGTCACGCTTAAAATTTGAAATCTCTTGACTTGCTAGCATTTTTCAAATGTGAGCAAGAGCCCACTGCAGCCGTCAAGTGCTACAAATTTTGACTAAAGTAAAAAATATAGCACTTGAAACCACTTCCACTATGGATGCTCTAACTACTCACCACCCTAATTCATAAACTCGGAAGGGGCCTTAGTTCGATGATTTCCTCATAGTTTTTAACATTTAAATATTGTATATTATAAAAAAAGAAAATAACACTAGATAAGTTTCAATGCTACTATTCCAGTTTTACAATGATCCTTTTTTTCATGCATGTTCCTCTAGTGAATTCATGTAGAGATACTAGGTCCAATGCCTCCTAGCATGGGGCATACACATCAAGCATGTCTCTCTCAAGGACATCTCAATAGTCGCCTCCCACTGGTTGATTAGCTCATTAGTTGATTAACTTTGACTCATGTTCAAGAGCTCATTAACTTTGTTATTAGAAGCCATACTAATTGACCATGATAGACATTGTAAGTACAAAATAAAAGGTGTCATAGGGCTCAAGTCCTAATAGAAAGCTCTTTAAGAAACAGGCAGTGACGAAAAAATAAATATTTCTTGCTATGATCAGACCATCTTCAACAAGTCAGCTAATGAAGATTATGCAGTACAGTACCAATATGCATTGTTTCTCTAAAATTACTAGTACCTCTACATAACAGCATTAGAAGTAATAATTCAAAGTTCCCTTAAAATCAGACATTGATAGATATGCAAAATTTATGTCAAAATTCGAACTTTATCACCAAAACTCTTACAAACCGCTACTCCCATCATCCCTCCTACTGATAAACAGCGGTTGTCACACCTACCTGAGATTAAGATCTACAAGAAGACTGGAGAAATCCTACTCACTTGCATTCCGAAGACATCTCGCTATGCTCCTCCTCCTCCTCCGCCTTCGGCCCGTCCGATTTCTGCGACCCCGTCATCCTCGCAAGCACCACGAACGACATCCCGCCCAGCACATTGTTCATGCACCTCAGCGCCACTACCGAGGCCTTGAACACGGGCCCCGGCAGCACCTTCCCCATGGCGAATTCCACCCCGTTGAGCGTCTGGTACCGGAGGTTGCTGCTGACCCCCATGTGCGCGGCCCACGTGGCGGCGTTGAGGAGCGTGGGGGGAGCCTTGTTGGGGGTTTCGAACTCGGGGTCGAGCTTCTTCCTCAGGGCGAGGAGGCAGTTGGAGACGGCGGTTCCGACGAGGCCGGCGCCGAAGCCGACGGCGGCAAAGGTGACGCCTTTCGAGAGAAGGGTGGCGACGCGGGCCGAGGCGGGGAAGTTACCGGGCTCGAAAATGTAGGAAGGGAGGGAAGTGGAGGGGGAAGTGAGGGTGGCGGTGGGGGCGAGGAGGTACATGAGGACGAAGTTGAGGATGGAGCCGACGACGAGGGTGGAGAAGACGAAGTCGAGCTCGGAGAGGCCGAAGTTGGGACGGGAGGCCATGTCGCCGAGGACGCACGCGGAGACGCCGACGAGCTCCTCCATCAGGACTTTGAACGGAAACTGGGGGTCGGCGGAAACCCTAGATCTCCAGCCTTCTAGAAACATCCCGAGGGGCCCGCCGGACCGATCATCGGACGGCCGTGATTCGTCTTCTCCTCCTCCGCCGCCTCTGGATCCGCCACCGAATGATCCGGATCCACCGGAGTTGTTGTTTGATCCGGATCCGGGGAGGATGGGTTGGGAGAGGCTAGGGTTTGTGGAACGCAGGAGGGAAGGGGAAGGAGAGGTCTTGAATACGGGGAGGGAAATGGGCGGGAAGTGGCGGCGGAAGTGCGTTCCGGCGGAGGGATTTGGCGGGAGAGGGGAGAAGCGGAGCTGGGTAGCGGCGGCCATAGTGGATAATTCTGGTGGAGGAATGGGGATGCGTCGGTAAATTTATAGGATTTCGGGAAATGTTTGTATGGGACCCCTTGATTATTTGTTTATTGCAGATTTTGTAGGAAATATTCGGATTGGGTCAAAGTGTTGGACGTTTCTGGCTCGAACTGATCCGGCCCGTTTAACGAGTTTCGTCCGGGCCGGATTAACTAGGTCAAAGTTTCCGAATAAATTAATAATTTATATATTAGTTATTTGAAAAAAGAAAAAGAAAAACTACATACGGCAATTCAATTTTGATTAGGATAGCCGGAAAAAAAAAATTAATAATATATGATTAAATATATTCATATTTATTAAATAAATAGTGTTATAAGTAATTATGTTAAGTATTTTTTTTCTAGCAAGTAAATAAAATATTAAGCTAAAAAAATAAACATTATGATAGAATATAATTCCTATTTATTAGGGTAAAGGAGGAGAAAAAATTATTTATAAAAAATAACTCAGTTTTCATTCTCATTTAATCTTTCTTTCGGATCTTCTATACAATTCAATGTTCTCTACAAGCGAGAGTTATCTAAATATAAAAATATTTTTTTAGATTTGTTCTAAATATATTTAGTTTATATAGTTGATCATTTATTTATTTTATCTAGTCATTAATCTTAATATAATTTATGTTTCAAATTTATATAGTATATATATGTACGTGCATTGTACGTATTTTATACTACTTTGGATGAGCAAACAGTAGTCTTTTAATTTTATGCTACTTGAGAAAAGTAAAGTCTTTTAATTTTTTATTACTATTTGGGAATAACAAACAATAGACTTTTAATTTTTTTACTACTTTAGAAAAATAATGTCCTTAATTTTGTACTACTTGGAAAAACCAAACAACAACTCCCGTTACTTTTTCATTATGTAATTATCGAACTATCAATGTTAAATTTTAAATAAATTAATTAATTAATAAATAAAATAAGGATATTTTGAAAACAAAAACTTATAGGTGAAGTCAAACTTTTCTTGTAGACATTGTATAGATTATACGTTGTTAGAAAAAAAAAAAAAGGACAATAGTTCAACGAAATCAATCCAAATTTTATTATTCTTTGTTTACTATTTATATTTTATTACATTTTTTGGTAAAATGTGTTACTTAGAAAACAATAAAGTGGATATGAAAAATGACAAAAAGAAGGAGGAGGAGGAGGAGGAGGAGGAGGAGGATAGAAAAATTGTCTATTATCGAAATTGGGCCCTTGGTAGATTTATTATTATTAGAGTTGTAAGTCCAAATGAACAAAATTCAGAAAAATAGTTGATTAATAAGGTGAATTGTAAAAAAAATTGACGGTCCTAAAAAATGGCTAATTATAAATGCACTCCAACAATTACTTAGGAGAGCTGATTACTTCATGATAGTCCAGATTTTTAAAAAATTTACTCAGGACAGTCCCAAATTTACTCAGGACAGCTCAATCCCTCTCTTCCCAAACCCAAACTCAAACCCTAAATACGTCGGAAGAGGAGGCGCGACGGCGGGAGGAGGAGGAGGAGGAGGAGAGGGTGGAGGAGGGAGGACGAGGCGGAGATGGTGGAGGAAGGAGGACGAGGCGGAGGCGGAGGAAGGAGGACGAGGAGGAGGAGGAGGAGGAGGAGAGGGTGGAGGAGTCGTTGTTGCTTCTACTGCTAATGACGTTGCTGCTGTTGATGCCTCCGCCGCCGGCCCGCCCTCGCCGCTGTCCACCCCTGCACCCAACCGCCTGCCCCTACTACTGCTTATTCTTCTTTTTCTTCTTCTATCATCCTCCTTCTATAGGACTGTCACAATGTTGAAAGTCCCTCAAATTTGAAGAATTGTCAAGATTGTTGATAGTTCTAGAAAAAAAAATTGGACAGCCAGGAGCAATTTTTTCTATGGCAAATTTGTAATAACTAAAAAAAATAGGCTAGTCTAAGTAAATTTTTTAGTGCCTTTAGAAATATCAAAAAAAAATTGGACAGTTCCGAGTAAACTTTTTTCGGTGACAAATTACTAAATAAAAAAAATGACTGTTCTAACTAACTTATGTAGTGTTTTTAACTATTATCAAAATGAATTGGCCAAATGTTACTAAAATGAATTGGCAATCATTTCTTGACGACAAGTCCAAGAAACAAAATAAAACCTTGAAAATAAGCTAAAAATTTTCAAATAAATTTCTTTCTCTCGAGGTGAAATCTGGTGAGCACGAATTAGAATTCCGTGAATAATTTCTTTCCCCATGAAAGTAGTGTATACTAAGTATCAAAATAAAATAAATAAATAAAAATCATCGTCCATCCTCTTCATTTGGGTTTGGGCAAAGCACAAAACACATTTTGTTTAGGCAAATTCTATAGGCACTCCAATACTTAGTTAGGACAGCCAAACAAATTTTCAGTTTATTTATAAGTTTGTCATCCAATTTCTTTGCTTGAGGGCTGTAACGACCCGCTCCGCTCAACCTGGAGGGGCGATTCAAACGACACAAGTATAGCGAACCGACCTACCTTGCTCAACGAGATGACTCGTTCGATGCAAAAGCATTTAGACTTGGACCTTCGAATGGAGTTCAGACTTAGACTTTTCAGAGACGCGCTCGGAGTCTCGCTCGGCCGATGCAATTCATCGCTAAGGTGGGTGGCTCCGGTGAACCTGTCTCTACTTAGCTGCACACTTAATAAAATGGATGATACATGCTAGTTTCTAAGCGATAACCCTTACATGCTAATAAAAAGATAGATGAACGAGCATAGCTAAGGGAATAATCCCGCTTTACCATTGTGTATAGAATATGGAAACTCTGCCCTGCCAGTGCTTAATTTAGAATATTGATCCAAATGGAGTAGTTTCATATGCTATGCCACAAAATAGATCTCGTTACAATATTGATGTACGGTACTGCACGAAAAGAGACACGGGATAGGGTATAATTATATTGCATACATAGACGAGAAAGACTATCAAGTAGTCGTTCCGAGTCAGGAGAAGAAAAGAAAAGAAAGTACTCGGGATATCTAGATCACCGAGGCAGTCTCTAATTAGGGAGCTGCACAAGGAAGAAAGATCCGAGTGTAGTCCTTGGCAAGATTCAACCGAGCTGAAGTCCTCAGATAAGAGAAACCGAGCAGGAAGTTCTCGGCTAGGATTGTAAGTGGTGGAGTAGTTGCATGGACACGGGATATGGTATAATTATATTGCATACATAGACGAGAAAGACTATCAAGTAGTCATTCCGAGTCAGGAGAAGAAAAGAAAATAAAGTACTCGGGATATCTAGATCACCGAGGCAGTCTCTAATCAGGGAGCTGTGCAAGGAAGAAAGATTCGAGTGTAGTCCTCGGCAAGGTTCAACTGAGCTGAAGTCCTTGGATAAGAGAAACCGAACATGAAGTTCTCGGCTAGGATTGGAAATGGTGGAGTAGTTGCATGGTCACGGACAACTGGTTGAGCACCAGGAAGAGTCCTCGACAAGATTGTTGAGGCATCCAAATCGTGTCAGCCCGGGAGGACAATGCCAGTGTAGTCGTTGTAATATGCTAGCTGAAGTACTAGTGGGCGAGTGCGGGACATCCAGCAAGGGTTGCTACCGACCTGGAAAGACAGCCGACTCATCAGATGGTTCAGGACGTCCAGTAAGGCTCACAACCGAGCTGGGAAGACAGTTGTTCCATCCCAGATTTTGTCCAATATGGCTAGCAGAGCCAGTGACCTTCATATAGATAAGTCATGCATGCATAGCGGCGATCCGCATTCAGAAGAGGAGTAACGAGGAAAAGCATAATGCACGACACTTTGCACATTTAGAAGGGATGCACGGTATATAACATAGTTCGAGAAGGACATGTTTGAGCCGGAGACACAATCATAACACTTGAATTGCATAGATATTCTTCATTACTTAGTAGATTATTGATTATATTGCTGCAAATGACAGGGAAGGCTGAATGGTAAGAAAGGGTGTCAACACCCAGAATTTTTTCAAAATTTAAAAATAAATTTTCGGAAATTTTCTGTAATTTTTAACTAATTAAAATAAATATTTTCTGGAATTAAACATACTTAAGTATTTTATTAAATATTAAAATATTATGAAAATAATATTTTTGAGTGTAAAATAAATAATTAGACATAGTGTAACTTTTTAGAATTTATTGGACCCAAAAACTATTTTTAAATAGCTAAAAACTTAGTTTTTATTTAAACCAAATTAAACCGAAATAAACCAATCTAAACCGAACCAAATCCTGAACCAACCCAACCCAAACCAACCCTAACAGGTCGGATTTGAACTCGACCCGTATCCGCTAACCCGTACCCGACCCGAACCCTATTTTAAACCTAGCGGATTCGGATCCGGACCCATAACCCAAACCTGCCTACCCGAACCCGACCCGTTACTGCTACAGTAACCGCTGTAAACCCCCGACCGTCCCCCCCGACTTCCCCCAACCGTTCACCCGACGTTTCCCCCGTCGACCCGGCGCATTCCCTAACCGCCGATGCTCCGCCTCCCCGCCGACACTCCACCTCCCTAACAGTCGGCCACGGCTTCCCCTATAAAACCCCACCGCGACAAAATCCTCGACCCCCCACAGCCACCGCCATCACTGCCTCCGCCACATCTCCGGCGACTCCGGTCACCACCCTCCGCTAGCCCAGCCCCGGCGACGCCTCCGTGAGCCTGACCCGCTGACGACCTCCTCCGCCGCCAGCGTCGAGCACAACGGCCGCAGCAGCACTGCCACCCGCCGCCGACCGGCCGTCGCGCCACCGCGCGTACGCGAATTTCAGACATTTCCGTCTCCCTATTCAGGTGAGATTTCCCCTCTCCTCGTTGCGTCATTTTCCAAACCGTCTGCTGTAACACGTTCCCTACGTGACCCTCTCGAAACCCGTGCAATTAGTTCGGGGTATCGCGTCCTGTGTCGGTCGCAAATCGCGACACAAAAATTAAAATTTTTACCCTATTTCTGAAAATCTAGAAATTGGTCACGAACTCGCAAGTTCACGACCGTTTTACGTGCAACCTGTTAAATAATTTTAAATTTTACCTGAACAGTAATTTAGACCGTATAACCAAGTTTAAAACCCTGTATTAGTTTATTTTATTGAGCTGTAGTTTGTATGTTATTTGTGGGTAAAATTGACCAAAAACTTGGTTATTTAAAATCCAAATTTTCTCGGAACTGGGTGTGCTCCACTAAACGAGGCGACTTGGTCGTGTGTGAATTTTACCGAAAGGTGCGCACCGTCAATACGGACGTGTAGGATTTTGCGAAAGTTGATTTGGATGTGCGTGCACACCAGAATCAACGCGTATCCGTCGACAACGCCCCGTATCGGCCATGTTCTGAAACTCGTTGTAACTTCGTGTGTACTCGTCGTTTCGAAACAAAACTTGTCTCATCGGACTCGTAGCAATACGCTGGTCCTGTGACCCAAGTTTGGTGCGATTATGAGAACGTTGACAAAATTCCGTATCGTGGGCCCTACGGCTCCACTTGACGGACGATTTTGTGATCGGCTCATCGGAATCCAGTTCTGGATATTCCGTTGGGTTTGTATCGTCGTTCTAAACTTGTAGACACTAAGTTTTATGAATTTGGAGGACTTTGTCTCTGGCACATTTTTCGGTGCGAAGTAGGCCACTGTGAACCTCGCTTTGACCATAAACTGTCAATTTTGTCCATGTGTCCAAATTGGACTTATGGACAGGCAATCCTAGCTATTTCATATTTTCTGAGAATGACAACCGGAGGAATACTTGAAGATCTTGCTGTTACAGGCGCAACTCTTGGAATTCAAGCACCATGCAAGTGTACCTTGCCAGTCTTGCAGTACTTGTTTTATATTATTCATTTGGTTTATTTATATGATGTATATGTTCAACCGAGGACCGTGTGACATTGCTTAGCGTCCGAATAATATTCGGATGTCGACGCCATATGCGGAGTCGTGTAACGTCACTAGAGATTAATATCGCGACCCTATACATTTTCGTGCTTGCATTATCGAGTACGTCATACCATAGGACACTTGACACTGTTCATGAGACAGAATTTTTCTGAGATATTCATGGTGATTCTGTATAGGTTACAACATTCGTGACATAGACTTTATACATATGCTTAGCTATCATTATGACTCGCTGCATCAGTTAGAGGTCATGATCTTGCGTGTTATGGACATGAGACGTCGTGGACATGAGACGTGTGATTACATTGGGTGGGGAGAGACACACAGGCTATATGCTGATTTTATATATATATTTATTATTGTGAGGCTATAGACTCTACATCAGAGCTAGGCACATTACGTGATATTACTGCTACCGGCTCCCCGACACAGAGCTTGTAGTAGTCTCAGCCTGAGTCCTAGTGATGCTCTCATTTTGCATATCACTTAGCTGGTTACATAGTTTGCCCTATTAATACATTATTATATACTATATTTATTTGGCTTGAGTTATTCTTGTACCTTGGTATGTCTCCTGAGGACCTGGAATCCGGATTATGTCCCCAGATATAGCAGAGAAGATCTATCCCTAGGTATACGGGACAGGAGCAGACGTTGGAGTAGTATCAGTACCAGAAGACGAGGTGATCACCGAGGGTTTCTCCTGAGTATCTACTTTATCTATACTCAGTCGTTTCTGTTGTTAGACTCTTATTCCTGTTTATTGAATTGCTGTATCAAACTCATTATCGGGTTGTTCCCCAAGACTTTTATTGAGACTTGTTGATTATTATTTCATCTTGATTATTCTGATATTGATTGTATTTATCTTCTGTGGATGAGATTAGTATCGTAGACCTTTATTGTTGTTTTACAGCTTAAGTACACTCTAATGGGTCCATTAAATTGGGTTTGCCCATTGGAGGATGCTGCTGGCCACTGCCACGTGTCTAGTCCCTCGGTATTTTGGGACTGGAGAGTGACAAAGGGTAAGACGAACTCAACTATTTATAGTACGACACTCTTGATTAAGATACGGGTATTACTTTCATTATATTGCCATAAAACTGATCCTAAGGTAAAGACTAGAAAGATAACATAATCAGTCGCGTACATAACTAATGAACGTGCATGTTTTGTGGCGTGGACGAGAGGCCTCCCCACCAGTGTATTTAATATACTGATACCCAACCAGATTGCATGCAGGGTGCAAGGAGAACTCGTACGGATTCAGAGATCGCTTAACGCATCGAGGCACCAGACCGCACTTGGCATCTTGGAGCTTGGCGCGCGGACCTGGAGCTCACATATATGAGACATAATGTATGAGAACATCATCATCCAAATTATTTTATTCAGTTGTAAGCTTAAGGGAATATGCATTGTAAATAGAGAGAGGGAGAAAGAGGGAGAGAGCACGAGCGACTTGTAATCTCGGCCTAGCGTCGCTTGTAATCTTTACTTCATATCGATAAAGAGCTTATTTTGGATTCAATACTTATGTTTTATTCTATGTTTTCGCTATGACGACTCTACAAACTAGTTATCAACGGCCGTTTCGCTATTTGCCTTGCGCGGGCGCAAATCCATGCTTGCACGACATCACGTCCTGATGAAAACGGTTGTCCTGCGGGAGTATTGGCGCGGTAATTCGCGTCCAGCAGGGATGATCGATCCTGCGAAAGATTGGGACATGATATATTGGTATCAGAGCACGACTTTATGTCCTTGGAATTCGTATTGATTCTCTCAGTTTTGAACTTGTGTATTGATGATGTGATAGACGCTCTCTCTCGATATTTCGATGAATGTTCCATACAATGAGTCTAAATATTTTTAAAAGTACATGTGAATGATATGATTGCTTAAACATGATTATGATGCGAAGGCCTTTGTGCCAAATTGTGTCATACTTTATGAGAATAGACTCGTGCTTGAAACTTGCAAGTTACATGCGAACCAGAATGACCTTACCCTAATGCTAGCGGGTTTGTGTACGAGACTAGAATATCGTTCAGACATGATACCTATACACACAGTCTTTCGGCTAAGTTATGCTGAGTATCGCGCACCTAAAATATTTGGTGCGAACAGGTTGCGAGCGAGATTTGGGTATTGTTCGAATAAGGATAAAGTCAAACTTAGAATGGAAATTGATAGAGACGTTATCGGGGTACCGCTAAGGCGAATAATGGAAATCGTGTTTGGATTTTGAGATATAGTTTGGACGGTTATTCGTAGCGATAAGTTACGACTCAAAACATAGTTTGTATGGAGGAGTATCGATAGAGGTACATACGAGACTAAGATTATCGAGGCAGCGGATAGGGATCGTGCTGGAGTTCTAAGGAATGAATTGGATATACGAGTGAACGATGGCGAACGCGATTCTGGAGTTAATAAGATGACTTAATTTCTGAGTGGTGTATGCGATGGTCTCAGGATCGAATAAGCAATTTGAGAATATAGTGAGTTTTGAAAGATTCATAGAATATAGCTCAAACCCTGAGTGGTGTATTGGTCATCTTAGAAATATTCGAAGGAATCGTAGATTTTGGGATAGCAAACGAGCCTAGCAGCAAGTGGCGTGATTGTGCAAAGCCTTATTATATGCCTAACAAGTAAGCGAATTTGAAGGAATCGTATGAGATTTGATTCGAATGAGTTAGAATTAGTTAAATAATGGACAAGGCTTATATCGGATAGAAATTCAGAGTGTTGGAATTAATATCTGGGTCGAGACAAACTTAGTGGATCGTACGAGCGATTTTGAATTAAGTCAAATGGAATAAAACTTGAGTTTGAGATGTAATAATCGAGGATGCGGTCAGGAGTTAGTGTAGCGCCCCGTTCTCCCGATGCGGAGAGCGCGGCTAAGAAACACAAGACGGTATCGTTCGATCGGGATAGATTGAATTAAGAACTCGTCCTCGTTATGGATTTGTTTCTTCGGAATCGATTCCCATATTCAGTGGACTGCGCCCCCGGGATCGGCTTAGCGGCAGAGTCAGGAGGGACCTCTCCGCTGCTATCTTTTATTGCCTCGGTTTTCGATGTCGCTTGTTGCTTTCGTGCTTTGAGTTGGTTTTGGGATTTGCTTGTTTTCCTTGAACTGTTTCGATGGTTTTCATTGTTTTCGTTCATTGAACTGCACTTCAATTCCGAGATTGGAAAGCGAGGAAGAAGTATTAATCGAGCTGTTCGTGTGCAGGTGAACGAGCAGTAGGCGTGTCACGCCCCAGTCCCAAAATACGTAGGACTAGGATACGTAACGATGCCAGCCGCCCGTATATATGGCAACTCCAATATATGGAAACCATATATACGTGCGTACGCTGTATAATGAACAACAATTCACCAGTGGTATAATTAATCACAAGTCACAGGGTAATATCTAATTCTCATCCACAGAATCAAATATGAATAAACAATAACCATGTAGCTAGATCTCAATGATAAGTATCTAGAGAATGACAGTCGGATGGAAATAAATCTACTGCCGAAATAGAATATGAAAATGAACCAGATACACACCATATAAGAACCACATCTGACAATCACGAGGCTCGAAGAGAAGACCTCCTCGGGATATACGTAACATGTCCGGATCTGTGCTCCTGCGAGTACTCAAGAACATATACACCTGGCAGGGAACCAGGTCCTCAGAGGGACATAGCAAGATACAGAAAAATGACATGCCATAATGTAAATACTGAATAAATAAAGGGGTGTGCTAACCATCTAAGTGAATGCAATTTAAAGACCTTATAGTACGCATGGGAATGTGTGGCTAGACATATGCTGACGTAATTCACCAATCGTCGGGACTGGCTAGTATATGTGTCATATGCCCCCGACTCAGGGAACTCTGCAATCGTCCATCTCCGAGGAGCATGGATCGAAGGATAAAAGACTCAAGGAGGGGGTGTCCCACACGCCTACTAAGTGTCTTTCCCGCCCAATATAGATGTACAAGTCGTGAAAACGACGTGGACACCTCCTACTATGATGCAAGTCTCAATAAAATAAACAACTGAGCTAAATACCACTACACGTGTTGCTCACACTGATGGCCAGTCGCGCATGAGGCACGCGTCCCTACATGTACTCACTCTGTGACGTGTAATGATACGTGTCAAGGCCTGGGAAGTTATATCAATAACTTCACAACTTTAGGTGGGTCTACTAGACACTAGGTCAGACACAAGTCCTAACGTCAACGCCATCGTTGACTGCACCCGAGTCTTCTCGGACGCGCACATTATATAATAAATATGTAACTAACAATAACTGAATTTAAACAGTATAACAAGGCAAGGTATACTTGCCTGGCAAGAGAGCTGCAAAATATAACGTCCAGATGTCAAGTGCCAAAAGTAAGAAACAATGGCCTCAGAATAAATGTCTCCGGATGCTGAAATAAACATCACTAACAGTCTCAGAAAATATCAAATAGCTAGAAACGCCTGTCCTTAAGTCCAATTTGGACACAGGGACAAAAATGACAGTTTCCGGTCAAAGCGGGGTCCACATGTGGGCCCACTTTGCACCGAAAAACGTGTCAGGGTCAAAGGTCTCCAAATTCGCCAAACTTAGTGTCCACAAGTCCAGAACGTCGATACGAACCCAACGGAACTTCCAGAATTGGATTCCGGTGAGCCGATCACAAAATCGCCCGTTAAGTGGAGCCGGTGGGGCCCACGATACGCGATTTTGTCAACGTTCTCAGAATCGAACCAAACTTGGCTCACAGGACCAGCGTATTGCTATGAGTCCGATGGCGCAAGTTTCGTCTCGATCCGACGTGTGTACACAAAGTTGCAGCGTGTTCCAGAACTGACGGATACGGGACGGTGTCGGCGGATACGCGTTGATTTCGGTGTGCACGCACATCCAAATCAACTTCTCCGAATTCCTACACGTCCGTATCAACGTCGCGCACGTTTTGGTAAAGACCGCGTGCGACCAAGTCGTCCCGTTTGGCGGAGCGTACCCAGTTCCGGGGTGAATCGGGTCGTTATTTTTCCTGTTTTTGGATCGCGTGCCGCGATCGCCACAGGACGCGATGCTCCGAGCGGGTTGCACGGGCACCGAGATGGTTACACAGTCTACACGACACAACTGACGGAATTGAAATTGGAATTATGAGGAGAGAGATATCGTTACCTGAACAGGACTTCGAAAACTGCAAATCTCGTGTCCGAAGTCGACACGACACGGCGTGTCCTAGCCAGACCCAACCTAGGGTTAGGGTTAAGGATGCTGAAATAGCCCCTCAGCAGCACTTTGGCAGTTAATCTCCCCACCAAGAGACAAGGCCCAAGCCCTCTTGACAAATTGCAGCTGTAATCTCCATAGGAGCAAATGATTTTGCATTATCATCTTGTTCTATCGGCATGGGAGGATATTTAATGTTTTTCACTTGAAACCGTATCTTCTCATTTAGATCCAAAGCAAACTCTTGAGTGTCAAACATCCATATCCATATGCCATTTGCATCAGATTCTTTGATTGTTCCAGTAAGAATCTCACCAATAAATGGTCGGAACATAAGTAATCTAAAGACAACCTTGTATCTAGAACAGCCATCTCCAGGGACGATGAACCCACCTTCAATGGATTGAATGTCATAAACAGAGATGCAAAGTCCTAGATTTGCAATGACCTTGTCCAAGAATAAGTTCTCAAGTTCTCCTTTGATTGCTTGGGTTTGGAGGGAAAGAAAATGGAGTTGGGAGAAGATGGATTCGGGAGGAGCTCCAACCCGGACCCTTCGGTCATCGGCAGAAGCAGTCGTCGGACGAGGTCGCAGGAGTGGTGGCTGTGATGGTAGTGGTGATGTTGGTAGTGTTGGTGATAGTAGTAGTGGTGTTGGTAGTATAGGTTATTTGGAGGAACAAGAAGAAAAAGAAAATATGAAGATGGAGGAGGAAGAAGAAGAAGGAGAAGAACGAAGAAAGAAAAGAAAAGAAAAATGGCAGAAAGAGAGGGATTCGGCTGAAGGAAGGGGTAGCTTTAGGAATTTGTTTTTCTTTTTATTTATTTTCTTTTATTAAAGAATTTAAGTAATAATTTAATAAAATATCTTGAGATATTTACAAGATATTTTCGAGATATTTTCGGGATATTTTCGGGATCTTTTCGGGTGGGTCCCGTCTCCAAATGGACGGTGCAGGTTCACCAGCCAATGAGGGGGTGACACTTCGCACTGAAATTTGCAGGAAAGTCCCTGTAATTTCATAAATTGCAGAATTGTCCTATTTTGGGAATTTGCGCAATTACGAAATTGTCTGGGAAAACACCCGATTCCTGAAAATGCTAAAATTCACAGAATTGAGGGAAATTGCTATGTGAGGGTCCCGGAGAAATGGGGGTGAGTCTGGGCAGGGGTTGGACCTGATTTCTGGGTGATACGGGCCATCGTATTTATTAATTAATAAATACTGCGCACGGTGTTCTCTAATTATTTAGAGGCAGGTAGGGTCATAATTTTTCTACGGTGTCAATACACTAAATGTATTATACTCAGTGTAGAAAATTAACGTATTTTTGTTTGGGCAAAACAGGTGCACGTTGGGCCTCAAATCTCTATTGGTACAGAGGTGGGTAAAGAGCAGGAAATAAAATAGGAAATAAATACGGACTTTTGTAACGATATTTGTGCGTCTCAAACGAGGCTCATAATAAAGCATCTGGGAGTTGCACAAAATTCAGAAAAATAGTCTGACATGTCTAGGACAGGTATGTGAACTTCGTTCGGAGATAACAGTCAAAGTAAAGCTCCAAATAATTCGGTGATGGACAGGTGTACAAGTCAACAGGATATGTAGGCAAAATAAATTAAAATATTGCCATAAATCCTAAATTGTTAAAATAATCCTAGAAATACTGAAATCTGGTCGAGGGGGTTTACAATCTACCCAACTTATAAAAATTTCGTCCTCGAAATTAAAATTAAGCCGGGGTAGAAGTTCAAGACGGCATAAGATATAATTTAACAAAGTAATTTATATCTTGGGTTACGAATAGGTTCGAAAATGTTTACGCATGTCGTCAACACGCTTCCAAGTAGATTCTCCTGGCGCGTCAGGCTTTTATGTCACGCGGACCAAGGGAATAGACTGATTCCTCAATACCCTTCCTCAATGATCAAGGATTCCCACGGGTTGCTCTTGATACGACAAGCTCGGCCTAATGGCGATCTACGAATGGTTGAGAACCTGACTGCTGTCTGTCACATATCGCCTGAGTTGCGACACGTGAAATACATCAAGTACTTCCTCAAGTAAAGGTGGTAGCGCAAGTTGATATGCCACTACTCCCACTCTTTCTAGCACGTCAATGGTCCAATAAATCTTGGACTCAACTTGATGCGTCCACCGGGTCGAATGGTGCCTCTAGTAGGTGATATCCTAAAAAAAAAACATGATTCATCCTCTTTGAATTCCAAGGGATGATGATGATGGTCTGTCTACTGCTTCTGTCTGTCTTGCACTGCTCGCCAGTGTCCTTGTATTTACTTAACTGTCTCTACGGTGTTGACCACCAACTCTGGTCACGCGAATCCTGGTCTGGTACAATGCTGACTGATCTGCCGTACAATCTTACGATTTGCCTCATATAAGCAATGTCTTCATAACTTCAGAGTAATTACGACAGTTGTAAGTTCCAAAAATGTACTCTTAATTGTCTAGATGCATATGCCATTACCTTGCCATCCTGTATTAATACGCATCCCAAACTTTTTCCTGATGCGTCAGTAGATCACAACCGCCTGATCCGGATGGAATAGTCAATACGGGTGCTGTGGTCAGTCGCTTCTTCAACTCATCGAAAGCGGCTTGACACTCGTTGGTCCATAGGAATTCTTAATCCTTATAAGTCAACCTAGTCATAGGTGCTGCTATCCATTCAGGAGTTAATCAATTGTTCATTCAGGTAAAATCTATTTAGACTCCTGACAACAAAATGATATATTCTTTATCATAACACTTGAGTTCTGAATTTGACCCGAGTTACGAGGCAAAAATAAAAATCTCACGCTGCCATAGTGATGCACGTATCAGGAACGTACGTAGGTAGCGAAGGTCATTCTAAAAATAGTACAGTTTTAAACTGCAATCTAATCTAATAAAGGGTTTGGTAATTACCCAAGAAACAAACAGAAATGGCTACAGAAACAATACACTTTCGTATTTTTTTACTAAGTACGAGGTTTTGTCTTTCCGAAATAAGGGAAGACGGAAAATAATAGTAAAGAGTTCAAGTGGAAGGTAATAGATTAAAAGTGTGAGGATCAAGGCATTTAAAGAATTCAATGGAAATTATCAAGGCAGTTGTGGATTGAAATCCTATTTTTAGTAATTCCTATTCACATGCTCGTATCAGTACAGTTACATAACTGATACGATATGCTCAAACATATCTAGAGGGCAAGTACATCTGTCTACTAATCACTATATATCTCAATCCATGTAAAGTAGTTATGCGAAGGGCGAATCAAAATGCACTAAGGTTGATCAGACCGTAATACACTGATTCTGAATAGACAATTGTATTAGTGGAGTGGATCAGGCCCCAATAACACATGTGTCTTGAACAAGCTCGATAAAGAATAAGCTTGCAAAACTAGGCTATAAATAGCATCATAAGTCAAGGTAGGACAGCAATTTAAGTATGCTAGATTATGATGAGAGAAATTACAACAGAATTCACAATCACAAAAAGACAAGACTCTACAATCTCTACAGTTATTATTCTAATTCCTTGTCTAAGTCGCTAGTCGACCAAAAAGAGGTATGGTCTTCTAAGTTCTACAATCTTAATATAAACTATAGGTTGTCTTGCCTAAAACAGAGATTTAAGGAAGTCTGCATAAAGTAGGGGTTCGAAGTCGTCTGCGTAAAGCAAAGATAAAATAATTTGGCGTAACGCATGGCTTCAGAACTATCCGCGTAAAACAGAGAAGCGTAAGGTAGAGCTTCAGAGTTGTCCGCGTAAAAAGTCTGTGCTTAACAGTCTGCGTAAAAGTCTGGGTGAAAGTCTGAGCGTAAAAGTTTTGCGCTAAAATCTGCGCTAAAATATCTCCTGCGTAAAGTCTAGCATTCGTCGTAGTGTAAAGTTGTACGAGAAACTCATGAGTTTGTCAGTCAAAATTAGTGAATCCTGATATCTGACAAAAGTATTTGCGCAACGATCGAGTGGACGGTTTGATGATGAATTTGCACGGGGACCCAGGTTGTCGTTTAGGGACTGATTGGATACAAGTCATGCGCTTGAGGTGAGACAAAATCAGATGTCCCGCAAAAGCTATTTCTTTTTGCACAGTGCTCGAGGTCGTATCTCTGCATTTAATACACGGGATTTGGTTATGCCTGGGGAATGCTAAGATTGTAACAATACGCTCACATCCTATCCTTAGGTTACGCCTAATCAGGTTACTCTACGCTGGTTATCTAATATTCAAGAATCATCAAGTTTACGCAGGGCAGTTACCTACGTGGCTTTTAGGACGTGTCCTACGCAGGATAAGAAATACTAAGGGAAAGTGGATAGCAGTTATTATAACTGCAGCGTAAGGAGACAATCTCCTGCATAATTTGGTTTTTACGCCAACAGGAAAGTCATTTGGCTTTTACGCCAACTAGGCAGTTGTTTGGTTCTTATGCCAACAATGGTCAATTGGCTTTACGCCAACAAGGGCAAAGGGTCTCTGGCGTAAAACTGGGTTTATCTAAACATAGGATGAGGTTTCGTCCTAGTATTCAACTTTGGATTTCTAGGGGTTCCTCAAGACTAGGGTCAATACTATGATCAATTGTCTAACTAATCCTAGTAATATTTATACTACTATCAAGTCATACAAAAATATGTCAAGGGATACTGGTAAATTAATCTATAGGTAGTGATGCTAGGGTTTATTAGGTAGTAGGGAAAACTAGGGTTCATTAGGTAATATGGAAGGCTAGGGTTCATTAAGTAGTCTGAACTTAATGATACGTCCATGCCCTAGTTGTTCTTAATAGGAATACTACTCTTAATTATCATCCTATCAACAGGGATTCCTATATTCTAGCAAGGGCTATACTCAAGGAATTATTAGGGAAGCACAGGATTCAAGCAGGATGCAATTTTGTAAGTAGAACAGATTGGAAAGAAGATAAATCATAGTCAATTATGGATGAGATTCTATCCTCTAATCCTAGGTGCAGGCTTGCTCGGTACAGTGACGTAACCGAGACAATATGCTCTGAGACGCAGGCTTGCTCGGTACAGTAACGTAACCGAGACAATATGCTCTCGACCTGCATGGGCCACAACTTTAAACACTGTCACCACCCCATTTCCAGAGCCGGGTATTTTTTTTATTTTTAATTTGGTTAATTGTGTATTATTTATAATTAATTGTATTTATATTTAATTAGTGATTGCTTTATTTTTTATTATTTTTATTTTGATTGTTTTAGGATTTTGGCTAGCCTGGACCCATGTCAGACCCTAGTGGACCCATGTCCGACCCAGCCCACACCCCTGTGAGACTTATTTTGGGGCTTAGAATATTTATTTTATTTTTAGGAGGTTAGTTGGAGAGATTTGGAACTAGTTTGAGCGCATTTGGAACCCGGAACCCAAAACCGAGTTTCGGGAGGGCATTTTGGTAATTTCCCAACTTGGCAACCCCTATTTACTATCCTTGGCCGACCATTTCAGCCCCTCCCAGACCGAACACAGCAGCTCCCACTCCCCCATTTTCATTTTCCTTTTCTTCTTCACTTCTCCTTCTTCTCCACTTCTTCTTCTTCTCCTTCTTCCTCCAAAGTAAGTTTTCTTCCACTTTTCTTCTTCTTTCTTCCATTCCTTCTTCTCTAAGTTAACCCTAACCCTAGATCTTTCCCTAACCTAGGTGGGTAGAGCCTAGATTTTGTGTTGGAGCTTGGATTGGGAGCTTGGAAGCTTGGATTGGAGGATTTGGAGAGATTTGGAGATTTTGGCTTGGGATTCCAACTCCCAAGAGGTAAACCCTAAATTTCCTCTTGTAATTACTCTTTTATAGTGTAATTAATATTTTAGAACCTTCCTAGACCCGTAGGCTACCCGTGGGAGGAAGTTGGAACTAGTTGGGTAGTGTTTAGAGACTTTGACACTAGGTTTTGTGTCAATTTCGGGTGAAATCCGAATTTGGCCCAATTTTGGGTGATGCCCTAGGTTAGATGGACCTAGGTAGACGTTGTCGGGTGTCGTGAGGGTGAGTGCGTGTCTCCGTTTGGACACGGGAAGCCGCGTCGCGGAGAAACGGGCGTTTCGGGCAAAATTGGGGCTTTTCGTCGTCACCGATTCTAAGTGCGTGTGCGTTTCCGCCACGGGCCTAGAATCGACGCGGGAGCGCATTTTCTAGGATCTAGACATCGTTTAGGACGCGTGGGTAAATTTTGGGCCGATTCCGAGTTCGTTTGGTGTGCGTTTCAGGAGGTTTTCCGAGCCGCGCACCACGTGTTCGTCAAAATGACCGAACGGCCATTTCGACTTGGTTTCCTCGTTTCGGGCTTGTGCGCGCGTTGGGTTAGTATCGGGGAGTGTGTGCTAGAGGTTTCGAGTTATATTTTATATATTTTTGGGTGTTTGGGCGTGTCGGGGTCGTTGGGCGTGCGTTGGTGGGCGTTGTGGGCGTGGTGTGCGTTGTGTTGTGTTTGTTTATATATATGTGTATATATATATATTGTGTGTGTGTTTTTATATATATATTTATATATATATGTGTGGTTATGTGTTTGTGAGCGTGTTAGGGAGTGCTTGTGTGAGTGTGTAGGTGAGTGTGTGAGTGAGTGCTTGTGTGAGTGTGTAGGTGAGTGTGTGTGAGTGTGAGTGAGTGTTTATAGGTATATACATATGAGTTTATATATATGTATATATATTTGTATATATATGTATGAGTGTTTATGTGTGTGCTAGTGTGTGTGAGAGTGTGTGTGTGAGGGTGTGTGCTAGTGTGAGTGAGTGTGTGTGAGTGAGGATATATAGATATTAGTATATATGTTAGTGTGTGTGTGTGTGTAGATGTATAGATATATATATTAGTGTATATATATATATAGATATATGTGAGTATATGGAGATATGTGTTTGTGTATATGTGTGTGTGTTTAAGTGTGTGTGTATTAGTGTGTTTGTGAGTGTGTTAGTGTGTGTGTGTGTTAGATTATAAGTGTGTGTATATATATATATATCTAGTGATATATGTATATATATGTGTGTGTATATATATATATAGAGTGTTATAGATATATATATGTATAGGCGTGTGTGTGTGTGTGTGTTTGTGATGGAGGGGGGGGAGCCAGCAGAAAACTGCAGCAGCAGCAGCAGAAAACTGCAACAGCAGCAGCAAAAGCAGGTGCAGTAGCAGCAAAAGCAGTGGCAGCAGCAGCAAAAGCAGGTGCAGTAGCAGCAAAAGCAGTGGCAGCAGCAGCAGATAAGCACAGTAGCAGCAGCAGCTAGTATTCGCAGCGCTAGTAGCAGCAGCAAGCAGCGAGTTCAGTAGCAAGGAGAGTGGTTTAATAGATAGATAGATTAGTAGATTGATAGATATTATAGATTGTTAGATAGGTAGCTAGCTAGATTCATAGATAGATAGATGTTTCTATATAAATAGAATAGATAGATATATAACTAGCTAGATAGTTAGTTAGATTGATAGATTAAATAGATAGGTATTAGTTAGTTGATAGATAAATAGGTAAGTAGATAGATAAGTTGATAGATAGATAGATAGTTAACTAGATAGACTAATAGATAGATAGATAGGTAAATAACTAGTTAGATAGTTAAATTAGATACATAAGATAGATAGATATATCTATAGATGGATAGATAATAGTTAGATGGATAGATAGATAGCTAGGTATTAGGTATATATCTACCTAAGTGCATAGATATCTATATACATATAGTTATATCTATATCTATAGATATCTAGATAGGTATATATATATGCATTTTGAGTTGGGTAAGGTATATATGGGTAATCGGGTAAATGTGTGTGGATAAATATATACATAGGTACATATATGCTTAGATATATATAAATATGGTAGATATATATATTATCTAGCCTAGATTAATAACTAGGTATATATTCAATAGCTAGATAGCTAGTTAGAGGGGTTTTAGAGCGAAACCTCAATATCTTGAGATACCAAGGTATTTCAATACCTTAAGATAACCAAGGTATTGGGTTTCGAGCGGGGTTTTTGAGCAATAGCCTAGGATTTGTCTTGGAATGATTTTTATATGTTTATATATATATAATTACGTGTGCTAGCATAGGTTTTAGCGGGTTTAGGCGGGGTGCGTAGCCTAGGTTGAGGTATCGGATACCGAGGGTATCCCGGTATCTCAAGGAGGCGAGTTTGTGAGTTTTCTAGCTTAATGACCTCGGTTTGACCTAGAATTTCAGGAGCACCCTAGTTTGACCCAGACTTGACCGTAGTTGACTCGGTTGACCGCCAAAGTCAACTTTTGACCTAGTTTTGACCTAGAGTTGACTTTTTGGACCCAGAGTTGACTTTTTCACCCAGATTTCACCGGTTTGACCCGTTTGACCTAGAACGACCCTAGAAACCTATTTTTAGTTATTTTATATCTGTTTAACTCATTAGAACCCTGTTTAACCTTGCTTTTCGCATTAGGTCCTTGCGACACCAGTTCGGATCGCCAGTTGCTCAGGACGTCAGGCGAGTACATTCTCTGATAGTTTTCATTATCTGATATTTATTATGATTCAGCTTCTAGTATAGTATCATCTGATTATTCTGGCACCACACGGGACACTGATTGATATTTCTGAATTCATTTACTTGCGACACGTACATTTCATGTTTCTGGCCTCTATTCTGGAATCACTACTGGCATCACCTACAGGCATCACTACAGGCATCATTCATGTACAGGCTGGACTCATCTTGATTTGCGTGTCGGGTCTTGGATCCACTTGTATTAGTCGGGGCGGGGAAATACTCGAGTAGACATGTAAACATTCCTATCTGGCATCATCAGGAATCACTCCCTCTGGTCTAATCTGGAATGATAGCAGCTATGCACCCAGTGCGCGGTGAGCCGTACTTACCCCTAGCCGTTTACATGTCGAAACAAGTATTTCAAAGACACCGAGTTCATTCTTTATAGTCTGGACTCTCATGCATTTCTTGACTTGCCTCACTTACATGTTTCTGGACTTGACTCACTACATGTTTTTCATGCTGGACTCACTACACGTTCATGTGCACGGACTTGATCCTAGCTTAGATTTTCTGTATCTTGTAGTTATTACTATCTTGCTCTGATATCCATGCATCTTTACCTTCATGCACCAGTGACTTACATATTTTCTTGTTCATACTTGCTCCATTTTTCTTGCTACTTGCTATAACTGTTTTATAGTTTTTATCATTTAAATGGAACTGCTGTTAGAGATGTACTTGCTCCAGTCCTGACTGGACATATTTTTCAGAGTATCCGGAGGATTGGTGTCCGACGTTTTATGGACCTGAGCCTGTCGATGGTGCAGACAGGGACCCTCTAGTTTAGAGGTGATTTCCGGGTTGGTAGCCGGGATCACTAGGATCTTGTTGTTGTTTTTATTAGCTTTAGCACCGGATTTGTCTCCGGTTTTGGTTTGAGACCTTGTTTGTATATTATTTTGGATATTGTTGTATTATTATGGATGTTGTGGTTGTTGTAGTAGTTGGAGGTGGTTAGACTTTTTAGTTGTTAGATCTCTCTGTGTTATCTTATCGTGCTTAGATTCGTGATTGAGTATATTGTGATTATCATTTGATATTGCTCCTCCGTTTGGAGTTGAGATCTTGGCAGATTATATATATTGTTTGTGTGGTTGCCCTCCTTTTGGAGAGGTCATGCCCGATTTTTGTGTGAGATTATTATCTAGATAGTTGACCTAGACAGCGTTCTACCGCCGATGCTGCGGCGTAGGCTGGACGTACCCACGACTCATGCCCGATTTTCGGGTGCGGGTCGTGACACGTTTTTGGTGGCGGCCCCATGCAGGTCTCGATTCGCAATTAGTGCGATATCGTGGTGGTACAACAACTTAGTTGTACTGCTGCGAGCCTGCTATAGGATCTAGGATCTAGGATGAGAGTGTACTCAATCACGACTAGGAACAATTCCAATCTAATTATTCTGAAATTGCTTCTTTTGAAATATTATGTCCTTCTTTGATGATATCGTATCTTGCACCGTATTGACTTCTTTTGATCTGTGTTCAGGATGCCTCCGAAGACACGATCCCATCGTACCGTTCCAGCAGTTGCCTCGGAGAGGTCTGCTACCTCTCGTCCAGCTCGTATTCAGGCAGCTGCTACCGCTCCACTCACCACTCCTGCGGTTGAGGGAGCCTCTGTTTCTCTCGGGGATCCTTCTCCACTTATCGATCCGAGGACTACCCCAGTCGTTCCGGTGGTTCCTCCACCACTTCCTGCTCCAGTAGATGCCGCGCAGTTGTTTGCGTTCTTCAGGGAGATGATGGATGCGCAGCACCGTCAGGTGGATGTGATGAGGCTGGGCATTGAGAACGCCCACCAGGTGGCCATGACAGCAGTGGATAGGGTGGCACAGAATCAGCCACAGGCAGATCAGATTCAGCATCCGAGGCCAGGCAGTATTATCGACTTTCAGAGGATGCGGCCCAAGGAGTTCCGTGGTACAGAAGGTATCCTGTACGCGGATGACTGGATAGAGCAGATTGAGGGCATCTTCAGGCTGGCGCAGATTCCAGACAGCATGCAGATAGAGGCGGCGGGCAGTCAGATGTTCGACCTCGCCTTGACGTGGTATCGCACAGATACGAGGATCGCAGCGCCAGGGCTTACTTGGGAGGCTTTCAAGAGGCTTTTTAAGGAGAAATTTTTCCCAGATGTGGCGCTCAGTGCTTTGGAGAGCCAGTTTGAGGCACTCGTCCAAGGGAGCATGACAGTGGACGAGTACGCAGCGGAGTTCTGCCGTTTGGGCAGATTTGTGGATGGCTTGAGCGAGGCAGCCAAGGCGAGGAAGTTTCGCAAGGGCTTGGTTATGGCGGTCAAGTCTTTGACCAGGAGCGACCGCGAGGCAACTTTTGAGCAGATAGTAGGAGATGCTCAGAGAGCAGAGGATAACTTGGAGCTCAAGTCCAAGAGAGGCAGGGATGATTCAGGCAGTGCCAGTGGTAGTGCGGGACCAGCTAAGCGTCCCTATGTACAGAAGGCAGCGCAGCAGGGTCAGGATCAGAGAGCGCCCACTTGTGCCTACTGCAGGAAGGCAGGACACACCTGGGATGTTTGTAGGAGGAGGCTGAAGGTGTGTTTGTTCTGTGGATCCGCTGCTCACCAGATGAGAGGTTGCCCCACTGCACCTCTATTGGGTGGAGCACAGGATCAGAGAGTTGGAGCTAGGCCATCTGTGGCACAGCATCAGGCCCCGCACCAACAGAGGGATACACCCCAGCAGGGCAGGGCTTATGTGTTGACGGTCGAGGAGGCCGATGCTACGGATGTCGGGTTAGCAGGTCTGTCTCTTGTTTCTTCTTCCTGTCCTTTCCATTCCTTGTGGTGTGCTTCATTAGTACCTGTTAGACTTTTTGTGCTGTGGTAGATAGTGTAGTGACCCCGATTGAGACTGTAATAACACGACCAGTAGGACCCTGATCTTGTATGTTGTTTAGGTAGAATTTCTTGACTGTGATTGTTGGGGGTTTGACCTAGAGGAGTGTGATTGACTTTAAATTTCGAGGACGAAATTTTCTAAGGAGGATAGGCTTGTCACCACCCCATTTCCAGAGCCGGGTATTTTTTTTATTTTTAATTTGGTTAATTGTGTATTATTTATAATTAATTGTATTTATATTTAATTAGTGATTGCTTTATTTTTTATTATTTTTATTTTGATTGTTTTAGGATTTTGGCTAGCCTGGACCCATGTCAGACCCTAGTGGACCCATGTCCGACCCAGCCCACACCCCTGTGAGACTTATTTTGGGGCTTAGAATATTTATTTTATTTTTAGGAGGTTAGTTGGAGAGATTTGGAACTAGTTTGAGCGCATTTGGAACCCGGAACCCAAAACCGAGTTTCGGGAGGGCATTTTGGTAATTTCCCAACTTGGCAACCCCTATTTACTATCCTTGGCCGACCATTTCAGCCCCTCCCAGACCGAACACAGCAGCTCCCACTCCCCCATTTTCATTTTCCTTTTCTTCTTCACTTCTCCTTCTTCTCCACTTCTTCTTCTTCTTCTCCTTCTTCCTCCAAAGTAAGTTTTCTTCCACTTTTCTTCTTCTTTCTTCCATTCCTTCTTCTCTAAGTTAACCCTAACCCTAGATCTTTCCCTAACCTTGGTGGGTAGAGCCTAGATTTTGTGTTGGAGCTTGGATTGGGAGCTTGGAAGCTTGGATTGGAGGATTTGGAGAGATTTGGAGATTTTGGCTTGGGATTCCAACTCCCAAGAGGTAAACCCTAAATTTCCTCTTGTAATTACTCTTTTATAGTGTAATTAATATTTTAGAACCTTCCTAGACCCGTAGGCTACCCGTGGGAGGAAGTTGGAACTAGTTGGGTAGTGTTTAGAGACTTTGACACTAGGTTTTGTGTCAATTTCGGGTGAAATCCGAATTTGGCCCAATTTTGGGTGATGCCCTAGGTTAGATGGACCTAGGTAGACGTTGTCGGGTGTCGTGAGGGTGAGTGCGTGTCTCCGTTTGGACACGGGAAGCCGCGTCGCGGAGAAACGGGCGTTTCGGGCGAAATTGGGGCTTTTCGTCGTCACCGATTCTAAGTGCGTGTGCGTTTCCGCCACGGGCCTAGAATCGACGCGGGAGCGCATTTTCTAGGATCTAGACATCGTTTAGGACGCGTGGGTAAATTTTGGGCCGATTCCGAGTTCGTTTGGTGTGCGTTTCAGGAGGTTTTCCGAGCCGCGCACCACGTGTTCGTCAAAATGACCGAACGGCCATTTCGACTTGGTTTCCTCGTTTCGGGCTTGTGCGCGCGTTGGGTTAGTATCGGGGAGTGTGTGCTAGAGGTTTCGAGTTATATTTTATATATTTTTGGGTGTTTGGGCGTGTCGGGGTCGTTGGGCGTGCGTTGGTGGGCGTTGTGGGCGTGGTGTGCGTTGTGTTGTGTTTGTTTATATATATGTGTATATATATATATTGTGTGTGTGTTTTTATATATATATTTATATATATATGTGTGGTTATGTGTTTGTGAGCGTGTTAGGGAGTGCTTGTGTGAGTGTGTAGGTGAGTGTGTGAGTGAGTGCTTGTGTGAGTGTGTAGGTGAGTGTGTGTGAGTGTGAGTGAGTGTTTATAGGTATATACATATGAGTTTATATATATGTATATATATTTGTATATATATGTATGAGTGTTTATGTGTGTGCTAGTGTGTGTGAGAGTGTGTGTGTGAGGGTGTGTGCTAGTGTGAGTGAGTGTGTGTGAGTGAGGATATATAGATATTAGTATATATGTTAGTGTGTGTGTGTGTGTAGATGTATAGATATATATATTAGTGTATATATATATATAGATATATGTGAGTATATGGAGATATGTGTTTGTGTATATGTGTGTGTGTTTAAGTGTGTGTGTATTAGTGTGTTTGTGAGTGTGTTAGTGTGTGTGTGTGTTAGATTATAAGTGTGTGTATATATATATATATCTAGTGATATATGTATATATATGTGTGTGTATATATATATATAGAGTGTTATAGATATATATATGTATAGGCGTGTGTGTGTGTGTGTTTGTGATGGAGGGGGGGGAGCCAGCAGAAAACTGCAGCAGCAGCAGCAGAAAACTGCAACAGCAGCAGCAAAAGCAGGTGCAGTAGCAGCAAAAGCAGTGGCAGCAGCAGCAAAAGCAGGTGCAGTAGCAGCAAAAGCAGTGGCAGCAGCAGCAGATAAGCACAGTAGCAGCAGCAGCTAGTATTCGCAGCGCTAGTAGCAGCAGCAAGCAGCGAGTTCAGTAGCAAGGAGAGTGGTTTAATAGATAGATAGATTAGTAGATTGATAGATATTATAGATTGTTAGATAGGTAGCTAGCTAGATTCATAGATAGATAGATGTTTCTATATAAATAGAATAGATAGATATATAACTAGCTAGATAGTTAGTTAGATTGATAGATTAAATAGATAGGTATTAGTTAGTTGATAGATAAATAGGTAAGTAGATAGATAAGTTGATAGATAGATAGATAGTTAACTAGATAGACTAATAGATAGATAGATAGGTAAATAACTAGTTAGATAGTTAAATTAGATACATAAGATAGATAGATATATCTATAGATGGATAGATAATAGTTAGATGGATAGATAGATAGCTAGGTATTAGGTATATATCTACCTAAGTGCATAGATATCTATATACATATAGTTATATCTATATCTATAGATATCTAGATAGGTATATATATATGCATTTTGAGTTGGGTAAGGTATATATGGGTAATCGGGTAAATGTGTGTGGATAAATATATACATAGGTACATATATGCTTAGATATATATAAATATGGTAGATATATATATTATCTAGCCTAGATTAATAACTAGGTATATATTCAATAGCTAGATAGCTAGTTAGAGGGGTTTTAGAGCGAAACCTCAATATCTTGAGATACCAAGGTATTTCAATACCTTAAGATAACCAAGGTATTGGGTTTCGAGCGGGGTTTTTGAGCAATAGCCTAGGATTTGTCTTGGAATAATTTTTATATGTTTATATATATATAATTACGTGTGCTAGCATAGGTTTTAGCGGGTTTAGGCGGGGTGCGTAGCCTAGGTTGAGGTATCGGATACCGAGGGTATCCCGGTATCTCAAGGAGGCGAGTTTGTGAGTTTTCTAGCTTAATGACCTCGGTTTGACCTAGAATTTCAGGAGCACCCTAGTTTGACCCAGACTTGACCGTAGTTGACTCGGTTGACCGCCAAAGTCAACTTTTGACCTAGTTTTGACCTAGAGTTGACTTTTTGGACCCAGAGTTGACTTTTTCACCCAGATTTCACCGGTTTGACCCGTTTGACCTAGAACGACCCTAGAAACCTATTTTTAGTTATTTTATATCTGTTTAACTCATTAGAACCCTGTTTAACCTTGCTTTTCGCATTAGGTCCTTGTGACACCAGTTCGGATCGCCAGTTGCTCAGGACGTCAGGCGAGTACATTCTCTGATAGTTTTCATTATCTGATATTTATTATGATTCAGCTTCTAGTATAGTATCATCTGATTATTCTGGCACCACACGGGACACTGATTGATATTTCTGGATTCATTTACTTGCGACACGTATATTTCATGTTTCTGGCCTCTATTCTGGAATCACTACTGGCATCACCTACAGGCATCACTACAGGCATCATTCATGTACAGGCTGGACTCATCTTGATTTGCGTGTCGGGTCTTGGATCCACTTGTATTAGTCGGGGCGGGGAAATACTCGAGTAGACATGTAAACATTCCTATCTGGCATCATCAGGAATCACTCCCTCTGGTCTAATCTGGAATGATAGCAGCTATGCACCCAGTGCGCGGTGAGCCGTACTTACCCCTAGCCGTTTACATGTCGAAACAAGTATTTCAAAGACACCGAGTTCATTCTTTATAGTCTGGACTCTCATGCATTTCTTGACTTGCCTCACTTACATGTTTCTGGACTTGACTCACTACATGTTTTTCATGCTGGACTCACTACACGTTCATGTGCACGGACTTGATCCTAGCTTAGATTTTCTGTATCTTGTAGTTATTACTATCTTGCTCTGATATCCATGCATCTTTACCTTCATGCACCAGTGACTTACATATTTTCTTGTTCATACTTGCTCCATTTTTCTTGCTACTTGCTATAACTGTTTTATAGTTTTTATCATTTAAATGGAACTGCTGTTAGAGATGTACTTGCTCCAGTCCTGACTGGACATATTTTTCAGAGTATCCGGAGGATTGGTGTCCGACGTTTTATGGACCTGAGCCTGTCGATGGTGCAGACAGGGACCCTCTAGTTTAGAGGTGATTTCCGGGTTGGTAGCCGGGATCACTAGGATCTTGTTGTTGTTTTTATTAGCTTTAGCACCGGATTTGTCTCCGGTTTTGGTTTGAGACCTTGTTTGTATATTATTTTGGATATTGTTGTATTATTATGGATGTTGTGGTTGTTGTAGTAGTTGGAGGTGGTTAGACTTTTTAGTTGTTAGATCTCTCTGTGTTATCTTATCGTGCTTAGATTCGTGATTGAGTATATTGTGATTATCATTTGATATTGCTCCTCCGTTTGGAGTTGAGATCTTGGCAGATTATATATATTGTTTGTGTGGTTGCCCTCCTTTTGGAGAGGTCATGCCCGATTTTTGTGTGAGATTATTATCTAGATAGTTGACCTAGACAGCGTTCTACCGCCGATGCTGCGGCGTAGGCTGGACGTACCCACGACTCATGCCCGATTTTCGGGTGCGGGTCGTGACAAACACTGTCACGCCCCAGTCCCAAAATACGTAGGACTAGGATACGTAACGATGCCAGCCGCCCGTATATATGGCAACTCCAATATATGGAAACCATATATACGTGCGTACGCTGTATAATGAACAACAATTCACCAGTGGTATAATTAATCACAAGTCACAGGGTAATATCTAATTCTCATCCACAGAATCAAATATGAATAAACAATAACCATGTAGCTAGATCTCAATGATAAGTATCTAGAGAATGACAGTCGGATGGAAATAAATCTACTGCCGAAATAGAATATGAAAATGAACCAGATACACACCATATAAGAACCACATCTGACAATCACGAGGCTCGAAGAGAAGACCTCCTCGGGATATACGTAACATGTCCGGATCTGTGCTCCTGCGAGTACTCAAGAACATATACACCTGGCAGGGAACCAGGTCCTCAGAGGGACATAGCAAGATACAGAAAAATGACATGCCATAATGTAAATACTGAATAAATAAAGGGGTGTGCTAACCATCTAAGTGAATGCAATTTAAAGACCTTGTAGTACGCATGGGAATGTGTGGCTAGACATATGCTGACGTAATTCACCAATCGTCGGGACTGGCTAGTATATGTGTCATATGCCCCCGACTCAGGGAACTCTGCAATCGTCCATCTCCGAGGAGCATGGATCGAAGGATAAAAGACTCAAGGAGGGGGTGTCCCACACGCCTACTAAGTGTCTTTCCTGCCCAATATAGATGTACAAGTCGTGAAAACGACGTGGACACCTCCTACTATGATGCAAGTCTCAATAAAATAAACAACTGAGCTAAATACCACTACACGTGTTGCTCACACTGATGGCCAGTCGCGCATGAGGCACGCGTCCCTACATGTACTCACTCTGTGACGTGTAATGATACGTGTCAAGGCCTGGGAAGTTATATCAATAACTTCACAACTTTAGGTGGGTCTACTAGACACTAGGTCAGACACAAGTCCTAACGTCAACGCCATCGTTGACTGCACCCGAGTCTTCTCGGACGCGCACATTATATAATAAATATGTAACTAATAATAACTGAATTTAAACAGTATAACAAGGCAAGGTATACTTGCCTGGCAAGAGAGCTGCAAAATATAACGTCCAGATATCAAGTGCCAAAAGTCAGAAACAATGGCCTCAGAATAAATGTCTCCGGATGCTGAAATAAACATCACTAACAGTCTCAGAAAATATCAAATAGCTAGAAACGCCTGTCCTTAAGTCCAATTTGGACACAGGGACAAAAATGACAGTTTTCGGTCAAAGCGGGGTCCACATGTGGGCCCACTTTGCACCGAAAAACGTGTCAGGGTCAAAGGTCTCCAAATTCGCCAAACTTAGTGTCCACAAGTCCAGAACGTCGATACGAACCCAACGGAACTTCCAGAATTGGATTCCGGTGAGCCGATCACAAAATCGCCCGTTAAGTGGAGCCGGTGGGGCCCACGATACGCGATTTTGTCAACGTTCTCAGAATCGAACCAAACTTGGCTCACAGGACCAGCGTATTGCTACGAGTCCGATGGCGCAAGTTTCGTCTCGATCCGACGTGTGTACACAAAGTTGCAGCGTGTTCCAGAACTGACGGATACGGGGCGGTGTCAGCGGATACGCGTTGATTCCGGTGTGCACGCACATCCAAATCAACTTCTCCGAATTCCTACACGTCCGTATCAACGTCGCGCACGTTTTGGTAAAGACCGCGTGCGACCAAGTCGTCCCGTTTGGCGGGGCGTACCCAGTTCCGGGGTGAATCGGGTCGTTGTTTTTCCTGTTTTTGGATCGCGTGCCGCGATCGCCACAGGACGCGATGCTCCGAGCGGGTTGCACGGGCACCGAGATGGTTACACAGTCTACACGACACAACTGACGGAATTGAAATTGGAATTATGAGGAGAGAGATATCGTTACCTGAACAGGACTTCGAAAACTGTAAATCTCGTGTCCGAAGTCGACACGACACGGCGTGTCCGAGCCAGACCCAACCTAGGGTTAGGGTTAAGGATGCTGAAATAGCCCCTCAGCAGCACTTTGGCAGTTAATCTCCCCACCAAGAGACAAGGCCCAAGCCCTCTTGACAAATTGCAGCTGTAATCTCCATAGGAGCAAATGATTTTGCATTATCATCTTGTTCTATCGGCATGGGAGGATATTTAATGTTTTTCACTTGAAACCGTATCTTCTCATTTAGATCCAAAGCAAACTCTTGAGTGTCAAACATCCATATCCATATGCCATTTGCATCAGATTCTTTGATTGTTCCAGTAAGAATCTCACCAATAAATGGTCGGAACATAAGTAATCTAAAGACAACCTTGTATCTAGAACAGCCATCTCCAGGGACGATGAACCCACCTTCAATGGATTGAATGTCATAAACAGAGATGCAAAGTCCTAGATTTGCAATGACCTTGTCCAAGAATAAGTTCTCAAGTTCTCCTTTGATTGCTTGGGTTTGGAGGGAAAGAAAATGGAGTTGGGAGAAGATGGATTCGGGAGGAGCTCCAACCCGGACCCTTCGGTCGTCGGCAGGAGCAGTCGTCGGACGAGGTCGCAGGAGTGGTGGCTGTGATGGTAGTGGTGATGTTGGTAGTGTTGGTGATAGTAGTAGTGGTGTTGGTAGTATAGGTTATTTGGAGGAACAAGAAGAAAAAGAAAATATGAAGATGGAGGAGGAAGAAGAAGAAGGAGAAGAACGAAGAAAGAAAAGAAAAGAAAAATGGCAGAAAGAGAGGGATTCGGCTGAAGGAAGGGGTAGCTTTAGGAATTTGTTTTTCTTTTTATTTATTTTCTTTTATTAAAGAATTTAAGTAATAATTTAATAAAATATCTTGAGATATTTACAAGATATTTTCGAGATATTTTCGGGATATTTCCGGGATCTTTTCGGGTGGGTCCCGTCTCCAAATGGACGGTGCAGGTTCACCAGCCAATGAGGGGGTGACACTTCGCACTGAAATTTGCAGGAAAGTCCCTGTAATTTCATAAATTGCAGAATTGTCCTATTTTGGGAATTTGCGCAATTACGAAATTGTCTGGAAAAACACCCGATTCCTGAAAATGCTAAAATTCACAGAATTGAGGGAAATTGCTATGTGAGGGTCCCGGAGAAATGGGGGTGAGTCTGGGCAGGGGTTGGACCTGGTTTCTGGGTAATACGGGCCATCGTATTTATTAATTAATAAATACTGCGCACGGTGTTCTCTAATTATTTAGAGGCAGGTAGGGTCATAATTTTTCTACGGTGTCAATACACTAAATGTAGTATACTCAGTGTAGAAAATTAACGTATTTTTGTTTGGGCAAAACAGGTGCACGTTGGGCCTCAAATCTCTATTGGTACAGAGGTGGGTAAAGAGCAGGAAATAAAATAGGAAATAAATACGGACTTTTGTAACGATATTTGTGCGTCTCAAACGAGGCTCATAATAAAGCATCTGGGAGTTGCACAAAATTCAGAAAAATAGTCTGACATGTCTAGGACAGGTATGTGAACTTCGTTCGGAGATAACAGTCAAAGTAAAGCTCCAAATAATTCGGTGATGGACAGGTGTACAAGTCAACAGGATATGTAGGCAAAATAAATTAAAATATTGCCATAAATCCTAAATTGTTAAAATAATCCTAGAAATACTGAAATCTGGTCGAGGGGGTTTACAAGGCGGCTTGCGAACGGAGTCGTGAAGCGCCTCTTTCCTTCTTCTTTCCAAAAATCTAAGTGAGTGGCTACCAACCCGATTAGCTAGCTCTGCTTCCAGCTTCACTCCGTTGCCCCGATCAAACGATACCAAGTAATAATAAAAGAAACCAAGATAAAAGACAAATATACTTGGTTATTATGCTTGTCAATCAAACCTGTGAACTGTTGCCTTATCGTATGCTTGTTCGTGCAAAGGTTCTATAAAACGGGCTAAATATAGAACACATATATGAAATTCTGCTTGTCTGTATTCGTGTTGCCTCAACAGTATGATCTGCTATAAATCAGTTAATATAACGTGCGATCACGGACAACTTGTGCACAAGGAAATCTGGTTCCTGCAGACGGTCGCCGGGGCACTGGGACCGATCCGATCCGGACGGAACGTCTGTATAGTCGTCTGAATCGTCGGAAATGAGGCGTGCAGCGGGGGCTCGCACCCGCGCTGCACATCCGTCCGTCTTGAGACTATAAATCGTCCTTCGTGGTATTATGCCAGTGATCATCTGTATATTTAAACCTGTTGCATACTAACTTGTGTCTTCATCTCAGGAAAGGCATGGTAAGTATTGTGCAGGTAATTCAGACGGACAGGTAAAATCCACCTAACGGTGGCACGTTCATTTCAGTAAATTCAATATGCTGCTTAACTGTAAATGAACTAAGGCAAGATAGAAACCAACCAAATATGCATGCTTCACTAAACAACGTGTTGATTGGTATAGTCAGGCTAGCTCGCCTTCACCAGCATGTTTCGATATGCTGACCCTCGTTGAAACAGGTTCTCCGCACCAAGGCGAACCGAGCGAGGAGCCGAAGTCGTCTTCCCGATCCAGTCCAGCTGTTAGCGCATCTTCACCGCGCCTCGAAGCCTTTTGGAGCCAGAAGCTGCAACTCTTCATACACAAATGCAGCTCCGTGGCAAAGCGATCCTCCAGCCTGGAGGTCTTTATCGTTTTGAGTTTATAAAAGGATGTAATGTACAGGACTGCTATCTCATTTTGAGTCAACCCTTTTGTAAGCCGTTCGGCATATTAGCTGACTCGTTCAGGAGTTTGTAATAGATGTTCATTATCAATAAAGAGAACTTTTCTATGTTTCAAATCTGTGTTTCAATTTATCTGCGTACTCTGAATACGTGCTTGCTATGCAAATCATTAAAGCCTTGTGCGGGCGCAACTCCAGGCCCGCACGGCGGTCACGACTCGGGGGACGCCTCGGGGCGTGACAGTTAGCGCGATGAAAGAAAGTGCACATAGAAAATCAGGATCGAGTAGGATATCGAATGATATAATTTAGCTTGGGTACGGATGTTATGGTTTAGAAATTGGAAAACTTTATATAATATCGATAGTTGAAAGATAACATGGATTGATGCAAGTTAGCAAATTTGTGATTTGATGATTGAGATAGGCGATAATAGACTTAATCATGAATTTGAACGAACGATCTTGAATCGAGTTCGAAAGATAACACTCGACATCAAGCTCATATGATAATGATTATTCCGCGGAAGCGCTGGCGTGGTAATTTTACATCCAGTGGGGATGATCAAACTCGCGGGAGATCAGAGCCTAACATGTTCGATAATTATGCGGACAAACGCGATAAAATGGAATGTAACAAATATTTTGAACTTAGTTGTTTAAGGAATGCTAGAAGTAGACTACGGATTGATCGAACATGTAATATTAAATTTAAACGAATTGGCTAGATAAATTATGATCACGGCATAAACGATTATTAGTTAATCATAACTTGGTGGATTAATATATAACTTGGATGAGATGAAGCATAATGATAAAGTATCTTGATCGCTTTGATGATAACCATAATATTTGGCGTTCTTGTCTTGTGCGAGTGCAACTCCTTGTTCGCACATGCGTCACGTCAGGATTAGGACGATTATCCCGCGGGAGCATTGGTGTGGTGATCTCACGTCTAACGAGGATGATTGAAGTTGTGGGAGATCGGAGCATGACAATTGAAGGATCGTCTTGACTTTTGGTTCTACATGATAAGACGAGTTTCAGGATACAAGTGAATCGAAAGTGTTTTGTGGATGAGTTAGCCTAGAACATGAAGTAAGACGCTCGATGGTTTCGTGAACAGATACGTAAATTATGTTGAACGACTTAGAGTTTATGATTGAGATCGAAGATTTAGAAATTGAATCATGACTTGGTGGTCTAGACTTAGAAAAAGATTGGATATGTTGATCCTATCAGGTGTTTGAGGAGATAGAGTATGTGAATCGTTGGTTGGACATACGACGTTCGTAGATTCGGTTAAACGAATGTGTCTTAGGAATAACTTTATTGAAACAGACTGGATCTTGTACAAACGAATGTGTTGATGTGTGTAGGATGATCTATGCTCGATGTTTAGAAATCTGAGTAAAATGAGCTTGGGTAGGACACCTCGTACGAACGAACAATGGTTTGACCTTAGGAGTTGGCGAGTTTCGTGCAATGGATTACACGATATAAGTCGTGAACGTGAATTGTACCTATGATCTTGTGAGCTAACCTAGTGGCCAGGCAGACGATCATATGCCATGAGTTGAACTGGAGTGACTGACTTAAGAGTATCGTTTGGGAAAAGTAATAGAACTGGACAACAAGACTTAGAGTTAGGACTTGAAACTGGGAGTGTACGCTAGCGATGTTGGCGTTGAGATGAATGCAACAGGAGATAGGACTTGGATGATAATTGATTAATTGATTGGATAGGTTATGCGATGGAGAGGAACAAGATGATATTGAGGATTTGTCGAACAGAACTCTTATGATTGGAATTGGTGATATTCAAGATAAGTTGGCATAACGAGTTGAATCGTCGCTTGGAATATGTGTGTTGCTAGTAATGCAATACTTGGATTTGAGTAGAAATTGGGGTAGACGATGACTAAACGAACCAGAGTTCGGTTAGTTGAGTAGCAAAATGATCGGCGATTCGAAAGATTTTTATGAGTAGCTTGTCCGACTTAGCTGTCACTAAGCTTGGTTGAAATACACATATTTGGGAGATGCCTTGAATATGGGTATGATCCAAACTTAGCGATATGCATAACTCGAATGCAGTTCCAAGTGAAAATGTTAGATTCGCATGGATGAGTATGGAAATTACAGTAAGTTAGCCTCAGCCTAGAATTTCATAAACGGAAGATTGTAACGTGGCCCGTGCGAACGAGATAGTTATGCGCTAAGACTCAGTAAGAGACTGAGTCAGGAACGCAATAATTGAACGATAGAGTCATTGAATAAAAATGGTTAAGCACACGTGCGAAACAAAATGTAAAAACGAATATGAAGTTATGTTTGAAACATACTTAAGACACGAAGGATTAGAACGTACTCCATGTTGGGCAAATTAGCTATGCGATAAAGCGCAATAAAGACGGAGTTAGAAAACGTAGGCAATTCGATGAGACAAATTTGGGTGATAGTAAATTTACTTAGCGAGAATGGGCGATGGCTTGAGATAGATATTGATGCAATACGAGATTTAAAGATTAGATGAGATTCAAACTTTTGGGTTTAGGCGTAATGCTGAATTTCGATAGGCGATATCGAGTAATCGGTCGAATATGTTTTGGGTTCGCATGGATAGATTATAACAGTTGGGCAAGTTCACCCTAAGCCTAAGTTTTCTATTGCACTTTGAGTTATAGAATATCCCGTGTTTAAGTAATACAACCTGCGCTAGGCGCAATAAAGTTTGAGTCGGGGAATGCAACGATTAAGTTGAGTAAAGTTCGATAGCATTGAACGATAGAGTTGTTCAATGAGATTGGCTAAGCGCGTGCGTAGCGCGAGGTGAGGAAAGGAATGGATGTAGTGTTGGTACAATCTTTGGAAGTTAGACAAGAAGTATAGAGTTTGGTTTAGAAGTTGTGCGATAATACGAGTTTCGCTCAGGAAGTCTCGAGGACGAGACTGTTCTGAGTGGTGTATTATGTAATGACCTGCTCCGCTCAACCCGGAGGGCCGATTCAAACGGCACAAGTATAGTGAACCAACCTACCTTCCTCAGCGAGATGACTCATTCGATTTAAAGGCATTCAGACTTGGACCTTCGAATGGAGTTCAGACTTAGACTTTCCAGAGGCGCGCTTGGAGTCTCGCTCGGCCGATGTAATTTATCGCTATGGTGGGTGGCTCCGGTGAACATGTCTCTACTTAGCTGCACACTTAATAAAATGGATGATACATGTTAGTTTCTAAGCGTTAACCCTTGCATACTAATAAAAAAATAGATGAACGCACATAGCTAAGAGAATAATCTCGCTTTACCATTGTGTATAGAATATAAAAACTCTTCCCTGCAAGTGCTTAACTTAGAATATTGATCAAAATATAGTAGTTTCGTATGCTATGCCACAAAGTAGATCTCGTTACAATATTGATGTACGGTACTGCATGAAAAGAGACACGGGATAGGGTATAATCATATTGCATACATAGACGAGGAAGACTATCAAGTAGCCGTTCCGAGTTAGGAGAAGAAAAGAAAAAAAAGTACTCGGGATATCTAGATCACCGAGGCAGTCTCTAATCAGGGAGCTGCGCAAGGAAGAAAGATCTGAGTGTAGTCCTCGGCAAGATTCAACCGAGCTGAAGTCCTCGGATAAGAGAAACCGAGCAGGAAGTTCTCGGCTAGGATTGTAAGTGGGGGAGTAGTTGTATGGTCACGGATAACTGGTTGCGTACCAGAAAGAGTCCTCGACACGATTGCTGAGGCATCCGAATCGTGTTGGCCCGAGAGGACAATGTCAGTATAGTCCTAGTAATATGCTAGCGGGTGAGTGCGGGACGTCCAACAAGGCTTGTTATCGACCTGAAAAGACATCCGACTCGTCGGATGGTTCGGGTGTAGTGCCCCGCTCTGCGTAGACACTATGTACAAGAGATATCGCTTTGCTAGCTTGAGCGGAAGCCTTCTCGAAGTGTTCTCCGATCGAAACACAAGATGATTGATCTAAGTGAGTGGGCAAAACTTCATTCTCTGATTCTTGCATGCCTTAATAATGAATATGAGTTTTCTACTGCTTGTTCTAAGAAGAAAGTTTCATAAGAAGAATGATAGAACTTGACTCTGCATGCTTAATAAGAGAACTCGTATAGCTTGTTATCGAAACGAAGCTGCTTGCCTAACTAGAGAACTTGAATGCTTGTCTAAAGAGGTAGAACCATTGCCATGCTAAGAAAAGATAGAAATGTTGCATGCTAAGTTACACGAGCACCGCTATCAATCGAACCATTGCTATGCTAATAAGAAAGAGTAAAAGAATGTTCATATATTTCCATCGCATGCTAAACTAGAGTAGAACTACATGCTTTTCTATGAGAGATAGAGGAATGACTATTATGCTTGCTTAAATAATAGATTGCTTGCCTGTTCGCTATCGCACTAAAGAGATAGAATTACATGCTAGATTTATAGAACTGTTCTTGCTTGTTACTTGTTAAAATAACTAGATTACTTAAAAATGTTTCATTGATTGCACTGAAAAGAGATAGAACTGTATACATAACTTGAACTGGTGCATCTAGACTAATAGTCCACGCTGAGGCCTGAAGTCCTTACTTACGGGAGGGTGCGGCTATTAGGCAAGAGTATTGAGAGCTCCGGCTCTATTGCTTGATTGATTGAATCTTGATCATTGTATCATATAGTATTTATCTGATAGAAGTGCATTCATGCATCGGTCTGACAACTTGTGCACAAGGTTTATCTCTAGAGCGGTTCCTAGGGCACTGGAGATTATTTGGCCTGGGAGAGATCTAGAACACCCTGAGGCTAGAAGTCCTTATTTACGGGAGGGTGTGGCTTTTAGTGTAGTGCTGAATCATGAGTCCCTGCTGCTACTTTGATCGTATTTTAGTGCATAGCAACCATGCGTCTCAGCAGCTATTAGCCGATTTGTCATTAGTGAGATAATTTTGTACGTCCCAACTGCTAATCATGGTTTCCACGGGCCATCATATAGTTAGGGCACATGCTAGGCTAGCTTTCTTGCATACCTAACTGTTTGATGCAGAGATGAACAGGAAAAAAGAACCTTGTTTATATATATGCATATGTTGCTAACTTGTATGTCTGCTGCATGGATAACCGTTCGGCCATGGGTAAGGATCACTGAATAAGTAATCACTTGTATTTTTTTATGTTCCTTGTCATAAATGCTAAATGCGATATATCTATTTTACTTGAATATGCTACTGGCCCCATTGCATTGAATTGAATAGTCCACTTGATGAACTTGTCTTGATTCGAGATGAACAGTCCACTAGAGATAACTTTTGTTTCTAAAAGATCGAATATGGCTCACGATACATGCTGCACAATGCACGATAGAACACTGTCACTATAGCTTGCTTGTATGCATTGAATGTGCAAACTGGTTTCAAAGACATATTTTCGAAAAGATGTAAACTGACTCTAATCATGTGCTGCATGAAATGAACTAAGGTAAAAGTAGCAAGATCACTAGTAATGTAATATTTTGTCACATGCTTACTTAGTGTTGGTTTCAGGGAGTGTTGCTTATGTTCGTTGATTTTATACTCACCAGTACTTTCTTCAAAGTGCCGACCCACCAACAGTTTGCTTGTTCTCAGGTGCTGGATCGTTCGAGAAAGTGATAGCCGAACCTCATCCCAAGGACCCGGAAATCTAGAGTCGATGTCTTGAGCCGTATCGAGTTTTCTTTGAGCTGCTTTTGTATAAAGGGATGTAATGTATGGAACGATGTTATTGTAATCGAGAGAAAGAGAGTTTGAGCGAATTGTAATCTCGACCAAGCGTTGCTTGTAACACATTTGATTATCAATAAAGAGCTTATTTCCTTATGCTATTGCGTTCTTCTGCAATATTGTGCCGCTGCTCCCATCTTGAATAACTTACTTGCCCTTGTTCAAGATTTGGCCTTGTGAAAGTGCAGCTTAGGCTTGCACGACATCACACCCACGTGAGGACGATCGGTCCCGCAAGGACCGAAGCGAGGACTAACGACCTCTGCGGGATCAGGGCGTGACATCGGGACGCCCAGTAAGGATCGCAACCGAGCTGGGAAGACAGTCGTTCCATCCCAAATTTTGTCCAATATTGCTAGCAGAGCCAGTGACCTTCATATAGATAAGTCATGCATGCATAGCGATGATCCGCATTCAGAAGAGGAGTAACGTGGAAAAGCATAATGTATGACACTTTGCACATTTAGAAGGGATGCACAATATATAACATAGTTCGAGTAGGACATGTCTGAGGTAGAGACACAATCATAACACTTGAATTGCATATATGTTCTTCATTACTTAGTAGATTATCGATTATATTGCTGCGAATGACAGGGAAGGTCGAATGGTAAGAAAGGGTAAGAGGAACTCAGCTATTTACAGTACGACACTCTTGATTCAGACACGGGTATTACTTTTATTATATTGCCATGAAATTGATCCTAAGGTAAAGACTATAAAGACAACATAATCAGTCGGTGCACATAACTAATGAACGTGCTTGTTTTGTGGCGTGGACGGGAGGCCTCCCCACCAGTGCATTCAATGTACTGATACCCAACCAGATTACATGCATGGTGCAGGAATAACTCGTACGGATTCAGATATCGCTTAACGCATCGAGGCGTCGGACCGCACTTGGCATCTTGGAGCATGGCGCACTGACCTGGAACTCACATAAATGAGACATAATGTATGAGAACATCATCATCTAGATTATTTGATTCAGTTGTAAGCCTAAGGGCATATTCAATGTAAATAGAGAGAGAGAGAGAGAGAGAGAGAGCACGAGCGACTTGTAATCTCGGCCTAGTGCCTCTTGTAATCTTTACTTCATATTAATCAAGAGCTTATTTTGGATTCAATACTTGTATTTTATTCTATGTTTCCGCTATGACGACTTTGCGAACTAGTTATCAACGACCGTTTCGGTATTTGTCTTGTGCGGACGCAGATTTAGGCTTGTCCGGCATCACGTCCTGATGGGAACAGTTGTGCTGCGAGAGCGTTGGCGTGGTGATTCGCGTCCAGAGGGGACGATCGATCCTGCGGGAGATTGGGGCTTGACAAGGGCAGCCCAAATCCTTATATAAAAGCCAACTACATTTATGTTTCAGCCCAAAATTTTTTCCAGGACTGTCACAATGTTGATAGTCCTTCCAATTGGAAGAACTGTCAACATTGTGACAGTCATAAATAATTAGGACTGTAAAAAAAAATAACAGTCCTAATTATTTGGGGAAGGACTGTCAATTTTGTTACAGTCCTAGGAAGAAGGCGATGAAGAAGAAGAAGCAGCGGGAGCATCGTCTAGCGGGGGCGTCGCGGGGATGCGACGAGCGGGGGCGGCGCGGGGCGAAAACAGACGCGCTCGCAGGGGCGGCGCGAGGCGTAGCCGCACGCACGCACGAGGACTGCTCACGGCCGAGGCACAAGCGTGCAGGGGACTGCGCGCGGCGGAGGCATGCGCTCGCGGGGGGCTGCGCACGGGGGTGGGCCGGCGACGGTGGTGACAGCAGCAACAGCAACAGCGGAGGCGAGCGCGTGCACCTACTTCTCCTCCCCCCCTCTCGTCGTCTCCCACGCGCGCGCGCCTCCGCCTCATCCTCCTCCCCCCCTCTCGTCGTCTCCTCCTCCTCCGGTGGTTGGAATTGGGGTTGGGGTTGAGGTTGGGGTTAGGGTTTTAACCATGATTAGGATTTGGCGGTTTGGGAAGAGAGAGTAGAAATTTAGAATGAATAGTTTTGAAAAGGTTTAGGGAGGGTTGGATTATCTTGAATAAATTTTGGACTATTTTAAGTAAAAATTACAAAATTTTGAACTGTTCTAAAGTAATGAAATATCCTAAGTGTTTGTTGGAGTCCATTTAGAATTTGTCTTTATTTGAAGATGGTATATTGAACCACCCGGGCCTCCTCCAACGGCTACTTTCTCACCCCTCTCTCTATCTCCAGCAGTAATTAATTACTAAGATATTATTCCCACTAAACAGCTCTATTCTCGAGGTCATTTCCTTCTCGATTCTTGACTATAGTGTTAAAAAGCTGCAATTTTGGGAGCATACTTGAGGTTTGATTTGTAACCCCTCTTTTTGAGGTTTTGTGAATTGAGTTCTAAGGTTTGTAGTGGAAAGATTCAATATTTAAATGCTTCATGTTTGGATTGCTTAATGGAAATAATGGCAGGGTTTCTTGAACTAACCCTAATCTATTGGGTAACCCCCTCTTTTTGAATATGTATGAATTGTATTTTAGGGTTTGTTGTAGAAAGACCCAATCTTAGATGGTTAGATTGCTTATTAGAAAAATAGTGGCAGATTCTTGTTCCATTTTGTTGATATTTTTGGGTTCTGAATTGAATTCAAAAAAGGGATTATAGGGTTTAACAGTTTAGAAAGGAATCCTTTGGGGACACGACACGGCATTGATTTGGAGCCTGTGTCATGTTCGATATGTTCCCGACACGGACACCACCGATTTTCAGAGTGTCTTCTTCCTAGTTACTTTCTTGAAAGATTGCAGAGTTTCTTGGAAAAAAAATGGTTCAGAGTTTAAACATATGCTCAATTTAACTCATGGGTTTCTCTAAATAGTATCAGTTATAGTAATTTCAATCCTTCTACCACATATCTCTGTGTAATTTTATTGCTTATCATTTCTCATATGTTTTCTTTGGATAGGGTTTTTATATGAGCTTGATTTGAGCCTGAGAATAGTTGCATAAACGGTGTAAAATAGGGTTTTAGATATGAGGAGGTTCTTTTCCTTTAAGTCTTCAGAATCGAGTAGCGGCAATAAAAGCCCACCTTCTACTGATCCTCCAGATCCTGACAAGGAAAAAGTCTATTGGGAGAAGCCGCGAGAGAATGATGCGAAAGTTCCACTTTGTAAGAAGGTTCAGGGTGGATCCCAAGTTCTCAGAAGGAGTGCTTCGTTTTCGTCTCCAGCTGTGTATACCGATTTTGGGGAAGGAAGTTTGAATTCTTTGATTGATCATGGGAGATCACCATCCGTATGTAGGAATGCTCCACAACTTATTGCTGAAGGTTCAATTCAGTAAGGATTATTATAGCTGGCAATTTTATTCACTTTTAATTCATAGTGTTAATAGTCATTTCTATATCCGTATCTCTGTAGTATTCTAGGTGTGAGCATCACTAGTTTGTTATTGATAGGCATTGGTTATGACAGTTGAGAATTAAATTTGTATATCTGCACATGGTCTGTTGGGTTGCAGCTGTAGTCTGTTGTCTTTCTTATTCTTCTGAAATCAGAAACAACATTTGTTTTAATTATGGCCTTATGTTTCGTTCTTAATTCTTCCGGAAGCAGAGACAACATTTACTTTAACTCTGGTCTTGAATGAAACTATACTCCTAGATTCATTAAGACTTATGAGATAGAGAGTAGCAATTGGTTATCCGAAAGTCAATATGGGATCTTGGAGATGCCTAAATGCATTCAACATTCTGTAAAAATGAAATACGCATTGTTTCTGAAGTTTCTTCTCTCCAAATGAATTGCACATATACAGCTTGTGTAACCATCTATCATGGCACACTATAACCACCTGCATTCTTCTATTTTCTATTCTAACATGCTATCCAGTTCTATGTTCTGCTCATGTTATATATTGGCGAATCAACCTCGTATGCACTAAAATGATTGACTTGAGCCATTGGACATAGTAAGATAAATTTATACAGAGGCATCAGTCGGGTCATTCTTAAAAAAGATATCAGTGAAGTTTGGAGATGGAGAGAGGAGAAAAGAAGAAAAGTAGGAGAAGAGAGAATATGAGAAGGAGATTGCAAGGGGCATAAAATCCTAGGTTGCATCTCATGTCTATTTATATTGATATGCAATACACCCAAAATTACTATTATATCCTCATAAAATAAATAACAAAATAAAATAACTCTAACACCCTCCCTCAAGCTGGAGCATATAGATCAGACATGCCCAGCTTGCTACACAAATCAAAAAATGGACCACGAGCAAGTGGTTTGGTGAGGATATCATCTAATTGGTCCTACGGAGAACATAAGGAGTGACAATCTGTTTCTTCAGCAACAAATCACTAACAAAATGATAATCCACCTCGATATACTTCATGCGCTCATGAAACACCGGATTACTTGCGATAATCATTGCCGATTGATTATCACAATACATCTCCATCGGAATATGAATCATAATTCCCATTTCATGAAGAAGAGACTGCACCCACATCATCTCAGAAGCTGTATGAGCCATCACACGGTACTCGGCCTCTGCACTAGAACGAGCCACAACATTCTGCTTCTTACTACGCCACGTGACAAGATTGCCACCCACAAACGTACATTAGCCCGAAGTAAACCTCCTATAACTGCGACTGTCTGCCCAATCAGTACACTGAACCCCGTCACCGTAAGTAACTGAGAATGTTTGTACAACAAACCCTTTCCAGGTGCACCATTCAAGTATCGAAGAATGCGAGAGATAGTCTCCCAATGTAGTTGCCGAGGGGCATACATAAACTGACTAACTACTCCAACTGCATATGTGATGTCTGGTCGTGTAACAATAAGATATATAAGTTTGCCAACCAAACGTCTATAATATCCAACATCCTCAAATAACTCTCCCCTGTCAGCATCAAGCTTGTCATGATAATCCATAGGAGTCTCAACTGACCGACACTCCAACATTACAGTCTCGGATAAGAGGTCTAGAACATACTTGCATTGTGACAGATACACACCCTTCTTAGATCGAGCAATCTCGATTCCAAAAAAATATCGAAGAAGACCCAAATCCTTAATATGAAACTGACGACTAAGGTAGGACTTCAAGTCCACAATCCCAACATGATCACTCCCAGATATAATGATATCATCAACATAAACAATCAACACTATAATACCTGCTGAGGAAGAATGGCAAAATACTGAATAATCTGATGTGGTGCGTCGAAAGCCATATTGAATGAGAACTGAACTGAACTTGTCAAACCAAGCACGAGGTAACTGTTTCAGTCCATATAATGCTTTCTTCAATCGACATACGAGTTTTTTATTTTCTGCTATAATATATCCTGGTGGTTGATCCATATAAATCTCCTCCTGTAAGTCATCATGCAAGAAAGTATTCTTTATGTCCAGCTGATATATAGGCCATTGACGATTAATCGCCATAGAAATAAGAATCCGAACTGAATTCAGGCGAGCCATTGGAGAGAAAGCGAAAGCAAAGCGCTATGCCAGGATCGGATAAAAAGCAAAAGTATAGCACGCAGAGCGGAGCATTCTTGTCTCTATATAATCCACCCCATATGTCTGAGTATACCCTTTGGCAACCAACCGCGCCTTGAGACGCTCAACTGAACCATCGGGATGATACTTAACAGTGTACACCCATCTACAACTCACTGTCTGCTTCCCAACATGAAGTGATGTCAGCTCCCAAGTCTGATTTTAATGTAAATCATACATCTCCTTATCCATTGCACTTTTCCAACCAGAAGATGACATAGCCTGCTTGTAAGTTTTTGGAATAGAAATAAAAGACAATGCAACAACAAATGCATGAAAATATGATGAAGCATGATGTAATGAAACATAATTAGAAATATGATGCTTATTCTTTGTGGTACAAATGCCTTTTCTTTTCTGAAAGCAATGGGAAGATCATCTGGATCTGTGGTGGTGGGAGCAAAAACCTCAAACACGGAAGCTGATTGGTTGATGACTAAATTATGTAGAACCACTGGCATGTCCTTGGATCTCTGATAAACCTGTAAAGGGAGAATGGAGACATTGATTCAGAAATGACCGGAAGTGGTATGGAAGAAATCAAATCTGTTGTAAAAGGAACACAACGGACTCCTGAAGGAAAGAAAGGGGTAGACTCAAAGAATGTAACATTTGTACTGCCATAATACTTGCGTGATTGTGGACTGTAATGACGATACCTTTTTTGAGTACGAGGATAACCAAGAAAGACACATTTCAGAGATCTAGGAGCCAACTTATTTCGATTAGGTTCCAAGTAATGAACACAAGCGACACACCCAAACACTAGAGGAGGTAAGAAAAAAGGAGCGACATCTGTATGTAACATGGAAAATAGAATTTTTTTATTTAATACAAATGATGGCATGCGATTAATTAGATAACATGCAATAAGAACGACATCTGTCCAATACTGTTTAGGGACATGCATATTGAACATGAGAGTTCGAGTCACATATAAAATTTGTCGATATTTGCGTTCGGTTATACCATTTTGTTGAGAGGTGTGGACACAACTGGTTTGATGAATTATACCACGATCAACACAAAAATTGTTCACAGAAGATTGAATATACTCCAAAACATTATCAGAACGTAGAATTTTGATGCATTTATCAAACTGAATATAGACTTCATTATAAAAGACAGATAACACATTTGGAAACTCATATCTTTCTTTCATTAAATAACACAAAGTCATTCTGGAATAATCATCAATAAAAATAACAAAATAGTGAAATTCTTTCGGAATTTTGATTCTAGACGGACCCCAAATATCATAATGAACAAGATCAAAAGACTCTAACTGACGACTTTACTACGACGAGGAAAGGAGCTACGGTAATGCTTGCCTAACTGACAAGCCTCACATTCAAGACTAGAAACATGACTCAAACTAGGAACAACTTGACGCAACTTAGCCAAAGACGGATGTTCCAAACGATAATGTCACTGCAACGGAGAACTAGAAACATAAGTGAAAGCCTTTCCAGGTAGATTCAAGTAATACAGTCCATCTTTTTCATACTCCGAACCAATCATCTTCTTCATCCTGAGGTCCTAAAAAACACACGAATTGTGAGAAAATGTTACAGAACATTGAAGAGATTTGGTTGACTGGTTCACAGATAACAAATTAAATAAAAAATTTGGCACATATAATGAATCAAATAATGGCAGTGATTGAGTAGGGTGAATGATACATTTTTCAAGCACAAGATGAGTAGACCCATCAGCCAAGATAATATTATGTTTCATGGAACTACGATTATGAAAGAGAGAGGTTATACCAGACATGTGAGAACTTGCTACTGAGTCGATGACCCAAGAGTTGGATGGTGACTGGGTTACCACAAAAGCAGGATTACTTATATGTGCCATGGTTGCAGTAGGTTGGGAGGTGGTACTAGCAAGCGCGTTCAACTTCTGGAGGATCTGTTCAAATGGAGATGATGTATCGGACATTGAAGTCTGACTGAAATCAGAAGTATCATCTCTGGGAGCAGAAGTGGTGACCTGGGACTGCATATTTTCATCATGCACTTGATGTGTCTATTCTGGTTTGTCCCATCTGTTCCAATAATAGTCTTCGATATGACCGAGCATTCCACAATAGTTACACTTCCGTGGTTGACCACGGTCACCACCACGACCACGACCATTGTCTCTACCACCACGGCCTCCTCTTCGACCCAAACTACGACCATTATCTCTACCGCAACGTCCACCACCACTCTCCAGCAAGGATCTGGACTTTATAACGTTCGAGCGCGGGATCCAAACTTGCTAGGATAAGTGAAATATGAAACTCTCCCTTCTGTCGCCGAGCTTCCTTCAAATAAGTAGTAACATGATGATATTGTAGCAGTTCCTCCCACAAAATCTTCTTTGAAGCCAGATATTCATTCACATGCCTTCCATTTTGCTTTGTATTAAACAATAACTCGTACAACTTATAGATACGGACAACGTTCTGTTTCTGAGAATATGATTCTTCCAGAGATGCCCAAATCTGTTTGGTGGATTCACACCACTGAACATTAGTAGCGATGTGCGGCTCCATACTATGCCACAACCACGACATAACGTATGCATCTGCACTCATCCAATTTTCATACTCAGCGGACGTTTTAGGCGGAGGTTATTCCGTAAAAAATTCTAACTTATTCTTCGCCCTCAACACTACTTTGATAGACTTGGACCATGCAAGGTAGTTCGGACCGTTGAGTTTCACCGTTGTAATTGATTTTTCCAATTCATCATTATGAATAACAGTAAAAAGAGAACCACCTCTGCTACCACCACCACTATTAACCTCGCCAGAAGATTCGGTCCCCACCATACTTGCAGTTACAACAGAAAGACGTGATTTTTGAAACCCTAGATCTCACAACCGACGACGAACAACCAACGGAGATCTGTAGAAACCCTATATCTCATAAACGAACGACGAACGACCATGAACAACGAACGACGAACGGCGAATCATAAAAAGTAGACGAAAAACAGTTCGATCGGTCCTGTCGTGGATAGGATGTACAATACTTTCAAAAGATGCTCTGATACCAAGTGCAGTTTGGAGATGGAGAGAGGAGAAAAGGAGAAAAGTAGAAGAGAGAATATGAAATGAGATTGCAAGGACATAAAACCCTAGGTTGCATCTCATGTCTATTTATATTGATATGCAATACACCCACAATTACTAGTATACCCTCATAAGATAAATAACAAAATAAAATAATTCTAACAATGTTCTTAGTAAAGATCTATGATGCATGGGCATGGCAGGATTGGGATGCAACAAGATAGACACGATTTTTGTGCTTCCTACTGTATCACGGAGTGTCCATGTGATGTCGACGTGTTTGCGATGGACGCATCTTTGGTTTTGGAATGGCCGAGCTTCCTGGGGGGCAGATTTTAACTTAATCCCTCTTTATGTGTCTTATATTTGCATTCGCTTGCCACGTCTACAAAGTTTTATACGGAGAGAATATTCCTATTTCTAAGTACTATTGGATATCAGTTTTTCGAATTATTTTCTCAGTTTAATGTCTTTAGAGTTCCGCACTGGAACACTATATATTAGGTTACATGTGGAGCTATAATGCCTCTTTATATTTGATTTTTGCATTTCTCTTGTCCTTTCTCACTGTGTTGGTTTCAAGATAAGAGATAAGTATCTAATTACAAGAGAGAATTCAGTTTGTGCAAGTTTGATCTAATTGTAAGACCTTAAAATTTTAGCATGGGAGTTTGAATGTTGTATTAGGCAACAATGCATTTATTGGTGTTATTCGTCAAATAATACATTGATGTTCCTTTCAAGTGTTTTGACAGTTACAAACAAGCATGTTTCTGGATTAAGGTTGAAGTGCATTATGTTCTTTGTAGAGAAATCCTCGTGAACAACATATGTATTTGATATCACAATTTATTAAGTGACGTTAATTACAGGCAATTAATATGTTAAGACTTCCCTGGTTCTCAATGTATGTTTTTTTTTCCCAATTCACATTAAGCTAGCCTTATCTTATTAAGTGGAGATTCTATTTCCCGAAATGTCACTCATTCTATCATTTTTTTGTCAATTTGGATATTTAACAGCGAATGCTTTCTAACTTCTTCATCTACATAGGAATGGTTATTTTTGTTTTCAGTATACATGCAGGAATGAAGACAATTTTTCTTATGCTTATTGTGTAAAGTAGAACCACATCCTAACTTATGCAGGAAGGTATACACTTTGTATGCTTATTCGTGAACCCTATTTTGTTGAGATGCAGGGCTGCTCGGTTGCAACAGGGTATAAACAGCAATAGAACTCTAGATGTCTACATTGATGGGGAGCATCAGGGAACTAAACCATCAAAAGACTCTCAGAAACATTTTTATGATAATGGGGATAATGACCATTTGGCTGAAAATAAAGCACTTTCCTGTATAGGAAGACCACCACGAGCACTTTCTACAGCGCCGCCTTCACCAACATATAGTAAAGAGGATCTCAGGACCTACTCATTTAGGGAAGCGAAAGGTATCCGTCGGCACCTTTTTATCCCAGACCGGTCTACTGATGAAAGGCCAACATCCCCAGTGTACCGCACAAAAAAGAAATTTGAGCAGCTACTGCGCCCTTTTCGTGGGAAACTATCACAGGGTTATGACTCTGAGCCCACAACGACAGTCGAAGATATCTACGAGGATTCATCAAATCCAGGGCTCACTTCAAATTCAATGGGTACGTCTCGACAGAACTTTACTAATTTTCGTGCAACTGAAAGTATATATCATTGTTCTGATGTAGAAACATTGCCTTGTGAGAGACAAAGTTTGATATATGAAAATGGAACAACAGCTTTGAAAATGGACCAGTTTTTATTAAGTGGACTGCAGAAAGACAGTACGGATGATGAATTAATTAAAAAATTGAAAGAGGTAGAAAGTATGTTGAATAACCTCTCTGATGAAGATCATGAGCTGGATAACCTGCAGATTAGCGATTTAAATGTGCTTCAGACTATTAGAAACATCAGGAAAGACAGGAGATACTTGGCACTTGAGCTCTCTTCGCAAATAAAATGTCAAATCGCAGAAAGATCTTCTACAAGAGAGAGACTAAAACAAGCTAAGTTTGAGCTGGATACTCGAACTCTGAGATTGGAGAAGGAGAAGAATGAGTTGCAGTCCAGTTTGGAGAAAGAGTTGGATAGAAGGTCAAGCGACTGGTCCTTGAAGCTTGAAAAATTCCAGTCTGAAGAGCAAAGGCTTCGCGGACGAGTAAGAGAGCTAGCAGAGCAAAATGTCTCTCTTCAAAGAGAAATTTCTGCACTTAAAGTGAATGAAGAAGGCACCAGAAGCAGGATTATGAATTCTGAGATGCAACTGAATGATCTGGCAGCTAGTCTGGACGTAGAGAGAACAGAGAACCAGGATCTTCGTCAAGCCTTAACAGAGTTGCAGGAGCGCTTGAATGGGATGGAAGAGGAGAAAAATTATATTCGGCAAAGCTTAAAGGACAACGAGAAGGTGAACAAGGAGTTGCAGAGAGTGGTCATACGATTCAAAAGGATGTGTAGTGAACAAGATAAGACGATCGATGGGTTGCGACAGGGATATTCAAATGAAATTGGAAAGCAATCAATACAGAGAGATGACAAGATTATTATGTTGCAAATGGAGCAAATAAGACTTACAGGTGTGGAACAGATGCTGAGGAAAGAGTTAGAATCTTCTAGGGATGAATTGAAGTCCCTCAGGCGTGAGAACATGTGCCTCTTGGATCGCCTGCAACACACTAAAATTTGCTTTGGCTTCTCCTCCGTCAAACTTGATCAAGAGCTCCGTGACCGTGTAGACTGCTTGCAGAGTCAGGGCATATCTTTACTGAATGACCATAGCCAATTATTTGCGAATATATTAGACCTCATAAAACGTAAGCAACATGAAAGCATTCAAGATGTTAAAAGAGATTCTGATGGTTGTTCTCTTGGTGATTCTACAGTTAAATATCAGAGTTTAAGAATAAGAGTTGAAAATATTAGCAGAAGTCTGTTAACAGTATCAGAAATATTGGACAAGAAGTCCGAGTTAGAAGATTTGAAATGCCATTTGCAGAGTGCAGATGGCGATCAATCAAGGCAATCTAAGATTCTAGAATCTGAGGTAACATTCTGTTTATTATTGTCTTTAAAGATGTGATTTTGACATTTTGATCTGAATTTCTTTGTAGTTTTGCTTTGATTAATTGTCATGACTTTTGAAGAGCCATGAAAATTACTCTGTTCGGAATTGAGTGTGCAATACATTGTTGACCTTGAATGCACATATTGCTCACACGACCACACACACGCAGTAGAAAGAGATATCTTAATATAGTATTCTTTTCTATTGGTTTCAAATTTGATGTCAGCAAACTAGGTATGGAAGTGGCATGTTTCGTTATCTCATACTTAGGATTTTGGCTTGGTGTTCTGCATCTACCTCTCTAGGATGAAGTGGAAGTTAATTAAAATAAGAACCTTATTAATCATGAAAGTAGCATATATATGGTGTTTATTTGTTTCCTTGGTCTCATTTTTTTGGATTTGGTTTTGGTGTTCTGCATGTATCTGTCTAGAATGAACTGGAAGTTGAATTGAAGGCAGAAACCTTATTAACTAAAGTATTGCGAGAGAAACTGTGTTCTAAAGAACTGGAAATTGAGCAATTACAGTCAGACTTCTCATCTTCAATACGAGCTCACGAAATTATGCAAACGGAGATCCGGAGGTTGCAGGATGAACTTTCTCGTCTTACTCACAAGACCAAAGATATGGAGCTTCAGGTGAATATAAAACTTCTGCATTTCCTTCTGTTTGACAAATTAGGCTTTTCAGCTCCCAATTATATGTTCATGTATGCAATATTTCTGAGCAATTTTTACACCAAAACTTTGAACATTCGTGTTTGAATTGTTCGTGTTGGGTGGGGTTCCCTTCCTACGTGGAGAACCCTCCGGAGTGCGATGAGTGCCACTCGTGTGTCGGAAAAACTCGGAAAGTCGAAGCCGACGGAGGGAGCTCGATTTGAACCAGCTCAGAGTAGTATCAGTAGCAGCGGTATTGCCGACAACAACTTAAAAGTGTGAAAAATGCCCAACATGTTTCTGTGTGGAATTTCTTGTTCTCACATTATACTGCCGGTATACCCGTGGTATATCGTCGGGCCTGGGCTGACGGATTTTCGTGTTTTAATTTGGCACATTGGTTGGATTTGAATGGTCATGATTACTCAGTGGTTAGGGGATTAGGAATTTACGAACCCTAATTACAACAACAATTCACAGAAGGAGAGGATTTTTTCAAAGTTTCAATTTTCAAGGAGAATAAGAGGAATTCGGGAGAATTCTAGGGTTTGATCAGAAGGAGCTTGTTCGAAGGGATCTATATCGGCTCGCCTTCGTGTTTTTTGTTTCGGTGACCCTATTTCTCATCATTGTAATCAATCCGTAAATTTGAGTAGTTGTGTATTTCTTTATTCATTAGTGAAGTTTTTCCAGGTTGGACTCTTATTGTCCCGTGGTATTTAGTGTCAGGATTTTTCACGTAAATATCATTGTGTTTGTGTTGTGTTCATTTTGTGGATATTGGCATCAAGTGTAGGTTGTGTGTGTTTCACTTCGGTCCTTGACGGTTTCTTTCGGTTTGGAATGGTGTCTATTCTTCTGGTTCCGTCTCCGCACCCAACATGAATAACCGAAGGTTCATCATATTGTTTGTGTTGTGTTCATTTTGTGGATATTGACATCGAGTGTAGGTTGTGTGTGTTTCACTTCGGTCCTTGACGGTTTCTTCCGGTTTGGAATGGTGTCTATTCTTCTGGTTCCGTCTCCGCACCCAACATGAATAACCGAAGGTTCATCATATTTTTGTGTTGTGTTCGTTTTGTGGATATTGGCATCAAGTGTAGGTTGTGTGTGTTTCACTTCGGTCCTTGACGGTTTCTTTCGGTTTGGAATGGTGTCTATTCTTCTGGTTCCGTGTGAATAACCGAAGGTTGATCATATTTTTTCCCCCCAAAAAAACTGATTTGCTGTGAAGCTTAACTTTAAACTTACTAGGGAATAAATACAGTATCTTAAATAGGCTGTCAATCTGATGGCATATGTTCTGAGTTTGTGCCAAATTCGTGGCCGAAGATCAGCAAAGGCCAATTGGAAGCATGGTACCCTACTGAAATGAGTATTGTATCCACTTCAAATTATATTTTCTTGCTCTCTTATCTCTATTAATCTTTAATTACAAATAAATTATGTGATCCATAATCTTATACATATGATCTAACTGAGAAACATGAAAAAATGGTCCAGTCTCTCAGCAGAACATCTATTAAACCCATTGAAACCTGCTACCATAAACATTGGTCGAAAGACTTGCATCCAATTTCTTGGCCAATGGTTCATTTTATGAGAATCTACATTTAAAAAACTTAAAATCTAATAGTGTACTTAATTGTATATCTTATATATGTTGAGAGTATTAGTGGGTGTTTAGTCCCACATCTAGTAGAATTGTAGAGAGAGGGTTAGCCTCTCATATATATATGTAGCTCCACCCATCAATAAAATCAAGCCAAATATTAAACCAAATTTCTATTTGGTATCAGAGCCAAACCCCTCCACCCTTCTCCAAACCCTAACCGTCTCACAGCCGCCCCCCTCCCTTCTTTTCCCGCCGGCCTCTCCATCACCACAGCGCCGCCCTTCGGCCAGCGCCGCCGGCCTGACCCGCCGCCGCGGCTGCTGCTATTGTTGTTGTTGTCGGGCCTGCTACTATTGCTGCTGTTGTCGCGACTGCTGCTGTTGCCGCTGCTATCCTGGCGACCCCCGACCCCGACGATCTTCTTTTTCTTCGTCTTCTCTCCTGCAAGTTGTAACTCGGTTCTGTCCATATGCAACTGCGATTGTACGGAAGACCGAAAAATTTAATTTTCTGATTATTATTTTGTAGCAGCAAGGTGTAATCGGAATATTAATTATATAGTTGCTATTTTGATCGAGATATATCAGTGAGGGAACTTTTGTGTGAACTCTTGATCTCGACTACAACTGTCGGTTCCTCCTTCTCGTCAGGCCATGCGACCTCGGGTCGAAGTCGTGCACGGGACTCTCAGGGACATCTCTGCCGCTGAAGGAAAAACAGTAGACATGGAGAAGACGGCGATCAAAGGAGGAGACGATCTAGATCTGTCACTGTCTTGCTGATGGAAGAGGACAAGAAGACGATGGAGACGATCTACAGCAAGCTGACGGCCCAAGAGATGAAGGCTTTGGTGGACGATCTCTTCTCCAAGAGGCTGACTGAGACTAGCTCCCGTGGTGCACACGCAGATGTAGATCCTTCACCATACAAAATGAAAAAGTTGGAGAAACTGGAGATGATGGTACTTCCAACTACTTGAAGCGACCACGTCAGGCAATGCGGACTCTGAAGGCAAGAGGTTTGGTGGGCTATGTGAATGGCCAAACCAAGGCACCTGAAGATCACTCACAGAAATTTGTTGTGTGGGAGATCGTCAATAATATTGTTGCTAGATGGTTGACAGCCTCATTGACCGACCAAGTGTCGGACAACGTGGAAGCAATGGAGGGTGTTGGTGACATTTGGATGACGCTGAGAGATGTACTCAGGGTCGGGCAACCCTATGAGGGTTTTCCAACTACAAGATGAAGTTGATAAGGTGGTCCAAGAAGATCACACCGTCTCTGAGTATGCGGCTCTGTTGAAGAAGTATTGGTCAGATTTCGACCACTATGACCCCATTGGCGTAGAAGATGAGCAAGTGGAACCGACATTTGCGAAATATTATAAGAAGTTAATGGAGTATGTTTCGCGTCAGAGGATGATTAAGTTCCTGAAGGGGCTCGACCCAGCATTCGAGCAGAGGAGGAATATCCTACTTGCTCAACCCAGGCTGCCATCACTGGAGGAGGTCATAACTGTTATGGCACAAGAAAAGGTACGACTGAAGATGATGCCTAGCACCACTAGCTCTCTGGAAGAAAAATCAGCTCTAGCAATTTTTAACCCAAACCCTTCTGGAGGGGAGGGTGCTACAACTGTGGAGGCCCTGTACACTTCATCAGATTCTGTACGAAATTCTTGAGAAACCAGTCCAGCGGCCGAGGACGCAGCCGTGGAGGGCGTAGAGGTGGCAGAGGAGGCTATGCTGGTGGCAGAAGTAATCATTACTGAGGGCACAAGGCAAACCTGGCAGAAGAGGGAAGTGAGAGTCAGTCACCCAATATGACCCCTGGTGAGAAAAAAATGCTAGAGATATGGAGAAGCATGGAGCTTGGAACTAGCGACAGTCGAGCCAACACCTCTGGGGCATCAACTCCAACCACCTCTGGGGGTAACATACAAGCACAGGCGTACTTGCTCATGCCCTGGCATCTATCCACAGACCAGGTTGGATAATTGACTTTGGGGCATCCCGCCATGTCACGAGTGCCCATAATGAGTTCCAAGATTACACTCACCTGACGACGCCTGAAAGCATTCAGACTGCTGATGGTACGGCTAGATCCATTATGGGTAAAGGCACAGTTGAATACACCCCTTTCATGATTCTTACTGATGTCTTGCATGCTCCATCTTTTCCTGTTAATCTATTGTACATTAGTGCCATTACTCTTCAACTTAATTGTGTTGTTTCCTTTGACATTCCTAAGATAATTTTTCAGGAGAAGGGAACGGGGAGACGGTTGGGGACTCGCACATAGCATAAGGGACTATGGTACTTGGGCATGGGTGGGCTGGACGCAGCACTAGCATCACTGGTAGAAGAAGCACAACCGAAGGAGCCGCAAAGAACTGTGGAAGCAGAGTTATTACTTCAACATCAGCGCATGGGACACTCGTCATTCAGTCTACTGAGTCGGATGTATCCATCTATGTATCAAAAGGCTATTAAACAAAAGTTGGTTTGTGATGCTTGTGAGCTTGAGAAACATACCAGAAGTCCTTATGAGAGTTCTGGGAATAGAAGTTTAGCTGCTTTTGATATGATATACTGATATTTGGGGACCTTGTCCTACAACCGCGGTTAATGATTTTAAATGGTGTCACCTTTATTGATTGCTACACTCGTGTCACATGGATATGCCTAATGAAGAGTAAGAGTGATGTCTTTGCATGCTTTCAAGATTTTTATCGCATGATTACAACACAACACAGTGCTAAAGTGAAGACACCAACAAGGCTATTGAAGAGTACTTATCAGCCCATGTGATACAACATCAGACTTCATGTGCCTATACACCAGCACATAATGGGGTGTCAGAGCGTAAGAACAGGTACCTCTTGGAAGTAGTACGGTCAATGATGTTTGCTATGAATGTTCCTAAATACTTGTGGGGGCACGCCGTGTTGACGGCTGCATATCTCATCAACATGATGCCCTCTCAGGTGCTAGGATGGAAGATATCGTTTGAGATGCTTACATGAGAGAATAAGTACATTGTTCTCCCAAAGGTATTTGGATGTGTATGCTTTGTGAAAGATAACAGACCTGTGGTGGAAAAGTTGGACCCTCGGACAGTGAAGTGCGTCTTTGTTAGCTACTCAGGAAATCAGAAGGGATACTCTTGTTGGAGTCCGGTGGAGCGAAGGCTCTTTGTGGGCATGGACGTTACATTCAGAGTGATGGAACCATACTACCACAATGGTTCAGATGAAGGTTCCGTATTTGGTGACACACCTAACACATGAGGTGTTAGGAGTGAGGGGGAGATAGGCCCAAGTGTGATTGTCGGGTCAGTTCCATGCCCAATGATGAAAGCTGGTCCAAGGGAACAAGGAGGAGATAGCGAGGGTGAGAAAAGTGATGAGGATACACACAATCAGGAGGAAGAAAATGATGCTCCAGTACAGGAGGAGGAACAATCTACAGAGCTCCAAGTCTACAGAAGGAGAAAGCATCAATTCCCTATTGTGCCTATTGCCCTTACTGTGCCATGTCCCTCGCCTAACCCTGTCCCAACTCTTGAAGATGCACCTCCCGCATCGTATCCCTCTGATTCGGATGCGGATTCCTCTGATTCGGATGGTATGATCTTTCCACCACCACCTCATGCTCTCTTAAGGAGATCTTTTCGCAGTAATCGGGAAGATCCCATAATCGTTATGGTTATGAACATGACATTTTTAATTTTTTATACTACTCTAATATATCTCCTACTTATCGAGCATTCATTGCATCGTTAGATACCACATCTTTGCCTAAGTGTTGGCAGGAAGCGAAAGAAGATCCAAGGTGGAAAGCTGCAAAGTTAGAGGAACTTGGGGCACTCGAAAGAAATGGGACATGTGAGCTTGTTCCATTGCCTAAAGAAAAGAGAGCAGTTCTATGTAAATGGATCTTCACAATAAATATGACGCCAGAAGGTAAGGTGGAGTTGTACAAGGCAAGGTTGGTTGCAAAGGGATACATTCAATCCTATGGCATCGACTATGATGAGACATTTGCTCCGGTGGCAAAGATGAGCACTGTGAGAACATTGGTCTCTCTTGCAGTAAACCATGGGTGGCAGCTGTGTCAATTGGATGTAAAGAACACTTTTCTTCATGGGGATCTACAAGAGGAAGTATACATGGAGATCCCCCCGGGGTGTTGCACAAAGCAGTCGACGGAAAAGGTGTGCAAGCTGAAGAAATTATTGTATGGACTCAAGTAATCTCCTCGAGCCTGGTTTAATAGATTCATGAAGGCTGTCACATGCATGGGGTACCGACAGATCAATGCAAATCACACGACCTTCTTTCAGCATGCAAGAGGTCACATAACCATACTTGCAGTGTATGTGGATGATATAGTGATCACAAGTGATAATGAGTAGAAAATTACCTAGCTGAAGTCAAAACTCGCCAAGGAGTTTGAAGTGAAGGACTTGGGAATGATGAGGTATTTTCTCGGGATCGAGGTGGCTCAAGGAAGAGATGGGATCCTCTCTCAGAGAAAGTATGTACTAGACCTGCTCACAGAGACGGGTATGCTGGGATGTCGATCGACAGTCACTCCGATCGATCAGAAAGATAAGTTGGGGGCAGAGGCAGGAGAGCCTGTTGATCGTGAGAGATATCAGAGACTTGTAGGCAGATTGATTTATCTAGACCACACTCGCCCTGATATCTCATTTGTTGTGAGTGTAGTGAGTCGCTATATGCATGATCCAAGGAATGGCCACATGGATACAGTTTTTCGTATCCTGAGATATCTGAAAGGAACTCCTGAAAGAGGGCTATGGTTCAAGAAAAATGGACATCTGTGTGTTGAGGGGTACTGCGATGCAGATTGGACAAGCTGCTTGGATGACAGAAGGTCTACCTCAGGTCTTTGTGGGGATAACCTAATATCATGGAGAAGCAAGAAACAGTCTGTGGTAGCACGATCGACTGCTGAAGCAGAATATAGAGCTATGGCTCTGGGAGTGTCAGAGTTGTTGTGGGTAAGAGCACTGCTGACTGAGTTGAAGCTAGACCAGGGAACACCGTTGTGTCTTCTGAGTGACAGTCAAGCTGCAATAGGTATAGCTAACAATCCAGTCCAGCATGACAGAACTAAGCACATCGAGATCGATCGGTTCTTCATCAAAGATAAGCTAGAAAAAGAGAGATTAAAGCTCGATCATGTTCGCTCAGAAGAACAAGTTGCAGATTGTCTGATTAAGGGTTTTAATTCATCGAATCTTTCTAAACTATGTAACAAGATGAGGATAATTGATATCTATCGCCCATCTTGAGGGAGAGTGTTGAGAGTATTAGTGGGTGTTTAGTCCCACATCTAGTAGAATAGTAGAGAGAGGGATTAGCCTCTCCTATATATATGTAGCCCCACCTATCAATAAAATCAAGCCAAATATTAAACCAAATTTCTATTATATATATAATATAATTTTATTTGGTCCAGTTACCTTATATTATAACTGATGAGTGATGATGGCACATTGTTTATCTAGTTGAACATTTCGTGGTTTATGCATATTTACTTCCTTTCTGATGATACAACCATTGCTTATAAAATCAACAGATACTTAAGAAGGTCGAGAGTGTTAACCAGCTTCAGCATGATCTTCAAGAGTGCAGAAAGGAACTGACTTCAACCCATGGTGTACTTATGAGTGTTTCTGGGGAAAGAGATCATATGTGGGAGGAAGTGAAGCACTCGAAAGAAACAATCATGCTTTTGAATCTTGAGGTTGGTTCTCTTAAGAAGAAAGTTGAAGCCCTTGACGAACATGTTCTCATCAAAGAAGGGGAAATTGCCATCATGAAAGACAGCCTGTTTCAGAAGTCTTTTGACACCATCTGTAGTCCCAAGTCAGTGTAAGACTTTTCCCTTGAATGAGTAAGAACCAAAAACGAAATTACGGATTATTCCATGAGTAACCCTGTATAGTTTCATAATATTTCATGCTTTAGTGTCTTCATATATTACACTTTAATAAACCTTTAAAAATAATGGAAAATTATAGGAACCCCCTTATTCTACTTCTGTGAGGTGATGGGGAGCTTCTCTCTTTCTTTTGTTTAGCAAGGAAATTTATAGATGGTTTCCTCTGGACTGGAGCAGTTCAGCCAATTCTTGATGTACGTGCATAGATGAAGCCTCATTCATACAGATCACATTATAGGGAGCTAATGTTGTGATAATCCACTAAAGGAACGACATAACTACACATGGCCTCCAGCCCAATCAAAAAAAAAAATCCCATATGACACCGGCCCACACCCCCGTCCAAATCCCAGCTTAGCCCAAACTTATCCCAACCTAGTCCAACTCTTATCTCAGCCTAACCCAACTACCCAACCCACATACAGCAACCCATGGTCCATGGTCTTATATTGTCAAAATTTTATTGACCAAGTATAACATATTTTTAGTTCAACCCAAGGCAGCTCTCGAACTTCCTGGTTCTGCCCTTGATTGTCACCTTTCTTTCTTATCATCCATTTCAAAGCAAATAACAATGCCTTGGCAGACAAGTATTGCTATAGCTAGGCCTTTACTTAACCCATGAAAGTATTTGTTGTACAAATTTATATAGATTAGTCTAATAATTAATAATGGTATTATTATTTATGTCTTGCTTTGAGGTGGCAATGCTAAGCATCCTACAGACCTTGCCAGTTGGTTAGAAAGGTTGCATGCATGGGAGGCCTTGTTTAACTTAGATGAATGTCCTAAAAGATGTGAGCATATAATATGCATATCTGGAAAGAATGTCGGTAAGGATTATCTAAGTCAACCAGCTGTTCAAGAAGAATAACAAATACTCCAAATGTTTTTCTTTTGAGATGACATAAATATTGCTGATGTTAAATGTCATTTTATTCACTTTTAATTGTGTTCCTTTAGAATTTGATAGATATTTGATAAATGTAATTATAATTATTTAGTTAGAATATAAAGATGAACAATTAAAATATCAACTATGATTAAAACTAATTCTTGAACAACGAGGAATAACAAAATCTGGAGTAGTCCCTCAAAATGAATCATCTACGTTTTCCTCCCTCCTTCCTATTGATGTTCTAGCTATATGCATTATTTTGTCTATATTACGTAACTAACTAATTAACATAACATTGGTGTTCTAGCTACATGTATATCTTGACCTTAGTACATAACTAACAAACATAATATGTGAATGAATGAATTTACAATATATATTCTCCCTTGGTGATGACCATCCCTTAGAGATCTATTATTATTAATGTTCTTAAGTATTAACAACTGAATTGAAGATGACCAACCCACGACAACTAGTCGACCTATCCTTCCTATATGATGACTATCCTATAGTAGAATATGTTAACCTAGGTCCCGTCGGTTGATCTACAGAGAAATGTCATACACTGCTATCAAAGTGCTACGAATGAATAATGCGATTGCTAGAAACTTTGTTGCATCGCTCCTTGAACAAACGAAAAACGTAATTAAGAATGGTGGCGGTTGCGTCGTCAATGTTCGCAGTAATCTCGGTACAAGAAATATGTGACTGGCGAATAGACCCTTTGATCGAAATATTTATTTTCTCCGCAAGGTTTACAAGCGATGCAAATTTTATGCAAAGACACATTATTAACATCTTGAGGTACATGGTCGATAGCCATCTAGAAAATGTTGTGAAGGATACTCCTCCCGGTGCTCCATAAGTGGTTCTCCTCTTAATTTGTTTAGTATAATTGTAAAGTAATATCTAATTAATTGATCTTCTTCTTTTTTATTACTTTATGTTCAAATTAAACTATATCTTTACTGTTAATGGTAATAGGAAAATTAAACTATATATATCTTGACTGTATCCAGGTTTGGACTTTGGATACAGATATGAAACTGGAGACAATTTTTGGTCATATTCAGATTTTATAGATCTAGATAACGAGGGCTCCCCTAATTCGGCTCTCTTTATTAGGCCTTTAGCCTCTAGTACTTGTGTTGCCCTTGCATCAAAGAAACAAACAAGCACACAAGCGCCACCACAGATCAAGATTATGTCAAAGTCAACAGTAATAAGTAGATGATAATGTTAGAAGTAAACAAACAATAGTTTCTTGTACTACAATATATATGAAGTACAATATTCTATACTACTATATAATAAGAAAAATTAGGCTTCACCGTGGAAGTTTTTGTTCCAAAAATTCTCGTATCTATGTTTATTTAATTAAAATTGTTCATTAAATTTAACAATATACATGAAGTACAATCTTCTATACTACTATATAATAAGAAAAGTTAGGCTTCACCGTGTAAGTTTTTGTTCCAAAAATATACTCTTATCTATGTTTATTAATTAAAATTGTTCATTAAATTTAACATGGGTAATTAGGTAATTATGTATAGAAAAAAAAAGTAAGAGGATTGTTGTTTGCTCCTCCCAAATAGTAAAAAATTAAGAGACTTTGTTCTTTGCAGGTAGTAAAAAATTAAAAGACTATTGTTTGCTCTTCCCAAGCAGTATAAAATGCGTGCAATGCACGTGCATATATACTAGTATATGTAAGGCCAGTTAGATATAATTATAATTATTTAGTGAATATAAAGATGAACAAAATATCAAATATGATTAAAATTAATCTTGAACAATGAGGAATTACAAAATATGGAGTAGTCCCTGAAAATTTTACTCACCTACATTTCCTCCTACTGATTCGTCCTACTGATACAAACCTCCTACTGAAACGTCCTACTGATATGAAGCTTTCTACGTAGAAACTGACATCAAAGTGCTTTCCCTTGTTCCTCCTAGACTCCTAGTGGCTATCACTGAATTTAGTCTTAGGATGAACAAAATGTTAAAACATGGAAAAGTTCTCTTTATTGATAATGAGCATCTTTTACAAACTCTTGAACGAGTCGGATAATTGTCGCACGGGCTTACAAAAGTGGACGCAAAATGAGACAACCGTCCTGTATATTACATCATTTTACTAAAACTTCAAAGCTATAGACACCTTCGAGCAAAGCTATCGCCTTTCCACGGAGCTGCATAAGTTATGTGCACGAGCTTCTGGAACTTCAAAACGTTTCTTCGAAGGCACGATCAGAACCAAGATGCTATGGCTCTCTATACTCTTCATTAGGATTAGGATTCTTCCATCTGCCTTAATAGCCAAAGGAACAAAAGTTAGCACGTAGTCTATAGGAAATGATGTGTCAACAATGTACTCTTTCACCCATATGCTTGTCATAGTCCTCTCGGAAACCATAAGTCGACATGACTCCAACCGGGTCGGCAGTATGATCCTACAGTACTCAGTCACCGTGCATATCTCAACCTATTCAGGGCCAAGGCGGAGGGCGTCTGTATGTGGTCAGACTCCTCTTGCTCATGATCGACAAGGATTGAGATTTATATACATGTTCTCTTGTGAGAATGATGCAATATTTGCACAATATTTGCAAACCACTCCTGTTTGAAGATGCTATCTACATCTTTTATGCCCATAACTGATAGACATACTATTTTCTTGATAACCACATACCATTTCTTTGATAGAAATGCTTTTTGAATGGGAAAAGGTGGGGGAAATGATGGGAGGAAGAGGTAGTAGTAGTACTAACATAGGACTAGGATTTTTGCTCTTAGTAGGAGGAATATTGCAAATTTCAAGTCCTTTATTTGTGAGGATGAATGGTTCAAAATCATATTCTAAAATGGTTTATTGGATTTGTGCATGCCTTTGTGGTGTGGTGTGGAGTGGAGTAGAGGGAGTGGGACCTTTATGTTGGTCTCCTAAGTCTTGCCATGGCCATATTGTAGGGTGCATGGCCCCACCACCCGACCCTTCTTTCTCGGACAATCTCGAGTCTCATATATTTGAGTATTGCAATCTCGAGTCACCTTTGGATTACTCATTATTGTCAGTGACTTAAGGATGATTTGTTCTTAACTGGCAGCAGTTGCAGCCAATTTGTGCATTATAGATGATGAAAGAGAGAGCCTCATGTTTTCATAAACCATTCCAGTTGTACTTGCAATACGTAGCTTATGAGTATGTGGACTCTTGCTATTGATATTCCACACCATCCTACTTCCTATAAGCTACTCGAAAAGTTTAGTTTGAAACTTTTCTTATTATTGCTCCTGCTTTTTCTTTGCAGGTTATGATGTAGTTGTCGGCACCTTGCTATGAAGAAACCGAGGAGTCAAATCACATTTCGTTTGCTAGTTGTTATCCAACCATGGTGGCAAGAACATAACTTCTGCTTGAAGTTCTGTTGTTAGTAGAGAGCGAAAATTGTACATTTTGGTAGTAAGAGAGAAATGCTTGTGGTGTATATGATCTTTTGGTCTGGAATGTTAGAAAAATTAGGTTTGTTAATAGAGGGACAATTGGTCTGTTCTTTTGTAGAGCATTGTTGGGGAATGTTGTCTATACAAATCATGTCTGCTATCTGGCTTGGTAATAAATGCTGATCCTTTTTTTTTCCCCAGAGTTTAAATCCTCCGATCTTCACTCTTCATGAATTTTTATTATTTGAAGTACATTCATAGTTCCCTCTTCATGCATATTTTTTTTTCTAGAGTACATTCATTACTGAATATGAGGTGAGAGTAAATTTAACCGATCGAACTTTTAATCGTCTTTTCTTAGATGAGTTGAGACTGTATAAAGATCAGTAACAGAACAAGTCTTGATTGGAAAAGGAGATTACTGAAATTTGCTAACAGATTAGCGGTAGTCGTGAAAACCATAATTGTGATATAACAAGTATAACTTGCTAATATGTTATGGTAGCGGTGAAAACCATTAGTAGCTAGTTGTGAATCTGCTGAAAAGATAGTAACAAAGTTGTCGATATCAAAGTAGAGCTCTACGAGAAGATAATAGTAAAGATTGTTGAAATTTGCTAACAGATTAGCACTGTAAATTTGTAACCGCATAATTAGTATGCTCGGAAGAACTTCTGAAACGTTCTTTGTCATTTGTCATCTTCCCTCGTTACTAGACTCTCGGACTAGTGGTAATGCGTCATTGTTGTACTGCCTCCGTTCAGTGTATTTTTGGCTTTCTATCCTGCGGAACGCAACTTTACTGTTGGTTCTGCAGGACCGTTGACCGGTGTGGAATACACCATGAGAACCTAATTTTACTTTTCTTTTTTCTTTTTCTTTTTGAGATGTCTGGCGATACGTACGAGGTTTTACGTATGCTGCGTTGCATGTCATTTGCGTCTACTGTTGCTATACTTTTTTCGAGATTTAATCTCGAAACCTCCGTCCAGCCAGAGAGGTTATACCTCTTCTCACTGACCACAAGAGCCAGTTAAATTCGGTCTAATTTTACTGTCGATGTCTGTCAGTGCCACTTCACAATTTCCATGGCTCCAGTTGTGAGAGATTGAGCCACTTCTTTGGTCTAAAAACAAGGTCTGATGTTGGTCTTGTTGCTTCTTTTCTGTCAAAATGCAGCATGGGAACCTAATTTACAGAAAAAAAATAACTTGTGTGAATACAACATTAAATCATAATGATCTGGTATATGTAAAATACCTTCCTGCCCAGCTGATATATGGAGCATCATTAGTAGTTGAGACTCTTCAATGCAATTTGGAGCCAAAAATTAAAAAAAATTAAAAAAGATAAATGTAGAATGGGTGGGATTTGTACGGAAATAGTATAAAATGATAAAGTGAGCTCTGGTCCCAAAGATTGTGTGTTCAAAAATTGACATGAGAACAAAATAATGTAAAATCTAGAATCTAGAATCTAGAAAGTTTGGCTCCAAATTAGAACTTATTATTCTATAAAATGAGTTCCTATAATCTAGAATCTAAAAATTGGAAAGTCTAACCCTTAGCATCTATGGATGGAATGGAACAGAAAATCTAGAAATTGGAACTAGGAATGAGACTTACTATTCTACAAAATGAGCTCCTACATTTTGAATCTAGAAGCTAGAATGTGAGATGGACATTACTAATGATGTTCTAAGACGACTTTACTATTTGTTGAACCTGAGGTTGCGGTTGCGGTTGCGTGACCTCTACCCAATTATTTTATTCAAGGTTATGTTCCAATACGTGTATCTACACATATTCTATACGTATCCATAATTAAAAAGCCAATTAAATTTTGGGATACGAAAAATCACATATCTTGGACGTATTCGGAAGTATCAGATAAAGTAAGTTAAGAAAAGTATCCGTGGCTTATTTTTAAATATTCTTGCTTCCTAGTTAAGAATGTAACTGAGACATTAGAGGTCAAATAAATGGTTCAAATTGTTGAACAAACTAAATATTCCAAAAATTTACTAAACAGCTATAGTAATTTTTATTTTCCAAAACCTAGCCCACTCCAGCCAAATTTTTGGTTCCGCCCTTACAAAATAGCATTTTGTTTTCCACATTTTTATCAAAAAGTGCTAAAATTTTGGCATTTCTTCAACCCTTTCACACATCGAGATTCCACAGAAAAGTCAATGCAAGCTAACACCTGAACAAATGAACAATTTATCAATTTTAGGTTGCAGATAGCAATCTCGGAGTATACCAAAGCTCCAACATTGTATTTGTAAGAAAATATTTATAATTTCTCACATATTGAGGGTTTCTATCCTGTTTTTACCTTATACTAAATAGTAAATATTTAGGCTTTGGATCTAATTTATAAAAATTTTAATGATTATATAAACCCTTAAATTAGATGCAAGCCTTAAATATTTATTATTATTTAGTAACCTTTTAATGTTTGTTTTGTTTTGTTTTGTTTTGTTTTGTTTTGTTTCATTTCATATTTTTGTTTAGAAATTTGCTTAGTTATTAGGAAAATAATGATTTTTATATAACAAAGATAAAGACATGTTTCACAAAATCGAGCTCTTTTAAGACGATATCAATTAAGCATGAAAACTAAAATTCAAGCCCGGTCTCGACTTGAAAAATAATATAAACAATGGTTTAAGGATACCTAGGACCCAATGAACTAACAATATTTACATGGTCAAAATCATTGGTTAAATATTAGAAGTCTTGTTGAATATCGGGTTGATGCCGATATATCGTAGCAAGTTTAGTGACAAACTGACAATATAAAAAGAGTTATATAGAAAATTCAGTATAAATATACGAGATTAGCAGAGGATTTCCTTTTAAGCTATCATATCTCATGGTTGATCATTGAAGATCATCAAGTTTGTAACCGAAACTCACCAGATCAATATATGTGCACCCGATACTAGCAGCAACATAAAATTGTTAACCTCTCCATGAGCTAGCAATATCAAAACTAATACAGAAAAATTATAAATAAAACTCATTATATTATATACGCAGGCACTTGGCGATCCTCAAGTTGGAAATTTACATTGTAACCTCAAAAAACACAAAGCACTATGGACAAAGTATGCCTTGGCTGATACAGAAATAATAGAAGAAGATCGTCCCTGAGCCTTTGGCTCTATCTATTCACATTATAGGCCGAGAGAATCGCTTGTACTTGTGTAGCCTTTGCCTGACTGTTGGTAGCTTCCTGGCAACTGCCTGCCAAACCATCTGGACTGCATCATCCTTCTGTGTCGGATACTGGAACTCAAAGTAGGACTCCACCTCCTTGAGTCTTTTCCACATCTTGGTCCATTCTTCCTTGGTCACACCTCGGATCAGTCTGAGTAGGAAATCCTTCTTGACTGCATTGGAGGAACTAATGAAGATGCAGAACTCAGAGTAGTCGAGTACGTCCTCGTAAGGAAGTTCAATGTCATCACTGACGATGACAGGTACACAGTGGCTGGCAATAGCATCGAAGAGGCGATTGGATGATGGAGTGTCTCCCGCAATGTGGAGACAGAATTTAGAGGAACGCATACCCTGGGTTGTCTCCTGGATCCCGTTATTGCCAAAAGTTCCGGAAGAGAAGTTGACATTTTGTTTGTTCTTGAGGAGTTGGAATAGTGTCTTACGAATACTTCCTCCCTGTAATATAAGAGTCATGATTTAGTACAATTTATCAGCCAGTGGTAGAAAAATCTTGCTTGGATGCATGGTACGGTTCAAGAGATGAAAGAACCAAGAATACATCATTATATGAGCTGGCATGGAGAGCTCCAAGAGAAGACCCAAAACAAAACATAGAGAAGGCACGAGCAATTAAAAGAAAGATATATTAAAATAGAGCATTATTTTATTTTTATTTTTTTGGAGAAAACTAGTTGCCTAAGTTGTTGAAATCTTTGGAAATGCTAAATGCCATCATTGAAGATGTTCCAGGCAATGTTGGGAGAGGTCAGAAGTCAATGAATGGCGCTTGAAGGGAGATGATTTTCCAAGGAGTTTGTCTCGCAGAGGAGCTCGTTTGAAAGAAAAAAAGGGTTAAAAAGATAATATGGTTAACAGACTAAATGATAAACACGACAATTTCTAAACCACTTAAAAGTTAGTGTTAACCCATTTAGACTCCAGATTGACCTAATAATTTGGTTATTGGCGATACATAGCATTGGGTGATACATCTAATATCATCTGATACTAGGTGTATCATAAAATAAGTTTTCTCCGTATAAAAAATAGTCTTACCATTGATAGGTTCTTGTGTAACAGAAAATACGGACAACAGAGGATTGGACATTTAGTTTGTATATTTGAATCCATTTCCCTATAGGTTAAGACCGTTAGGTTCTTTGCATACCAATGAGACTCAAAAAGTTTTAGTGCTTAAGTGTCTCTTACCATTGATAGGTTTTTTTTTTTTCATTTTGCAACTGAGCTCACCCTACATGGAAATCCTAGCTCGGTACTGTGATCACCTGCCAACTGAAATAAATTAATGGTTTTAACCCAGATTAACACCTCATACCTTCAAGGGGTCCTTGTTTATCTAAAAGAGAGCACTGGAAGGATTTCATTCGTAATGAATTTCCATGGGCACAATCTTCTCACCCTACCTCTTTAAATCATTGAATGTTGTTGCATACGAATCTCACAAGGTAATATGACACTGACCCTTCATCAAGTAATCCAATAATCATTGGTCCCCCTCCGAAATGGCACATCTAACACAAGAAACATGAGAATTTGATCAATCGAAGAGTTGAATTACAAGATGAGCTAACTCGGTTAAACTTCAGTATTATCTTTTGTACAAATTAGTCGCTTTACCATGCTAGTATGAATTAGCCTCTCAATATGGCTTGCCCTCTATTGGCTATCGTATAATACACTAATAAATTCTAATACCGACAAAAACGGAAGTTATTGAGATGATTTTTGAGATAATGACTAAATAGCCTTTCTCACTATGATGATTTGAGTATAGAGGGTGATCACTTACTGTTCCTATATCCACACGATTTTTTTTTATTATCCCAGCACATCAGAGGAGAAATCGCTTCCTCCAATCGACACATTTGGATTATATATTGCTGATTTAGGGGGAAAAAGGAGGGAGAGAGAGAGAAAGCAATGACAAAATCAAGGGCTTTCACTGGGAGTTTTTCCCTAGGAGTTTCTTTGAAATGCTTCTTCCCGAAAATACATGATGAGAAAAAAATATAGCTAACAGAGAGGAATTCATAGTATTCATCAAGAATCCCACTCTGGAGCCTGGAAGGATATCCCATCCCTAGTAATATATCGCCTTGGACAAGGATATTATGTCCCAAGCTTCCTGCTTCTCAGCTGAGTTTATATGTGTGGTAAATAGAAGTCTCTGCTGCATTATATCAAGACCTAACTTGCGAGTAGTGAGACGGAGGCTGGCTGTTTCTTGTGCTCGGGTTTGGGTCTTCTTTCTTGATTTTGTGGGGTTTCAATTTCCATAGGGAATCACAAAAAGGTTTCATGAAAATTTCTTAGGTCATTCAAACATATTACAAAGCCTATAATAAACACCTGTCTTGTTAACAATTTTCTTGATGAAGGAAATGGAGAGAAAGAAAAAATTCTGAGAATGTGCATGGTACCCTCCATCCATTTATCTTATTCTGTAACGATTGGTTAGTTGCACTGAAACCTCTCTTCACTGCGGGGCGAACAGATTCTATGAAAGTTATACAAATGCCAAAAAAAAAAAAAAAAAAAGAATATCTAAGAACCTAAGATCAAAAGCATGAATAAGTTGACAAAAGAGTAGAGGTAGTATTAATCTCTGCTGACTGCACCACATATTGCAACAAGCTTTTTAAACAACGAGAATAATGGGGTTATGATGTGTATTACTCCACTCTAATAGAGGTACTCCATTCCCTAATTTCTAGGCCTGCTATCAGATGATGAGAACTAGGTCCCTAAGGCTCACACATCTGACATTTATTAATCAACTATATTAATAAAACTGGTGATATATGGGGACATAAATTAGATGCCTAAGCAGCATAACAAATGACTAGGATGACAAAATAACTATCTGGTTTCCTCATAATTTGGAGCAAGTCCATCATAGTGCACATATCCTCAAGGCTTCTTTCTTTCTTGATAATGGTACATTCAGGCTTTATTCTTCTTCTTTTTGCTACACTGTAATGAATCATCCATTGTCTAACAATTATCACATTTGGTGTTAGTTGTCCCTATTCTAAAAGATATTGTAAAATAAATATATAAATGTCACAAGACAAACTACCACACTGCTCTTACCATCTATTAGTAAAAGAAATCATGTGCACTAGTTGAAATAACAGTCAATATTACTAGCCAACCAAACTACCAAATGGCGTCGTAGTGCCTCAAGGCTGCTGCTAATGCAAGGTCCATGAACATCAAAATGTATGTAGCCTTACCCACATTGCTTGGAGAGGTTTTCTCAACTTGAGCCTACATCCTCTAGGATGCAAGCGTCAAGATTTCAAATAGCTTCGACTCTAGGCCAACCAAACTAGTACTGAAGTAATAATGTGATATGGAGGGGAAAAAATAAAACTCTGAAGATTATGAACTTACTTCTTTCCTCATGATGGCTCCTTGAAAGTATAGCAAAGTAGGGCGGTCCTCAAACCCAGAGGAGTCACTCACAAAAGTTATGACCAGATGCGTGTATGGAGCAATAACATCCTTCTCCACATTGGCTATTGTTGGGAGATACCTCCCGAAATCTGCAAGAATAAACATTGACTGCCCAAGTTTTGCCCTTGCGTCCAACATACTATTTGGATGATGTGCCACAAAGACATGATCTCGACCTCCTGACCTTTTCCATTCCTCTTTAACTGATAAAAACTTGATCAACTTTTCTTGGAGCAGCCTGTTCCTTCTTACTTTCTCTGGCAGTACAGCCTTGGATTGGATGTTGTAACTCAAGGATGAAAAGAATGGCACAAACACAACATCCGCCTCATGAGAATCAGTAACTCTAATAGCGCTACACGGGCTGCTTCGGTCAGGAAATCTAGAAGACAAGATATCGAGAGTGAGCCAATACTCTGCACTATGTTGGCGATACAATCCACCAGGATAATGTGGGATGTCGGCTTTAATATCAGGCCAGACACTCTTATCTTTGGTCTTCCAACCAAGAAGGCCAAAATGGAACTCTGGAGGCAGATCGTACATAAAAACTTTCAATGTAGCTTTGCTCGGATCACATTTCTCGATGTTTTGTTCTGTGGTGCTATTGTTATCCGGTAAAGAGGGGGATCCTGGAGGATAGAGTGACAAGAAACTCTCATCATTCCTTTCGGAGGTTGCATGTTCCTCGGACATAGAGAAGATCTTTTCATTTATAAAGAGAGTACGGTCGACTAAATGAGGAGCAGATGCAGATCTCAAAAGGTTGAGCCATGTCATAACAATTACGAATGAAGTAACGATGAGAAAAGCTAAATTCCGTCTACAGACTCGCATACGAAAGCATTTTTCTTCTCTACAACCCATCTTGATAATGATCTAAGTACCAAATAAGAGAATGTCAATCTCACACCAAAGTATCATTCTTCTGCTGAAAAACAAAAGATCACAGCAATGAGTTATTATCAGTCAAGCATGGTATCGAGGAATCTTTCTCCGTAACTAATGATAGATATTCTTAAGAGCCAGCAATGAATAAAACCCAAATTAAACAGCGAGGGGGGCTTGTTTGGTTGCAAGCAATTCTAATTTTTATAATCTCAACCCGAGGAATTGGCCCAAATTTGGTTGTTAGATAAGTGAGAATTACAATTACAATGCAGAATCTCAATTCCCACTTTTCAGTACAAAATGTGTGAAAACAATTTCTTCGAATCCTTCAATAATCATGAAGAGATATTGGGAGAGCCTACATGATACTTTGTAACCATTAAATCCTCCAATGAAACAACGTAAATTGAAATTGCAATTTCAGAATCTAAATGTTGTTTTCGAGCTCTGACACGATATTATTCATTGAATCTTTTCCGTTAAAACTCGGATACTAAGTTGTTTTGAAGTAGGGAAGGAAAAGTGACTAACCCTATTTGATGGAGACAAATGATCTTTGGGAATAACCAGCACACTCCAACCCTAGGCAGTCCAATATGTGTCCGACACGATGTAACAGACACGGCATTATTTTTTTCCTGACAAGATGCGGCACGGACACTCCGGCAGAATCCGTGTCCGAGTCGTGTCGTGTCATATATTTTCGATTGATCTAAAGCCAAATAAACCTATCCCTGGAACCCAACTAAAACTTTCATATCTTCCAACACTAAATTCCAAAATTCTAATATTTCCAGGAATGGCACTTCTTTTTTTCTGAGGAAGCAAGGAACAGAATTGCCAACAAAAGCAATCACTGACCAAAGCAAAGAACAAAAATATAATATATTTGTCACAAAGAAAGGGGGGGGGGGGGGGGGGGGGGGGGGGGGGAGGGGGGTGAGAATAATTCCCAGAAGAAGATGGAGAAAAAAGAGTGGAGCAGAAGTACTTTAAAACTAGCATGAAATTATGACACAAAAGAGGAAGAAAAGACTGTTATAAATAATTGAAAATTCCAAAAGAATCAAACTTTCCTCTACTAAATAACAAGGAGAAGATTCCTAAAGAAATGGAAACAAATCTAAAACCCTCCATAACCCATATCAAGACCACAATATAGATGGCAAGTCTTTGATCACATTTGAAAAATAAATTCAGAGGAAACAAAACCCAGAAAAAATAAGCAATAACCAAGTGAAAATATGATTTAAAGTGGAAACAAACTAAACAAATTCATGAAATAAACTGTGATAAAAAAAAAGTGATTTTTAGGTGTCGGTGATCGTCATCGTACCTTGAGGAACGTAAAGGAGCTTCTTTTTTCCTTCGTTTTCTCTTTGTTTTTCCCCACGGATTTCTATTCTAAGAATATTATAGAGGAAGAGGAAGTAAGGAAGGAGAAGAAAAAAACAAGTTTCTTAAGCCGCTTAAATCTTTGCTCATTTAAATATAAGCTCCAGGTCTTCTTATTTAGAGGAAGACCCTTTAATCCTCTACCAATTTATACATAAGTCCTCTCTTTAGCTTCCCTTTAAGTAACCTAAACCTAATCCTGGATCTAGTTAGACTTAACTATGTTAGGTGAATGACTTTTTATCCCTTGTATTTAGTAGAATAAGTGTGTTTGACAGATTTGAGATTGAAGGAGAGAAGAAACAAAAATGATCGGATGATCCAAGCGAGAAAAAAAAATGTGTACTTGTACGAGAAGATGACGTAACAGAGATAAAAAAAAGAAAAAATACGATATTAATTTGTGGAGGAAAAGACTTGATATTTATATTCGAAAATATATTTAAATTTGAAATAACAAATGAACGAATTGTCAAAAATATAATATAATATTAGCTTTATTTGTGATTTTTTATTACTTTTAACTATAATCAATTATAACCAATCGTCTTCATAGTTTTAAGAGATGTCCTTCTAAGACTTATCTAAAATATTAAATATTTTAGGGGCTTATATGAAAAAAACCTTGTTTTGAAAACTCTGGTGCTTATTGATCCCAGATATGTGGATCCAAATCCATTAAGAGTTTGGATCCACATATCCAATAGACATGTATACTTTTAATTACAACAACAAATAAGAAGTGACTAAAAAGGAGGGCATGTTTTTGCTTCACTAATTAATCCCAGGTACCGACGCACGTGATTTTTTTTTTTTTTTTTTGAGACGTCAAAAAAAAAAAAAAAAAATTAGAAAGTATGCTAAATATAATATACTTGTCTGTCATAAAAAATGGTTACAAACACTTAAATTAGTTTCTAGTTAGTAAATATTTATATATCGTAAATATAGCTAAAAGTAAGATATATCCACTTAGTAATATATTTGTCAATCGTAAATATAGATGTTAGCTAAATAGTAATATACTTGTATGTATGAAACTAATATTATTTAATATAATATTATATTATTATATCAAAAAAAAAAATTAGAGATGCTGCTTCCGAACCCTCTTATGACTATATTCATAGTGAATTGTAATATTGGATACGCCACTAATTAACCCAAGGCTTTGTCTACAGAAGACGATGTAAGTGGGCTCAACAGAAACGTCAGAATACACACCCGCTAAAAATGGGTTATTGGACTATTTGAGTTGGTGGATCCGAAACCCAGTTGTCTTTATCTGCTTAAACGAGGCAATGTTTGTTGAGATATGGAAGTGTTTCATTAGTTCTGCTAATATACATGAATGAATCAGTGTAGATTGGGGAAAAGAAGGATAACAAATTAGGTGAATTTGGTGGCCAAACTTGTTGTCTAGTTGTTTGCACTAATCATTGTGTAAGAATTATTGGTGGCATTTTTTGCAAAGTCTTTGAGTATCCTATTAACCTTTTGACCAGTTTTGGCCTTTATGTCCTTAAAATAAAATATAAAAAAAAGGAGACCAACACATTTGTGTCCTTTCCCAAACCTATATTCCTATCCTAACCCTAACTTTCACAGAACCTTAACTGTTTACTGCGTCTATTGCACACGCCTACCACCAAATCCATATCCTTGAAGTATATGCTAATTTGGGAAAGCTCAATAGATAAATACATGACAATTAAATCATGAGCTGAGATCATTAAGAACATATTGTGAGTAAGAAGCGAAATTCATACAATACATTCAAAAGCAAAGGGGTTGAAACTTGCCATGCAGGAAGGAGGGAGGCTAAATCTCGTCTTCACTTACATTCCATCGAAACTCACGAAATTGTTGTGGCACGGTACAAATAACATACAAGCTACACAGACATCGTCACTTGTGCATACGCTACAAATGTGATGTGTAGGGACGAACGGGTGGGTCATGTCATGCAGGGAGGAGGGAAGAGAAAGGAGATTGATGTGATGTAATTAGGTTTCTAATGAGACCGGGGTCGAGAGTTAAATACATGACAATTGAATCATGAGTCAAGATCATTAAGAACATATTGCGAGTAGGAAGTAAAATTAATACAATGGAATCAAAAGCAAAGGGATGGACGTTTACCATACATGGAGGAGGAAGGCTAACTCTCGTCTGTACTTCTATTCCATCAAAACTCACAGAACTATGATAGCACATGTGCAAATAACATACAAGCTAGCAACACAGCCATGATCTAGCAACTCAGCTATCGTCACTTGTGCATATACTATCAATGTGTTGTGTAGGGGCGAAGGGGTAGGCCCTGCCATGCATGGAGGAGAGAAGAGAAAGGATATGGATGTGATGTAATTAGGTTTCTAGTGAGACTGAGGCCGAGAGTTAAAAGTTTAGGATATGATTTGAGATAAATGATATATTCTAGTTAGGGAAAATATTTAAGGATGCTCTTATAAAAAATCAAGTATAGCGTAATGTCAAAAGGTTTGAGGGGTTTGCGTAATAGTTTGATTTTGACCTGCTGTGAAAATTTAAGATACCATATCAGTTTATATTTTAAATCTAAACTTGCTGGACCCTCCTGGATTATTGACTCCAATCTCCTCACTTAAAGTCGTAGAGATTGACCCAGTAAGCGCTCTCTCTCGGTATTTGATTGAAATAGTGCGGGTTGACCGGTACTATTTATTTATTTTTTGTGATGCCCATTGTAACGTTCGAAATTTTGTTCACAATGTATTGTATGTCCTTTGGACACACTGCCCTCAACTCGCACCATTTTATAAATGAAGAAATAATACTCGTCCATCCCGGTTCGAATCCTGGTAGATGGGACAAATGCTTTCCACCTCGGCCACTTGGACTAGAGATGATTGACAATCTAGACTACTATATGATAAAAAAAAGGTTTATATTACAATCTAGACTACTATATGATAAAAAAGGTTTATATACAATATAGTTGAGGCTTCAAGTAGAAAAAAATCTCAAAATTGTTGGATAATTAGGATAAAAAGAAAGGCTAATTGAGTTTAAACCCTAGATTTTATACCAGCTTAGAATTTAAGCCAAACTTTTCCAATTAGAAAATTTAGACCTTGAATTTTTATTATTTGTTTTAATTTTTCAGTTGTACTCTCATCACATGCTTGACAATGAAACATTTCTATATAAATTAGGAAGGATATAATGGAAAAAAACAAACAAAACAAATTAAAATTCAGGATCTAAAGTTTTCAATTGAACTTGTTAGAACTTAAACTCTTGGTGGGTCTAAACTCTAATTAGCCCTAAAAGAAATGAAAAGAACTGTTGTTAGAAGTTAGAAAGTTTACTCTTTCTCATTTAAAAAATTAAAAAACATGCTTACGCTTCCCCAAGTGATATGAAATACACAAATACACGCAACGCACATATATACTAGTTTACAATAAAAGGAAAACTGGTCTCTCGTCAAAAAATGCTAGCTATATGACAACAACACATCAGCTTTAACTTCTTATCAAGTGCGTTCCGTATTTCTGCTCATGTGCTGCTTTTGAAAACATGAAAAAGTCGGTTTCAAAAACATAAAACTAATCAGTAGCTCCGAGAGTAGAGGAGAGGAGTCATCTGAGAGGAGAAGAGTTAATTTGGCAAGTATGGGACACTTCATGAGTTTAGACATCTTCAATAATTTTATAAATGAAAACATGGCTTGATCGGACACCTTATTTATTGATTTCTAGATAATTTTTGAATATTTATATTGATAAAAAGTTTATGATATAAAACTGCAAAATTAGCTCATAACATAGATAACTTAATTTCAGCAATACCAAACCAACCTTAAAACATTACTCTGAAGAACTGCACCCCCAGAAGCTTAATGTTGACTAAATAACCGATTGTTCCATCTCAAATCATTATTATAGATCAGATCAAAAAAAAAATTGTAACATAAAGCAGACTTCAATGGATACATACATGCTATCAACAATCATGACTAGAGCAAAACTCCTCATTCATTCGAATATCCGTGATCCTGTCGACACTTAGGCTGTGCTCCTGTAACCAGAGAGGTATATTTTCTTTCTGAAGAGTGATCAAAGAGAGCAATAGATGATAATGGTGATTGGATGACCTAAACAAGACAATTAAACAAAACACTATTATCCATCAATTAAATAATTCATAAAGAGTGTAAATGTAGCATAAACAATCAGCACAAATTATATAAAAAAAATCTTCTTTGTTTCTAATTATAAACAATCAGCACACATCAAAAATATAGTATGAGAATGAATTATGGTGCTACATTTCAGTTTCATCTTTGTTTCTAATATTGAGTGCGAGGAAAGATAGCTACTGTTCAATTTTCACTCCATTGCAAACAACCGTCCTGAAACATCAGGTGCCCAAATGATAACAGTAAGGTGAAGTGCAATCATCAAATGTCAACCGATATCTGGGATTAGTGCAGTGAACTAATGCCTAACAGTGAACTGAGTTTTATGCACAAAAAACACGTCAAAATAGTGTTGCTTATACTAAATAACTAATCTTATATCTTATATAAAATAGGAAAAGTTTTAGGCTTTTTAAGACTTTACCGTGGAACTTTCATGTTCCAAGTGTCTTTCTCCAACCTTATATATCAACCTTATATATCAAGATATGCTTTAATTACTAGGAGCATAACATATAAATTATACCTCGATACTAATTACTAACCACTAATAATTACAAACATCCAACTATAATAAATGATCGCCGTCTCAAATAAATTTACTGAAAAATATTTGCCATACAGGTATACATTTAAAAAGCGAGAAAAATGGGACAAAAAACGCATGCAACACAAATGAGCAACTTCTAGTGTGTATTAAGTCGAAATAGATTTATTCAAAAACATACCAAGTCCACTCCCATCATGCATCAAAGTATATACCGATGTGATAAAGAAGGATTTGCTCAAAAGCGTTCAAAGTTTGCTTCCACCATGTAGCAAAGTATATACCAATGTGATAAAGAAGAAGGATTCGCTCAAAAGCGTTTGGAGTTTGCTTCCACCATGTAGCAAAGTATATACCAAAGTGATAAATAAGAAGAAGAAAGGATTCGCTCAAAAGCATTTAAAGTTTGCTTCCACCATGTAGCAAAGAATGTACTAATGAGACACTAAGAAAGAAAGGATTTACTCGAGCATACCAAGTTTGCTTCCACCATGTAGCAAAAAATAGTACTCAATGAAAAAAGAAGAAGAAACACTCGTTATAAATACCAAGTTATCATGCTAATAAGCATATTAATTCGAATTCACTAGACATCAAAGGCTTCAATCAAGGGGTCATACCTGGAACTTTCATGTTATATATATATATATATATATATATATATATATATATATATATATATATATATATATATATGGGTTTTTGATATTACCCCCTGGTTAGATGGGGGATATTGAAATTATCCCATGTTAGATTAAAAGTTGAAAACACCCCCCTGTAAGTGTCGCTAATGATAATCAAAACATGCTTTAATTAACTAGGGGTAAAACATATAAATTATACCTCCCTACTAACATAATTACAAACCACTAATAATTACACACTTTCAACTATAATAAATGTTCACCATCTCAAATAAATTTACTGCTAAATATTTGTCATAAAAGTACACATTTAAAAGTAAGAAAGAAAGAAAAACACCGACAAAGCAAATGCACAACTTCTATTGTGTATTAAGAAAAAGAAAAAGATTTACTCCAAAACATACCAAGTCCACTTCCATCATGAAGCAAAGTATATACCAATGTGATAAAGAAGAAGGATTCGCTCAAAAGCGTTCAAAGTTTGCTTCCACCATGTAGCAAAGTATATACCAATGTGATAAAGAAGAAGGATTCGCTCAAAGGCGTAAGGAGCTTGCTTCCGCCATGTAGCAAAGTATATACCAAAGTGATAAAGAAGAAGAAACGATTCGCTCAAAAGCATTTGAAGTTTGCTTCCACCATGTAGAAAAGAATGTACTAATGACACACTAAGAAAGAAAGGATTTACTCAAGCTAACCAAGTTTGCTTCCAACATGTAGCAAAAAATAGTACTAAATGAAGAAACACTTGTATACATACCAAGTTATCATGATAATAAGCATATTAATTTGAATTCAGTAGGCATCAACGGCTTCAATCGAGGGACGCTGGAACTTTCATGTTCCAAAAGTACCCTTCTCCAACCTTATATATATATATATATCTGTGTGTGTGTGCGCGCGCGCGCTCTCTCTCTTTAATTAACTAGGGTTAAACATATAAATTATACCTCCCTACTAACCACTAATAATTACAAACTTCCAACTATAATAAATGTTCACCGTCTCAAATAAATTTACTGCAAAATATTTGCAAAATATTTGTCATACAGGTATACATTTAAAAAGTGAGAAAAAAGGGACAAAAGACGAGCAACTTCTAGTGTGTATTAAGAATAAGAAATAGATTTATTTAAAAACATACCAAGTCCACTCCCATCATGTCGCAAAGTATATACCAATGTGATAAAGAAGAAGGATTCGCTCAAAAGCGTTCAAAGTTTGCTTCCACCATGTAGCAAAGTACATAACAACGTGATAAAGAAGAAGGATTCGCTCAAAAGCGTTCGGAGTTTGCTTCCACCATGTAGCAAAGTATATACCAAAGTGATAAAGAAGAAGAAAGGATTCGCTCAAAAGCATTCGAAGTTTGCTATAAAGAAGAAGGATTCGCTCAAAAGCGTTCGGAGTTTGCTTCCACCATGTAGCAAAGTATATACCAAAGTGATAAAGAAGAAGAAAGGATTCGCTCAAAAGCATTCGAAGTTTGCTTACACCATCTAGCAAAGAATGTACTAATGGGACACTAAGAAAGAAAGGATTTACTCGAGCATACGAAGTTTGCTTCCACCATGTTGCAAAAATAGTACTAATGAGATAAGAAGATGAAAAAGAAGAAACACTCATATACATACCAAATTATCATGCTAATAAGCATATTAATTCAAATTCACTAGGCATCAATGGCTTCAATCGAGGGGTCATACCTGTGTCAATTGTGTAATGGACACTCCGACTCCAATATAGCAGTTTAAATGTAGGTTTTGGACCATTTAAATGTACTAATGTGATAAGAAGAGGAAAAAAATAGTTTAAATGTAGGTTATGGACCATTTAAGAACCTTTTCTGCATACTAGCTAGTTTTCTCTTATTTGGATTACATTTTTAGAACATTTAAGAGCCTATTTTGCATATCGGGCATTAGTTTGATTAACATAGGAACAAGAAAATATTTACAATATATATATATATATATATATATATATATATATATATATATATATAAGAACCTTATTTTACAGTTCTTGGGGGAAATAATCACCATTCTATTCACATTACTTGCAATTACTATTTAACATGAACAGAAACACATATTTGGGTCCTATTTTAGGTTTCTCTTATTTTCTGTTTAAACCTATAAACAAAAAACAAAAACAAAACTAACTAGTTTATTAGAATATCTTTTAGCTGAATTATATATTAGATTATAAGGTAAATTTAAAATTCTCTTTCCACTCAACTTCTAGGCTTACTTCTTGTTGGAAATGAAGGGAAATGAAACTAAAATCATTCTTCCATATAGAAATCCTTCACCTCCACTAAAATTCTTAAAACATAACCACTCCATACTCAATAAGGAAAACAATAGAAATGCTCGGCAACTTCATAAGACATGATTAAACCTAAGAAGCTAAAGTACATAAAGCTGGATGATCTTACCTTCTCACTGGACACCAAAAGCGTAAGTAGCAAGCAACTATGCAAGAAGGATTTTAAGTGAAGTGCAAATTTGGTCATACCATCAGAACCTAAAAACAAATGCAAACCAAATAAACGTTTCAACCGCATATTTGTGAAGAACTAGGATAACAGAGAAACCAATAATAATAAGGATAAGTAACCAGGTTTCTTGGATAAAAGAAACAATGAATCATCCATTATATCCTAGAGACCCTCTACAATCCATATCGTGATTTTTGTTTCTTCATTCTACCAAAACTCATTCCTTTGAACCATTAATCAACAACATAACAAATCTGTAAATACTCACAATTGACACCATTTATTGTTATGTGAGTTTGGTTATTAAGACCATTTATTTATAAATTCACCATATCTACTTGACAATATAAAATATAAAAATTAAGGGTCTCCTTAGTAACTGTTGGGGTGGCGGTTATTAGGTGTTTTTTAAAAGTACCAGATACGGCCGGGCTGGTTTTGACCAATTTAAAGTATCTGCTTTTAAACTAGTGCAACTTACCAAATACCTACTAGTTCTCAAAATTTTTATAAAAAATTTAACTATGCCCATATATAAACAAAAACTCTCCCAAGATGATCGACCTAAACTTAGACGAGCAACCCACAGATTTGTTTTGGGGTTTTTTGAGCCGACCAAAATCAGCTGGCTCAAAAAACCCTCAAAACAGATGAAAACAACACTGCCAAGCAGACCCTAAGATAAAAGATATAAACCTTGAACAAAAGCAAACCAACCAATGTTTTAAATAAGCATACATATCAGAACTACATCTTTTCAAGGTTAGAGACAAGTAGAATGCAAATGCAACTACATATCAATATGGTTGAAATTATCATATTGTCAAAAGTTAACTACATAGCATCTTACAATGCTCGTTTAAAAGCTCATATCAGATGTTCTGAGAACATCTTATTGCACAAAAAAGGTACTGAAAATAATCATATTATTACTTCCAGTACCACTACGCAACAACCATATTAATACCAATGGATGGTGTACTGAGCTAAATTAGTTTTCAACTGAAACTTGTGTGAACATTAAAAAGTATTATAGTTTCTACAACCAATGGTATCATTCATCATCTCAATGTACTAAATCCATAAGTGCAACTATGAACTACGAAGCATAAATGTGTTCGTCCTAATATAAACAGACATTTCTTTCTCCACCAAATAAAAGGCTTCCTCGTTAAAAAAAAAAATTATGTACGATCAATGAAGCTGATAAAGAAGTAAACTAAACTACACTAAAAACAGTAATAAGAAATTAAAATGATCATAAATAAATACATCTGAAACTCCAAACCATGTTTCCCAAATGAATGTAAAAGAGGAAAAAAAAGCACCCGAAATTCCAAATTGGAATCCTCGTTAAAAAAAATATAATAAATAAATACAAGCTCATTAAAATAGAGAGTAATAAGAAAGTAAAATGATAATAAATAAAGTGATTTTTTTTTAAGGGTGGGGGGAGCCCGCGCTGACGTCATGGCAAGTGTTGCTCCGTCCGCGGGCAGTCGTCATCGCGGAGGCTGGAAGGGGCCGGGCCGCCACCAGGAACCCACGTAAGAGTCGGGAACGGGACGCGCGTACCGGCCAACACGACACCGGCGACCCACGTGTTGTGGGGGGCAGCGAGTCGGAAGTCGCGCGTGCCGGAGAAACGGATGGTGGCGGCGGCGGCTTCGGCCGTACTTCCAATGCCTCCGCTCAGATAAGATCAAGTAGTTGTTTGGAGTATGGGACTATAGGGTTTCGATTTATAGGAAAAGGCCCGTGTTCGGCTTATGGGCTCTTTAATAAAAGGCCCATCTCACCGTGATCATCTCTCTCTCTCTCTCGTCACTTAAATACATTATCCAATTTTCGCACATTAATGATTAATCCACTGAGCTATTTCTTTAATCAGATTAATAACAGTGTATTTTCTGAGGGTCTGTTTGTATCAGTGTGAAGACAATTAATTTGAAGTTAAGTGAGAAAAAAAAAAAAAAAAATTGACAGGGTTTGAGGAAGGTTTAAAAAGAAAAATCATACAGAAAAATTTGTTTAAGTTTTTTTTTTTTTCAAATAGGAGGTTAAGAAAAATAGAAAGAATTTTGTTTAAAAAATTATAAAAATCTCTTATTTTTCTAAAAAAAAAATATTTTTTTCGTCTTTCTGGTTTTCAACCTGTTGTAGTTCAGATGTGTCATCTTTTTTCGCTTTTTCTTATTACTCCTCGTCTATATTATTTTTGATTTTAAATGGTTGTGATGATATGAACTTGACTTACTTCTAAATGGTAGAAGTATATAATGTTCATGTGACATAACTGATGAAGAGAAGTAGGGGTGAGTATTATTCGGTTTTGGACCGAAAATCGAACCGAATAAGAGATTCAATTCGGTTTTAAAAAATTCGTTTCGGTTTTGGTTTTGAAAAAACTAAATTTTCTTATTCGGTTTCGATCAAAAACAAAAAAAAACGAATAAATTTTTTTTGTTTATATATATATATATATATATATATATGAGGAGGGATCCGCATTCCCTCACTTAAGCATCCTCCTCCATCCCCATGATCACAACCGTTCGATCATGTTTAAGTCATCTAATCTTAACCGTTAATTTGAGTGGTTCAAATCGACGGTTAAGATTAGATGACTTAAACAAGATCCAACGATTGTTATTCCGGAGATGGATGGGGATGCAAAAATAAGGAATGTAGATCCCTTATATATATATATATATATATATATATATATATATATATATATATACAAAAAATTGTGCAAATAAATCGAATAAACCGAAAATCGAATCGATTTAATTCGGTTCGGTTTGGTTTAGTTTGGTTATTAGCTATTTCGATTCGATTTCGGTTTTGCTTATTCAGTTTTTCGGTCCAATTCAATTTTCGGTTATTCGATTCGATTGGAATCGAATTAACCGAATGCTCATCCCAGATTTCTCTCTCCCCAAACACTACTAAATCTCCTGGTTTCATCTTGTTGAGTTCATTTAGATGGTTTTGAACAATTTGGTTCTGGAATGAAGATTTGTTAGTGAATTGACAAGGAGCACAATAAAAGTTATATTGTGATTAACGAAATAGCAGTAGCCTACTGCTTGTATCATGGATAAACTTTCATGGTTTGGAGAGAAATGAACATGTCAAGAGGAAGGACAAGGCAACTAAGAGACCACTTTTAGCAAATTGGTGAGTATCTAGTACTGAATAGACCCTTTAAAAGCATATATGCATAAACATATGCAGAACGATCTAAAAAATTTAAAAGTCCATATTTTGCACAAATTTGATATTTAGTTGATCGTTGAAACTAGTAAAGAAAGTGTAAGCTTTTTTTTTTAAGTGACATAAATAGTTTATTTTTTCCCCTTAAAGTAAAGAAAAAGTGATCATCCAACCAAATACACGAAATAAGAAGAAATTTTTTTTACTTTCGTGCTCCACTTCGAATGGATAAAAAAAATTGATGACAGAACTCTAAATCCGTGGCAGGTAAGATTTACTGTAAATCACAATAAATATTGTCTACAAATCCTTCAACTAAACACGTAAAGTGGTCCAAAATTTAAATTTTGTCTAATTTCGTACTATAAATTTGTGAACAAACAGTCCCTTAAGATTCATTGTGTTTTAATACGAACAACAAATCTTGTTTGCCACGAAATCAGAGTTTTGACTATAAAAAAAAATTTGAAGTGGAACACCAAAGTAAAAAAATCCTCGTTTCCCACATTTCGCACGTTTGGTTGGTGAACAATTTTCTTTCTACTTTAATAAAAAGAAGATTTACTATTTATGTCACTTTAACAAATTTATAGTTTTCCACTCACTTCAACAACCAATCAAACATCAAATTTTATAATTTTTTATTTATAATCTTTCGCTTCTTCAAAGAACCAAAAAAAAAAAAAAAATTTATTTCATTTCACTTTACCACAATACGTACGTAAAATATCATTTTTTTTAAGAAAAAAATTCACTTTGTCGCATTTTGCAGAACCAAACAGACCGTTGAATTTTTTTTATAGTATAAATTATTCGAATCGGTCTACACAGACCACGAGGGGGATCGCGGTCCAGCGCGAGGGCCACGTGGTACCCCTCTATTGACTGAACCAAAAAATCTAATATTAGCAGAGGGGCTGACGTTTATTTTTGGCTCTTGATAAATGCACTACAAAAAGACTGAGGACAGCCCAAATTTTCACCATTGATAATTACAAGTTTGCCACTCCCAAAAATTACTCACCGGGCTGCCAACTTTCTATTGATTTTTTTATAATCAGGACTGTCAAAATTTTGACTGTCCTACCAATTGGAAGGACTGTCAAATTTTTGACAGTCCTATCATAAAAAAATTATTAATTTTTTAGGACTGTCAAAATTTTGACAGCCCTTCCAATTGGTAGTACTGTCAAAATTTTGACAGTCTGAATGGGAGGGCTACGCGAGGTGCTGTCAAAATTTTGACAGTCTGAATGGGAGGGCTACGCGAGGTGACACGAGGACGGGGCTGCGTGGAGGCCGGAATATGGGATGAGGAGGAGGAGCGGGAAGAGGAGGATGCGGCGGCGGGAGGCGGGGGAGGAGGCGGAGGCGCCCGCGGGAGCGAGACGTAGGCGTACGCGCTCGCCTCCACTGTTGTTGTTGTTGCTGCCGCTTCTGCTGATGTTGCTGCTGCCGCTTCTGCTGTTGTTGCCGCTGCCGTCGTCAACGCGAGACGTAGCCGCAGTGTAATGGCCCGCTCCTAACGGATACTTATGGAACACTTGTTACTTTAACTCGGTTGAGAATCGAGTCTCGGAAAAATCTTACTGTCAAATAAACACGGCCTTGGTTTTCCTAATGCTTGGATAGAATATAAAATAATATTAACTATACCAGTTATAGTGGCTACTGCTGGAAGAAGTTTCTCCAAGCTAAAGTTGATTAAAAATTATCTCCGTTCAACTATGTCTCAAGATAGATTGAACGGTTTGACAATGTTGTCTATTGAGAAAAAAAAAATAACAGCTAAATTTGATCACAACGATTTAATTGATAATTTTGCACATAAAAAAACAAGAATAATATGAACTTTTCTTCTTAGATTTAGTTGTTATTTGATTTATTTGAACTTATGTGTATTTAAGGACTAATTATATTGTATTTTGGATTTATTATATTTGATGGATTATAAATTTATAAAAAAAATTATATAGATGGATAAGGACCTAAATTTTGAGACTTGTCTAGGACCTCCAAAATGCTGGAGTCGACCATGTCAAGCCCTTATAGAAAACGTATTAGACACAACACAAACACTCCAAAATATACTAAGACATATCAAAATATGTATCATGTTTGTGCCTCTTTGTCTCTACTGTGTTCGTATTCTATGTATTCTATATATGTTTGTATAACATAGATGTCAAATACCTTATATTATATAAGAAAGAAACAATTTTCAAGAAAAGTTCTCTTTCATTTTAGGTAATATGTTCGAAAAGACTTGCATACTCAAACAACCTAATTTATTTTATTTCTTCCTTACATAATTATGATTATTAATTTATTAACAACTAATCAACAATTAAACATTACATAATAACAAAAGGCTTTCGGTTTTCAGCCTCAAGTGCTGCTCGAGCCTTTGACCGGGCTCGGTCGACCCAACTTGACGTTGACCGTCCGGTTTTGCGGACCTTCCGTCCCACATTACTTCGTAGATCCAGTTAACGTTAGTTGTTGACATACTTGTTAACCATATCATAAATAAAATAAGTTTTTTTTAGTATACAATTACAGGCTTGTTAATCCTTTCCACTTTATAGTCTTTTGTCAGGTATAATTTTTATTGCATGCAAGGGAATACTTGCCATTCAATGGAAAATTTTCATACAAATATCAAATTTCAGAGAGGTTTGTTAACACTAATCTCTCATAATATTTTATATTTATTAAACGAAACTTTTATATTAAAAATAATGTAAATAAATAATTACACTAACTATCTTTATTTTTTCTACAGTAAGAATATCTTATCTCAATTAATTCAAAATACAGAAGGAAAACAATTTACTGTATTTGTGCGTCAGGGGAGAAGTTTATTGAATTACAAATGAAGGGACAAAACGTCAATAATATTGTCGGGTCATGACGGTGAGGAGTGAAACGTAAAAAAAAATTGTCGGATGAAGGAGCAACCCGTCAATATTATTGTCGGAATATGATTCCAGGAGCAATACGACAATAATATTATCGGACTACGGTCTGTCCTTTTATAGAATTAACTTGTTTTTTTACAAACCTGTACAATACAATATGTTACATATTTTGAACTTGTTGCGAACAAAACAGGATCCAACTTTTTTCAATAAACCCCTAATTTGTTTTCAATTGCAATAAACGGCAATTGGTACACACAAATAATAACCTCTTTGTACAGAGCATAAAAACAAACACACACTGAGAGTTTATATTCTATCCCACATTAAATATTACTTCACAAGATTGCATAATTTTGAAATTACATCATACTAAGCTCTTCTTTTTTCACCAACATTAGCCATAGTCCGACAATATTATTGTCGGGTTACTCCTGGGACCATAATCCGACAATAATATTGACTGGTTGCTCTTTTACCCGACAATTTTTTTGACATTTCACTCCTCACCCTCATGATCCGACAATATTATTGACGTTTTGTCCCTTCATTTGTAATTTCGGCAAACTTCTTCCCTGACGCACAAATACAGTAATTTTTTTCCTTCATTTGGAAATTTCTGTTCAAAATAAGGACACCCGTGTAATAAACATAAAACGTATAAGATATTAGTGTAAATAACCAAAATTTAAGAAATTGCGTGTATAACAAAAAAAATTAAAAACTCTGAAAAGAGAATATATTATATATCATTGCTTATAACGCTATTCTTAATTTACCAAAAAAAAAAATGTATGCCATAAGCAACGTTCCTGTCACGCTGGACAACAAAGAGACTATCGACTTATATATAGTTCCAATCTTGAACTCTGGCAAGCTAGTGTAGACACGCTAATCGGACCTGCCTTCTGGCCAAAAAACATATTAATAAAAATGTCACTGCTTACGGTGTTATTTATACAAAAAAAAATAGCACAAGCAACATTTTTTTTAAATTTAGGTTAACATTTTTTTTCTCCTCTTATTTTTTTTTTTATCTTTCTCTTCCCTCTGACTCACTCGGACGGCCGTTGGACCCAACAGTTGCAAATCAAAACAAAAAATTAATAGACAAAATATTGCTATAGACTTTGTGATATATATATATATATATATATATATATATATATATATATATATTTGAGAATCAAGAATAACGTATAATTTATGGTGATTTAATTCTTTTCTTGAAAAATTTACAACTTTGTATTTTTAAGCTTTTTCTCTCCAAAGTTTGGTGTCGTGTGTGAAAATTTCCGGCATCCAATTCTTGTCATAGATGTTGAATGGAGATTCATTCATCATACTAGTTGGACACTATTGCATCCAAATTACAAATAAATTTTAATATCACCTGCGTCATCAATCATCATGCTGTCCTTTGATCTTAAATATAATTTAATTTTCTATTAATTATAAGACTAAATAATCGAGAGAGAAGAAGACCCAGCAATTGATTGACGTGTTGGAATTCTGGAGGGTTGTTGTTTGGTGCCGATAAACAACTCTTGTCCAAATATACAAACAGACACTAAACATTTGTCGAAAATATAAGTTTTTTTTCAAAAACAAATTTCTCGTCCATTATCTCGATAATTTATGTTGAATTTTTTTATTATGTACCAATAATACTAAGACCAACGGAAGTCCTATGCTTACAGTCAATGACCATCTTTTGTGGTGCTCATCTCAAAATTAAAACATAATTTTATGCAGAGACAAAAATTACGGTATATAGGAAAATATTTTGTAAGAGTATCGATACTATCGTTGGGCATCTAAGAAAAAAAAAAGAGTATCAATAGTAAGATTAATTCCAATTTATAGATTCTACATTCATAATTTAAGAGTTCATAATATGGACCTGAAAATTTCTACATTTAAAATATAGGAGTCAAGGGCCGCTCTGAACTTTTTCGTGCCCGGAACAAAAAGTTAAAAAAAAAAAAATTCTAAAAACTTGACTTAGAAAAGTCAAAATAATTATAACAAAACAATTAAAAGAATCGAATATTATAATAAAGTGAAACTGTATTTTCAATAATTTGAAAGAACTACAAAGTTAAGAAGAGAATATTAAACTCTCTCTAAAAAAAAACTTAAATTTAAAAATAAAAATAAATGTCATTGAAGCCTTTTAAAGTCAAGGGCCGCTCTGAACTTTTTCGTGCCCGGAACAAAAAGTTAAAAAAACATATTTCTAAAAACTTGACTCGAAAAGTCAAAATAATTATAACCAAACAATTAAGATAATCGAATATCATAATAAAGTGAAACTGTATTTTCAATAATTTGAAAGAACTACAAAGTTAAGAAGAGAATATTGAACTCTCTCTAAAAGAAAACTTAAATTTAAAAATAAATGTCATTGAAGCCTTTTAACTAGCAAAACTAAACCAACATTTTATCCCTTTATAAGTAGGATACAAAAGTATTAATAAACAGTGTTAGATCCATAAAAACTTCAAAAATTGGGTCTAATGAGACCATGATAATTAATTGAAAGTCCATTTTTACAGAAAAGCTAACATTTGTAGATCATTCAATAAGAAAACAAAGTGTTCTTGAAAAGGTTAAATGGTTGAAGAACTTGATCAATAATCAAATTGTCATGAAGTTTGTAACAAGCACACTTTAACTATAAATGTAATGAAGAACAATATAAAAAAAGTTGTTGGTAAACTAAAAGGCAAACCAACATAAGCAAAATAGAGAGAGCTAGACTCAACAAAGAATTCAACCAGACCTATAAATTACTATATTGATTCATTATTAAGCGTTCCATAAAAAAATTTAAATTTCACTGTCTAAAGTTTCAAATAACCAACACTATATCCCTCCTCTTCTAGCACTTAACGTCTCTAAATGCTTATAAATACAAGTAAAGCATGAGATGTAACACCAAAACATTTATACCAAAATCAATATGCAGAATGTTAACAACCAACCTGCATACAATCTTCCTCTGTTTGTTAACATTCTGCAGATTAATTTTGGTATAAGGATAATGTGACAATTACAACCAATCTCTATACAATCTTCCTACAACTGTCACGTGTCGGCCGTCCATTGATGGACAGAGGGGAGAGATAGGCCGGATGGAACCATGTTAGCAGGGGAAGGGAGAGAGATTGTATGGGGTTGTAAGCATTTGGTTGTAAACTTAACATTATTCATAAGTATAAGACATCGTTTTGTTCGCGGAAGAAAATGAAATGAAATGAAAACAATTCCTTACTTTTTTTTTTCCTCTGAGAAATTATAATTTTTATCGATTTTTTTTCGTTGTTTGAAAATAGTAAAAAAATTGAGAGAAAAATTGAATACTTAAAGGTGGAAAAGTGAATAATTGGTTGGATGGAGGAAATCATTTTTTTTTCCCTCAATTCCTTTTGCATCCAAACATGTATTTTCTAAGACAATAACCTATTTTGGATTTTCAGAGAGTATGGATCTGTCATTCATAACCTCTTCTTGAGCGTTATGTGTAACCTCCTTAAGAGCGTTGCTTGAACATTTTCTCTTTCTAGGGACTAAGTCCTTCGAACCTATAGGTCTACCACGCTTCTGGCGTGCAGTAGATTCATTAGCCACTCTGCTATTTTTTTCTACGGGAATATCAATTCGAGCTAGCGCATTTCCAACAGGTACATGTGATTTAATCACTTTAGCTGCATCAATAAATGCATTTGGCATTTGATTTATAATCTCATGTAGATGCAATATCCTTCGTACCTCAGTTTCACATTGATTAGTACGGGGATCTAGATGAGACAGAGTGATATTATCCCACGATAATTTATGTCGTTTATTTGTGGCGAATGATTCTGTAAGAACATTATTTTCTTTCTTTTCTTTCCATAACGGCGGAAATTTAATCTCATAAAAATGGCAGTCTGCGAATCTAGCAGTAAAAATATCACCAGTTAAAGGTTCCAAATATCTAATGATTGAGGGCAAATCAAAACCAATATAAATTCATAAACGGCTCTGAGGTCCCATTTTAGAGCGCCGAGGAGGAAGAATAGGAACATAAACAACACAACCAAATTTACGCAAATGAGAGATGTTGGGTTGATGGCCTATCACAAGTTGTGATGGTAAAAATTCATGATATGCAGTTGGCCTAACAATGATCAATTTAGCAGCATGTAATATGGTATGTTCCCAAGCTAAAACGGGTAAATTTGATTGCATGAGTAAAGGCCTTGCTATGTGCTGAAAATGCTTAATCAAAGACTTTGCTAAACCATTTTGGGTATGAACATGAGGGATATAATGTTCAACTTCTATTCCTACGGTAGCACAATAATCATCAAAAGTACGAGAAGTGAACTCAACTGCATTATCAAGTCGAATCGTTCTAACATATTGGTCAGAAAAATGAGTCTTAAGCTTAATCAACTGAGAAAGTAGCTTGGAGAAGGCAAAATTTCTAGATGAAGCATCTATTAGAACCATAAAATACATGAAAGGTCCGCTAGCAGGATCAATTTGCCCGCAAATATCACATTGTATTCTCTGAAGGAATAGTGGTGATTCAGAGGCTATTTTGAGAAGTGAAGGTCTTATATTGAGTTTACCCTGTGAACAAGCTACACACAAATGTTCAGTATGAAAGGAAAGACTTTGGTATGATAAATTATGTCTATTGGTATTGCTGATGACCTTTCTCAACATAGTCGATCCTGGATGACCCAATCTGCCATGCCAAAGGATTAGATTCCTTGGATCCATTAGCCTTTTGCTAATGATGGGGTAAGATTCTACTACCTTCAGAGTAGTTTGATATAGTCCCGAGGAGATTAACTTGCACTTTTTTAATGTGATCTTATTGCTTCCAACATTAGAGGTGATACAAAAATACTCTTTGCTATCATCGTTCATGGTTTCAACATAAAATCTGTTCATTCGAATATCTCTAAAGCTGAGTAGATTTATATTAGATCTACTAGAGAATTATGTATTTTGAATGACTAAGTGTGTTCCATTTAGTAACACAACATCGACCTTACCATAACCTTCTATAATCTGCACGGGTCCAACAATAATGGTCACCTTGGCAGTGTTTGAGGCACATGTTGTGAAAAACTTTCTAGTTTTCAATATAGTATGAGTTGTTGCACTATCTATCAGGCATATGCCATCATCATTGTCCATACATTTCAAAAACAAAAATTATTAATATATTAATATGCTACTAAATGGTTAAACTTGGCATATTGTCAATTATTACAACTTGATCTAAGTCTAAATGAAACTGCTTCAAAGAAAGTAAACTACCTAGACTATTGATCATATAATGACCAATTTATTCAAAGTGGAAAGTAAATAAACTTATATAAGCATACAATAACTATTCATTTACTTCGCCTATCATGGCGTTGAACTAGTCTTCCGAAATTGTATTTCCATCCTTATCTTGGAAGAAATCATTAAAATTCATGTGTGTTGTACCCACCATGAGATTAGTCTCCACACCCTTTGAGGCTTCATACTCGTCCACTTTCTTTTGTGAGATGCGACAGTTTTGCATCCAATGACCAGCTCTTCCACAACGTTTGCAAATATCAGTTGGAGCAGCTGGATTGAGAATTTGGGCATTATTTCTTTGAGGATCAAATTCCTTATTTTTGAACTGTGTATCGTTCCTTGGACCAGGATTGTAGCCATTTCTTTGGCTTCCACGACGTCAATGCCCTCTACCTCTGTAATTTTCTTGACCCCTAGTATTGGTCATATTTTTTCGAGCACTAGTCGCATTCACTTCAGCTGGAATTGGTGCAGACCTAGTTGGTCTACTTGTGTGATTTTTGATTAATAACTCATTATTTTTCTCGGCCAAGAGGAAGACAACAATGAGTTCGGAATACTTCTTAAAATTTCTCTCCCTATACGTCTGTTGTAGGGTCATATTAGTCGCATGAAATGTGGTAAATTTTTTCTTAGCATGGAATGCTCTGTCACTTCTTCACCACATAACTTCAATTGTGAAGTAATCATGAACACAACTGAATTATAGGCTGCAACTGTCTAATAATCTTGAAAACGTAGATTGAACCATTCATGGAGTGCACCTGGTAATATGACCATTTTCTGGTGATCATATCTCTCAGCTAGAATTCCATAGCACAAAAGGGTCCTTGACTGTTAAGTACTCAACCTTGAGATCATCATGAATATGATGTTTTAGAAAAATTAAAGGCTTCACTTTATATTGTACATATATTGCCTTATCAGCCACAATTGCGTCACCTAACTTTTGGCTTGAAGGTGCAATTCAGCATCCAATCTCCAATTGAGAAAGTTTTTGCCTTCTAAGTTTAGAGGCTTGAAATTATGCTTTGTGAGGCTCACCATATTGATGTATAAGATCAATAATAACAAGTTAACATAAGAACTTGGTAAATTACTAAACAATTCATATTCATGGTGTATGCTGCAAACAATGATGTTTCAGAAGTTTATTTATACCAAACAAATCTTGTTCATGGTATGTTTCGAACAATGATGTTCCAGAAGTCGTAGGTAAATACCAAACACTAGATGTTCATGGTATGCTTCGAACAATGATTATGTTCAAGAAGTCTTTCAAAAATACCACATATGGTATGCTTCGAACAATGATGTTCCTGAAGTCTTATATACATAGACAAAATAATTCATGTTCATGGTCATCAGATCTCTGATGGCTTTGATCTGAATGTATTAACATATATAAAAGAAATAAATAAATAAAGAATAACTCCAACTTTCTCTCCGAGAGATCTATATGCGATTAACATCGAAGTGCTATTACCGAAGTGGAGAATCCACAAATGGTGGCTTCACTGAGATGCTCTCGCTTATTTTCTTTCGTTAGAACTTTGTGCTGATAACGTGTTAGAATAAACGTAGAAGAAGGAAGAAGAAAATAGGAAATAAGATCTCTTATTAGTGTAATCACATAGTGGAAGGCAAACGACTTATTTATACAGTCCAATAAAGATGTAATACTAATCTCTAATCAATGTAGGACTAAGATACAAAGTAAAAATTCAATCATTTAGTAACCCAAGTTATATAGCACACATCTATTTTTTATTATTCTCACGTGGACCCGATCCTTAATTTTTATTATAAATTTGTGTCCGAACAGAAGCATTAGACTAGAGAGAGTCTTAGGACAAAAAAAAGTTTGGAAAAAAAAATCATATTAAATAATTAAAGAACAAATTATTACTGTACTAAATAAATGTTGATTTTATTTTTTAGTTTTACGATGATAGCTTATATTCCACCAACTAACAGCTAAAAAAATCAACAACAAAATAATTTAAAATATTATGTTAGTTACTGTAAATAAAATAATAAATAAGCATAGGAGAAACAAAAATATAGAGACACAAGCAAAGTTTTTGTTGGAGTAAAGTGCATAAAAGAGGGCGATGACTGATGGCTGGGGGTGTTGGCTGTCCTTTATTTGCAAACTTTTCTTCCATCATTGCCAATCTCTCCTCCTCAACCAAACCCAAAAACCAATCCAAAGCAAACCGAGATTCCCGCAAGGAGCTTCCTTCTCATTTTCTCCTGTCCTCTCTTCTCTATATTTCTGCTGGTACAAGTTCTCTAGAAACTTCTTATGTTGGTTGTATGCTTCTACTTTGCTAGTAATCTCGAAAAGCTGGGTTTTTTTTTTTTAAAAACAGATTGGATCTTGAAAATTTCTACTTTAGCTATTTTGAACTGTTTTGGTGAATTTATTTCATTTTTTCATTTGGGTGTTCTTATTTTTGGATTTGGTGAAGGTTTGTATATGAAAGAAAGGATCTTTGTTTTTGGGAAATCTCTTTTTTGCATTTTTTTGGTTCATCTGGGTGTTTTTATTTTTGGATTTGAATCATTTGATGAGTTATACTTGACAGAAAAGGATATTTTTCTTTAATGTGGATGTTTTTTTTTTAAAAGCTTTTGCTACTTTTTCTATGTGGGCATTCCTTTTGTTGTTCTTTATTTAAGAAATGGATCTCCTTTTTTTGGAATTTTTGTGTGTGTCTTTAATTGAAAAATCTTCGTTATATGTTGGATCTAGTCTTCATAATAGAGTAGATCTACTGATATTAGGGCTTAGATCCGTAGACCAGGAAAGTTGGATTGGGAAATTTCTTGTAATCGGTGGTGTTCATGTTTAATTTTAAGCAGTGCTGAGCTGAGCTGAGCTGTTGAAGAAAGAGAGATGGGTGAAGCCTTGGTTGGCAGATATTACTGTCACATGTGCTCGCAAGTGGTGAGCGCGGTCATGGAGGCGGAGATCAAGTGCCCCTTCTGTGACAGTGGTTTCGTCGAGGAGATGACGGAAGACAGTGCTAGAGAAGGCCTCGGTGCCGCCGACAATGAGGACGATGACGTCGGTGCCGACCGCTCCCTCTCTCTGTGGACGCCGGTCCTGCTTGGAATGATGGGCAATCGCCCCCGGCACCGAAGGTCGAGACTGACCAGGATAGACGACGAATCGGACTCCGATCATGACCGGGAGCTAGAAGCTCTCCTCCGGAGGAGGCGCCGGAGCAGCGTGATCCTCCAGTTGCTTCAGGGCCTCAACGATGATCTCGGTCTGGAGTCGGAAACTCCGGAGAGGGAGAGGGAGAGGGAGAGGGAGAGCGTGATCTTGATCAATCCTTTCAACCAGGCGGTGATTCTCCAAGGCACCTTTGATTGGGAGAGTGCAGAGGGTCAAGAATCCGACAATGGCAGTACCGGTGCTTCGCTGGGGGAATACTTCACCGGTTCGGGCTTGGACATGCTGTTGCAGCACTTGGTGGAGAACGACCCGAGCCGATACGGAACGCCACCTGCAAAGCAGGAGGCAGTGGACGCGATGCCTACCGTGGAAGTTCAGGAGAGCTTGAACTGTTCGGTGTGTCTGGAGGGTTTTGAGATCGGGATGGAGGCTAGGGAGATGCCTTGCAAGCATAAGTTCCACAGTGGGTGTATATTGCCATGGCTGGAGCTCCATAGTTCGTGCCCCGTGTGTAGGTTCCAGATTCCTGCTGATGAATCTAAGGTTTCGTATGCTTCTGGTGCCGGCGGTAGGGTCGAGGGAGACGGAGATGGTGGCGACAGAGGGAACGCGAGCAGGCCTCCTTCGGTTCCTTGGTCTCTGAGGGGGTTGTTCTCGTCGTCCAGGTCTCGCTCTGGAGGGAATTCTTCGAATAACCGGTCATCATCATCCACCACTTCTGAAAGTAATTCTCATGAGGATGAGAACTGAAGCCTCAAGGTGTTTATTTTCTCTCCCCCCTCCCCCCCACTGTTTTTATGCAGCCAACTTAGTGTACATAGCCTTTCTTTCTTATTCGGATGCGGAAGTACAGACTTATTAGAGTTCCCCTTTCCTGAATGTTTTATAATGGTTCACCTTTTATGCGTTTGAAGTATAATGCTGTAACTTGAATAACTAGACTTCCCAATATATTGCTCATCCTACAATAGACGTTTGCTTTGAAGAGACAATTGTAGGAATAGAAACTTTGTTTGTGATGAATCATGTAGAGGTTCCTATGGATTTGTCTTACCAAATCTTTAATGTCCATTGAATGTGTCCCATGGCATGTTGCTTAGGAGGATTTGGGGGTGTTGGTCCATTGAGCTCTATGGTTTGTGCGTGAGAGTTTTGAGTCCATTTGGATAGTAAATTGTATAATCTGGCGTCTTCTTTATTAGTCTACGGAAATTTAGAGGTTGTTCGTTGGTTGCATAAACTTAAAATGATACATGACCAAAAATGTATGTCTACCTAACCACAAAATTACCTTCTATGTTTTACAGCAAGAACCTCTCTTTGTTCATAGCTACACTGGCCAAGGATTTGCCACCATCATACAGGGTCGATGCCATTATTGCTGTTCACTTTTGATCATCACTTTGAAAGAAAGAAAGATCTTTAACACTAAGGTCTCGTTTGATTCGCGGAAAAAAAAGAAAAAGAATTCAATTCCTTGCTCCTTTCATGTCATTTGGGAAATTATAATTCATTTTTCTTTCTTGTGTTTGGAAAGGTCAAAGAAATTGGAAGGAAAAGTAATTTCCTAGGATGGAAAAGTGAATCCCTAGGTGGGTGAGAGGAACTATTTTCCTCTCTATTTTTCTCTCCTTTCGAAATTATTTTTCTTTTCCAAACATTTTCTTTGGTTTACAAACATAGGAAATGAATGATTTTTCTTTCGGAATGTCATGATACCGTGAACCAAACATGGCCCGAGTAGTTTACCTTTCATTTTAAACTGCATTAAGATATTCCCTTGATATTCTATTCTTGAACATGAATTTTTTATTTTTATTTTTTGGTTTTCTTCAGCAGCTGGTTAAAGATATTGTGTGTTCTTCTTCTTCTTCATCTTAATGTTGATTGTTAGGAAGAAACCTGGTAAGGAGAAGGGGATTAGCATTTTCATCGCACATTATATTATGCATATAGTGCTTATTAGTAGAGAGCCATTATTACACAGTACTTTACTTATTGTATCCATTACCTACAAAATGCATGATAGGATAGCAATAATGCTAAGTTTACAAACTCTCTCTCCCACCCCATTACACATGAGTCCCACCGGATCCCATATCCCCTTTCACCCCTCTGCTACATGGGCTCCATCTGACCCTACCACTTTCTTCCTCCTTCAATCGAATTTTGATGCGTGGCCGCCGCGTCAGCGCTTGTAAGAAGGTTGTAAGCATTGGTTATAGTCATAGCATTACTGATATGATAGAGCCTATTCATTCTTGTGAACTTGCCTTAGTTCGTACAGGGAGAAGTATGTGCTCTAGTACGAGTGGGCTCACTTCGAAGTTTCGTTTTCTATTTCTCTTATAAAGATAAATAAATAATGACCAGTATACACTTCTGGACGTCGGCTCCTTCAAAGTTACTCATAGCAGCCCCTTCAATCATCTGGGTGGGGCTCGGGCTAGTCGTTCTCTTTGCTAGTCCGAACCGAAGGCCACCCTTACCTTCTTTTTGGGGTACGGATCCGAGTGCCTTCTGGACATTGCTCCTTCCTCGTATCAGTCCCCTCTCAATCGTTAGGATTGGGGTACGGAACATGAATATTTCTCTCTGTCTGTATACTGAAATCTCAAGCGGCGACACCTGACTACACGACACCAACTCCCTCTAGCAACAACTACATGTTCAAACTTCCGTATTGTCTCCCTTCAAGGCGAGCTTACACATTTCTCTATTGTCATGCTTACAACGCTTAGGTCCCTACTCGCCATCCCATGGTGAGCTTAACGGGACATGTTTAATGTCACCCTGGCCTACTTATAAAAAAAAAACAACAACAACAACAACAACAACAACAACGACGTAACTTTTATCGTAGTATGATCGCTGATCATACTATGTGTTTCAGTTCTCATTGAAATTCTTATCGAAAATTATCCGAATCCAGGCCCTCGATACTAGGCTAAAAAATTTCGGGAGCAGCTTCAAGTCAGATACAAGAAGTCTTCGATTGGATGCAAGGGTAGGAGTCATGCCAAGAGGCAGTTGCTCAGTGTTCTCCTGATCGATCTTTTCAGGATTTCAAGTCACGTGATGCGCATAGATATTCCATTGTCAGAGCTGGGGGCTCGACTTTTCTGAATTTTAAAGTGCTAAAGCCGTTTAAGAGAAGCAACTGAGGAATTAGTCTTCGTGCGAGACTTTCCAAGTTGACAAGTAAAGTAATTCCAAGTTGACAAGTAAAGTAAAGAGGTGCGTGGAGGTGACCGAAGAGAACCCACGGAGCAGTGAATAATGGAAACATGAATTAAACAACAAGAGAACCAATCCATTGCTTCAAAGTCTTAAGAAAGTGATTTCAATGGAAAGAAAAATAGAAATAAAAAATGGTTCTTTTCACCAACCTAAGGATTTATTTTTCCATCTTTAAGTATTTACTTCTTTTTCCAATTTCTTTTATATTTTCAAACACCGGATTTTTTTTTAATAATAATTATAATTTTTTAAAGGAAAAAAAGAGCTTGGAATTGATTTACTTTTTTCTTTCTTTCCGCGAACCAAACGAGGTCTAAGAGATTGGCCTTTGTGGACAATATACTTCAAGCTGTACCGTGGACAATAGGCTTCAAGCTGTACTCGATCCACTAGTTCAATGTTTTTTTCTTTTTTGTATTTTCATATTAAGATGAAAGATGTTTGCGTTCTTGAAATTTCCAAATTCAAGCCGGTGACTCTCAACTCTAGAAGGTTAATAAAGTCACGCTAATATACGGACCGACCAATCTTGGCAGTATAATAAGTAGATGAGATGAAAGACTATAACAGAATGCCATAATCAGGGAAGGAGTAAGCTTTTCAAGCTCACTATAACAGAATGCCATAATCAGGGAAGGAGTAAGCTTTTCAAGCATAGAGCCAGTACTTGATTTGTCCGGCTGATGGTCTGTCTTTTCCTGATCAAATGGCTGCTGCTTCTGTTTTTCCCTTGGATTTTTTTTATTTGGGCACTAAAAACTCTTAAAACTTTCTCTGTTGCAAGGTGTTAAGGATTGGTGAATTCTAAGATTTCAAGGGTTTGCCATAACATTATGGAGAGAAGCTCTTTTCCAATGGCTTTCATCGTCCATGGACAGGAAGTATATGTTATCTGGACTCGGATCTGGATGTCGGATATGGGATACATATTCAAGAGTCAGGTCATTCAAACTCAAAATTGAAGGACACACGAACTCGATAAAAAAAATCCAAATTTTGGATACGGATACAACAATATGATTAAGATTTCATAAAATGACGACATAGAATTATAAACTAGTAGTAAACTTTACTGAACTAGTTGAATAAGTCCTAAGGGACCATCCCTTTAGCTCCCCTACTACTTTACTACTAATCTACCATATTAAATAAACTATATACTTCACTATCACATTAAAATAAACTATCAACTTTACTACCAATCTTCCAATATTCACCGTGAATGATTCGATTTTTACCATTCGGGTCTCAAATCCATGTTTTATTGGGTCGACATGAATACTTTTTCTTAAAATGAAGAGTCCGAATAACATAGCTGTAAGGTGCCACACACTGGTTTCATCTAATCAAATGTTTATTCTTTTCACCATCTTCAAACTGTGTCGTAGATATAGAGAAGGGTTCACCATGCCTGCAGATCTTGCTTCTTCTTTTTTCCAGATATCTTCCGTTCTTTACCATTTATAATAAACACTGATTTCTAACAAACGCTGATGAATTATATAGTCTCTGCTACATACATATATATGTGACATTTTGCATGATATTAGAAAAATGACACTGCTCATCGTTGGGAGTCCGTGGGGTTGATTCATGTGCTGACTTGTCTACCAGCACTACCACGGAGATCACTCGAGATTTTGTCAAAAGAGCAACAAGTTTTTTACAGGGACGAAGCCATTAGTTTTACTTGGTATGGACTACTGAGTTCATGAAATCAAAATGCTTTTTCTTAGTTCAGATATCTATGATTTATTTTGTTTCAAGAGAGAAGTGCCACCCAAAACTTGAGTGATCTTTGTGGTCTGATAACAAATGTTTGGGAACAAACGAGTTTTAGAAGAGGGCTCCAGTTAAATGCTTAATAACACTATGGCCAACTGATGCATTAGTTTCCTATTCTCTATTCCACTCTTACGTGACTTGATTGTCGGAGAGAGAGAGAGAGAGAGAGAGAGAGAGGAGTTAACCGAAAAAAATCCTTTGATACAGCCGGGACTATCAAAGTTTTGATACCCTATGTATGACATGTGGCCTTCCCTCTTCCTAAAGTATGCAAAAATAAATTATTAGAGAAAGGGCCCACATGTCATACAACGGGAGTATCAAAACTTTGATATGCTGTCTGTATCAAAGTTTTTCCAGAGTTAACCGTGTCTGACGTGCCTCGGCTATGCAACATTGAACGCCAAAGAAGGCTGAGAAATCAAATGGAAGTACACTTGGGTTCTCGTTGGTAATTGTTGTGGGTACCGGTTACGAGGTGTTTCCAAAGGTTAGATCCGATTTTAAAAGGTTTTTTCAAATAATAAAATTATATATATAAACAAAAGTTCTCCCAAAGTAAGATTATATTATTGTCTATTGTCATGTCGTAACAAGAAAATATTGTCACTATCAATTTGATAATATGTGATTAGGAATTCATGACAAAATAGACTCTTCTTATATTTGCTTTTTGTAGATATTAAATTCATGTTATGAGACCGTTTTAGGTAGTAGTTGTAATAAGATATTAGACTATTTTATGTTGTAGCTGTAATTATGTTTTTTTACCAGAATATAAATGGAAGAAATTAATAGAAATGTTCAAAATTCACCAATTTGGAATGTTTATAAAGACCAAAAATTATACTACATTGATTTTGGAAGTTTTTTGAGTCGACCAAAATCAGTGCTTCAAAATATTTACGAATGATGATTTTTAAAAAAAATACTTGCTCAAAAATCCTCCAGAAAAAAAACTCGGTAAAAACAACATTGTCCAACTTACCTTTAATAAAAGAAAGTAAAATAAAGAAAGAAAAACTTGAATAAAGAAGTTGTTGGTGTTTTTTTTTCCTTTGGACTAGTAAAGATAGTCCCACATTGGCTACACCACCAAGTGGATATCTTAATATAATACTTAGTATGAGTTGAGGTGTGCACATGAGGTGTGGTGAGGCACATGGGTGACATGTGGGAGTATTTTTCTAGGAGAAAAAAATATTAACTCCTCATGAAAGCATTTATGCTTTTTGTCATGCTCTTGGAATTATTTTTATAGGAGTTAAGCCCCAAAGGGACATAGCGACTCGAGCGCAAAGTGGAGCTTTGTTGGCACACTTTGCACTTAGCACGCGCTGTTGTTGCGCTCGTGTGCTCGTTTTATGCGTGAGTTTTATGCTCGGGTTGCATGCGCGTGTTGCATGAGCGGGTGCTGAACGGGCGCTGAGCGGGCTATGCATTGAACTGCGATTGTGGGATATCAATTTTTTATATTGGCTTTTTAGTCCCATATCGAAAATAAGCGGAGGATGAGCTTTCATCCTTCCCTATATAAAGAGCCCTCTAGCCTTCTTTTGAGACAAACCAAAAAGTTAAAAAAGATGAGTCCAAAGGAGTCCGTTCGAGTCACACAAAGAAGTGACTACGAGCGTTCCAGAAGTTCTCTTGTAAACTTACTGGCTCCTGAGAGCAGATCGCCGATAGAGGACGAATCTTGTTTTGAGCAACGGTGGTCTTCACCGTCACAGCAAGAATAATTTTTTATTCTGTCTTTTTCTCCTTTTTCTTCTTGGTTCGTTCTGTCTGATTGCAACTGCGTTTTGCAAGAAAGAACGAAGTTAGTTTTCGTTTTATTGTACCTCTGTTCTGTCCGTATGCAACTGCGATTGCAAGGAAGAACGAGAAGTTTGGTTAATTATGATTCTTTTGTAATCTTGAGAGCAAGTTGTAATCATAATCCTTATATAGTTCTTCGTAGAAATCGAGAATAGTCATAGTAAGAACTTTTGTGTGAACCTCTGATCTCGACCACGCGTTCTTCCATCTTTTGTTAAGCCTCAGAACTAACAATCTCAAAGCAAGATCCAAATAAAGATGGGGAACATCCGTTCAAGTCTTCCGGACACAAGTTTTTCCAAACTTGAGAAGATTGACGGAATTCACTTCGAACATTTGGATGAGAGAATGAGTCCTTTGTCAAATGTGGAAAGTGAGTTGTCGGTACCTACCATTTTCGAGGATGGAGGAGATAGCGATTGAAGGACGCGCATTCCAGTTGGAAGGAAGATTACAAGATGACGAATGATTGAAGAGTATGCGCACAAGGGGCAGACCTTTACGCATAACAGGACTTGGCGCTTTACAAGACTTGGCGCATGACAGTGCATTGGAAGTCTTGGCGCATGGCAGAGCTGGGTGCATAGTGTCTCAATGCGCATGATGATCTCTGCGCATGCAGGACGCCCATGAAGGCTAATGCGCATGGATTGGCGCATGATGGCTTATGCGCATAGATTGACGCATTGTGGCTTATACGCATGGATTAGCATATGGTGGCTTATACGCATGAGTTGTCGCATGGTGGCCTATGCACATGAAGGTCACTACACTATACAAGACTTGACGCATGGCTGAAATTGGAACTTGAAAGTAGAACCAATTCGAACCAATATAGCAAGGTATAGCTAAACTTGGTTCCTTTGATTACTTAACTTGGTTGCTATGATTGCACAGGTTAAGTCCTATGGCGTGGTTGCTGACCAGTGGATGAAAAGTGGTGCATCTAGCCACATGTGCTTTAGGAAGAGCTGTTGATCAAGGTCGAACCTTTCAGCGGTGAAGGTCTTGATGGCAAGCAATGATCAAGAAGAGGATATGGGGATTGGGACAATGGTTCTGAACTTCGAGAAGTTACAGTCAAAGGAGTGCGTGTAGCAACGTACCAGTGATTACCAAGGACCTGATCTCAAGAAGCCTGTTGCAGACTTGAGGGTGAACATCCATATTTGTCAGATGGTGATATCTTGACATGAGACATACTTTGAAACAATGCATTCAGTTTCAAATTGATGTTCGAGCTTCTGCTTGTGACTGAAGTCTCATTGTAAGAGTTGTGGGACCCCATACTAGGACATGTACTTCGTACTGCCAAATGTCTAGTCTAGGGTTTATCTCCAAATACGGGGAGGGGGGGGGGGAGATGGAAAATGGAAAAGTGTAAGGTCTGTGTGCAGACAAAGATCACAAGAAAATCGTTTAAACGGCTAAACCGAAGTACATATCTTCTGGAGTTTGTTCACTAAGATATCTGTGAATTCAAGCAGTTCTCGACAAAGGCCAAAAGAAAGTACTTCATTACTTTTATCGACGACTACTCGAAGTACGCGTTCGTCTATCTGCTCTAATTAAAAGACGAAGCATTCGAGAAGTTCAAGGAGTTCAGGGTTGAGGCTGAACTTCAAATGGGGCAACAACTCAAGAGACTCAGAAGTGATCTAGGCGGAGAGTATATGTCTATTAAATTCACATCTTCTGCAAAGAAAATAGAATTGTCAATGAGACAACTGCTCCGTATTCTTCTCAATCAAATGTAGTAGCTGAAAGGAAGAATATGACGTTAACAGAGATGATGAACTCAATATTGTTGACTTCGGATCTTCCAAACTACTTCTGGGGAGAAGCTTTGCTGATGGCTACGTTCATTCTGAACAGAGTGCCATACACAACTTTCGATGTGTAAGACCCCTAATTCAGAAGACCTTATTATTTAATTAGTAATTATAAGCTAAATAGGAGAAATATATTTTATTTAATTTTTATTTGAGGTGTTTGTGCAATTAGAGGATTTATGGGGCCATTATAAATTTTTTTTAATTTATTCCATGTAGGAGACCCTTGGGACAGTTGCATATGCACCAATATAATTTCTAAGTATATATATATATATATATATATATATATATATATATATATATATATATATATATATATATATATATATATATATAGTTTATTAGAAAAAGAAAGAAAAAGGAAATAAAAGAAAATGGGTTTGGATTCCTATTAGATCTCAACCTGAAACCCGTTAACCTCAAAATTAAACCCAATAGAAAAATATCAACAGCAGTAGTAGCAAAAACCAACTTTGCTTTTCCTTTCATCTGCGTGTAAAATAACCCTACGCGTAAAACAAAACCAAGCGTAAAAACCCCACCCGCCTAATTCCCTTCTCTGCGCGTAAAACAAACCCACGCGTAAATTCCTCCACTGCTTAATTCTCTCATCCGCACATGTGAAGAAAAATATCAGCAGCAACCCACCGCATCTTTACCTATTATTACTAAACTCTCCTCAACCGAAACCAAAACCAATGAAAGAAAAACAACAACAGCTCACCCACCGCCTCATTTCACCACCTCATTATCCCTATATATATATTACAACTCTCAAACCCTAACCCATTTCTTCTTACTACAACTTAACATTGTTGGACGTGCACTATACAGGACTTTTTGCTCGGCAAGTATACCTTGTCATCGTACTATTGTTTACATTCCAGCTGATACATGCATGTTTAATTCTGCTTATATAGATGTTTATTTTATAGATTTTTGGACCTACTTTATGAGACCACCCCAGTATTATGGAGCATCAGTAGATTCATTGGCCGTGACACAGTTGTTACACGAGTTGTGAGTCTCATATAGATCACGGACTGCGGGACAGGTTTGGCCTCCTGTACGCATGGGCCGTACGTTAGGGATGACTGCTGATAGAAACTTTGCATGCTAGTAGACCTGGCAGTTATTTAGAGGTTATCGTGTCATGCTTAGAGCATGGGATGGGGAGAAAAACAAGTAAGGCATTTGGGCTCCTTTGCACTTTTTTCTTCTGTAACCCGGAAGCTCCACTGAAGATACGGGCGGTGATGACCCATTTATTTCAATTGGCAGCCTCTGCCGTTCAAAAGTCGACATGTTTTGAGGCCCCTGATTCTCCGAGAGAGTTACGCCAATCCCACATTTTTAGCCAGATTGCCCACTTGGTAGAAAGTTGTTCTCAACTGCATTCACTTAGACGGTTAGGCGACCCCTTTGGATGTTTATTTTTCAGTACTTATTGGCATGTTATTATGTATCTTGTTACGTCCCTCTGACGACATGGTCCCTTTCCAGATATGGACGAGCATGAGTATCCGTAGGAGTACGGACCTGGACCGGATGCTACTTACTCGACTGAGGAGGTCTTACCTTTGGAGTAGCCGTGATTTTATTACCACTATTTCAGTATAGTCATTTTGTAGTGGATTTGTTTTCACCCGACTATCAGACTTGATACTCATCCTGATACTCAGTTATTATTCAGCTCTTTATTCCTATTGATTATTTGTGTTGTGGATGAGACATAGATTATGTGTGACTTGTTGTGACAGTATATTACCACTGGTGGATTGAATATTCATGTACAGCGTACGTGTGTATATGGTTTCTATATATTGGAGTTCGTATACATACGGCTGGGCGTGTTACGTATTCCTAGTCCTACGTATTTTTGGACTGGGGCGTGACATATTTTTGGTGGTGGCGCATGCAGGTCAAGAATATATTGTCTTGGTTACGTAACTGTACCAAACAAGCCTGCGTATAGAAATAGAGTATAAGGATCTCATCCACACTTGACTAAAATCGCATTCCTTCTTTCAACTATCCTCTGTTTGATAAAACAAGTTTTACGCCAGACTCTTTATCCTTGTTGGCGTAAAAGCCAAAAGACTGTCTAGTTGGCGTAAAAGCCAATCGACTATCTTGTTGGCGTAAAGGCCAAACTATGTAGAAGACTGTCTACTTTGCGCTACGGTTATGACAACTGGCACATATTCCTTGTAATATCATGGTATGCAAGCCACGTAGGTAACTGCCCCAGCGTAACTCGATGATTCCTGAATAATAGATAAACAGCGTAGAATAGCTTGATTAGGCGTAAAATGTAAGGATGGTGATATGAGTGTATGTGTTACAGCCTTAGTTTTCCAGTTGTGACCAAATCTCATGCATTAAATGCAAAGATATGCCTCGAGCCCTGTGCAGAAACAGCTTTTGACGTAGCGTCTGATTTTGTCTCATCTTGAGCGTAAAAAACTCATCTCTGTAGGCAGCGTATTCAAAAGACTCAACTTTTCTTCCACTTGGAAGCGTAAAAATGACTTGTATCAAATATATCACTAGACGACAACCTGGGTCTCTGTGCAAAATCATTATCACAGCCGTCCTCTCGATCTTCGTGCAGTGCTTTTGTCAGATGTCAGGTTCACTGATTTGTCTGACAAATTCATCCGAGGAAATACAAAAAGTTTCTCGTACGACTTTACGCTGCAACGTACTTTACGCAGGAAGTGTAGCAAAACTTTACGCAGACAGATTTTTTATGCGCAGAATTTATGCAGCAGACCTTTTACGCAAGCAGATTTTACGCGCAACAGATCTTTCCGCTCAGACTTTTTACGCGCAGATCATTTTACGCACATAAATTTTTACGCAGACCTTTACCCCAGACAGTTCTGAAACTTATTTTACGCCGACAGTTTTTGATCTCTACTTTACGCAAACAGTTCTGAATCCCTACTTTACGCCAAACTTCTTTGAATCTCTACTTTACACTTCTCTGCTTTACGCGGCTAGCCCTGAAGCCATATTTTACGCGGATAAATTCCATCCTATTTCATGCCTCTACATTCTATTTAAATGTTTACATCCTGTTTGATTCCTATACTTTGTCTAAATCGTTGTGTACATCACCTGCAGAGAGATGGATATGCAGAAAGGATGTACTATTGCCGATGGTGACACAACTCCTGGAGTCAATGGTCAGACTCAATGAGGGACCTCATCAATTCCTAGACTTCCAGGACCTGATGGACAGATTCACAATCCAGTTCCATCTGATCTTCCCGTTCCACCTAATGTGACCCTTCCAGTCTCATCGACACCTCAGGATGGCCAGGCACAACTGTTCCAATTCTTCCAGATGATAATACAGGAACAACAACAACAGACTGCCACACTAGCTGCAGAACAGAGACAGCAAGCAGCAGAACAGAGACAAGAGTTTCTAGCAGCACTTGAAAGGATGGCTGCAAGGACCACTGTACCAGCTCAAGCACTAGCTCCAGACCCTCGAGCTAGAGTTGGATCAATAAAGGACTTTATACAGATGGGTCCAAGGCCGTACAAAGGCATTGAGATCCCAGAGGAAACTACCAACTGGATCACTCACACTCGAAAGTTATTAGAAGCATAGCAGCTACCTACAGAGCTGTGGATGACGGGTGTAAGGATGCTTCTAGATGGTAATGCTCACCACTGGTGGGAATCCATGGAGCGCCGGCTGGGTACATACCAGACATGGGAGCAATTCCTGGAGTGCTTTGAGAGGAAGTACTTCCCGGACACCGTTAGAGATGCATTGTACGATTAATTTCTTCACCTAGAGCAGGGGAACAGAACAGTTGACGAGTACTGTCACACCCCAGTCCCAAAATATGTAGGACTAGGACACGTAAGCATGCCAGCCGCCTGTATATATGGCAACTCCAATATATGGAAACCATAATACAAGCGTACGCTGTATAATGAACAATAATTCATAAGTGGTAAGACTAATCACAAGTCACAGGGTAATATCTAAATCTCATCCACAGAAATCAAATATACATGAATAACCAATAACCAGGTAACTAGATCTCAATAATAAGTATCTAAAGAATGACAGTCGGATGGAAACAAATCCACTGCCGAAATAGAACATAAAAGGAACCAGGTACACACCATAAGAACAACATCTGACAATCACGAGGCTCGAAGAGAAGACCTCCTCGGAAAATAAGTAGCCTGTCCGGATCTGCGCTCCCGCGAGTACTCATAAACATCTACACCTGGAAAGGGACCAGGTCCTCAGAGGGACATAACAAGATACATAGAAGCATGCCATAATGTAAATACTGAATAAATGAAGGGGGTGTGCTAACCATCTAAGTGAATGCAATTTAAAGACCTTGTAGTACGTATGGGAAAATGTAGTCTAGACATATGCTGACTTAATTCACCAATCGTCGGGACTGGCTAGTATATGCCACATATGCCCCCAAGTACATGGGTAACAGGAATACCCCATCCTCCTCGGAGCATGGTAACGGGGATAACAAAAAACAATACCCCATCTCCGAGGAGCATGGTAACCGGAATATACTATAATACCCCATCTCCGAAGAGCATGGTAACAGAAATATATAAGGAGGGGTGTCCCATACGCCTACTAGATGTCTTCCCCGCCCAATGTAGATATACAAGTCGTGAAAACGACGTGGACATCTCGAACTATGATGCAAGTCTCTATATAAATAATCAACTAAGCTAAATACCGTTACACGTGTAGCTCATACCGATGGCCAGTCGAGGATGAGGCACGCGTCCCTACATGAACTCACTCTGTGACGTGTAATGATACGTGTCAAGGCCTGGAAAGTCATACCAATAACTCCACAACTTTAGGTGGGTCTACTAGACACTAGGTCAGATACAAATCCTATCGTCAACGCCTTCGTTGACTGCACCCGAGTTTTCTCGGACGTGCACATTTATATAATATTAAGATAAATAAACATATAACTACCAATAACTGAATTTAAACAGTACAACAAGGCAATGTATACTTGTCTGGCAAGAGAGCTGCAAAATATAACGTCCAGATGTCAAATACCAAGTGTCAGAAACTATGGCCTCAGAAGAAAAGTCTCCGGATGCTGAAATAAATATCACTAACAGTCTCAGAAAATATCAAATAGCTAGAAACGCCTGTCCTTAAGTCCAAATTGGACACAGGGCAAAAATGACAGTTTTCGGTCAAAGCGGGGTCCACATGTGGGCCACTTTGCACCGAAAAATGTGTCAGGGTCAAAGGTCTCCAAATTTGCCAAACTTAGTGTCAACAAGTCCAGAACGTCGATACGAACCCAACGAAATGTCCAGAACTGGATTCCGATGTGCCGATCACAAAATTGCCGTCAAGTGGAGCCTGTGGGGCCCACGATACGGGATTCTGTCAACGTTCTCAGAATCAAACCAAACTTGGGTCACAGGACCAGCGTATTGCTACGAGTCCGATGGCGCAAGTTTCGTTTCGATCCGATGTGTGTACACAAAGTTGCAGCGTGTTCCAGAATAGGTAGATACGGGACGTTGTCGGTGGATACGCGTTGATTCCGGTGTGTACGCACATCCAAATCAACTTCTGCAAAATCCTGCACGTCCGTATCAACGGCGCGCACGTTTCGGTGAAGACCGCGTGCGACCAAGTCGTCCCGTTTGGCGGGGCGTACTCAGTTCCGGGATAAAACGGGACATTATTTTTCCTGTATTTGGATCGCGGTTTGCGATCGCCACAGGACGCGATGCACCGAGCGGGTTGTCACGCCCCAGTCCCAAAATACCAAGGGACTGGAGATACGTGGCAATGGCCAGCAGCACGCACCGATGGATAACCCAATTTAATGGAACCATCAGGGCGTACTTAAGCTGTAAATAAGGTCTACTACACAAGTCACACTAATCTCATCCATAAAGATAAAGAAATAAACTGCATACTGAATGGAAATAAGTAGCAACAACAAATCACAGCAAGTCAGTCGGAGCAACATTCCGCCTTAAGTCTGAAATAACTGGCTCTATAGGCCAGGAACAAAAGATATAAACATGAAATAAATAAATGAGTACTGGGACAGGCACTCAGGAGAAGTCCTCGGCAGTCACCTCGTCTTTAGTGTTCGGTTCAGCTCCAGCAATAGCTTCAGCTCCGGTCCCGTATACCTCGGGGTACTGCTCCTCAGCTAAACCTGGGGACATAATCCATTCCAGGTCCTCAGTGGACATAGCAAGGCACAAGATAAAGCAAGCCAACTGAATAAGCAGTGCAATAAATAAATGAACAGCAGGGTAAACTAAGTAACCATCTATGTAATATGCAAATGAGAGCAACACTAGTACTCAGGCTGAGACCGCTACAAGCTCTGTGTCGGGGAGCCGGTAGCAGTAATAACACGTAAAGGGTCTAGCTCTGCTGGAGAGTCTACAACCTCACAATAATAGTAGATATATATATATATAGAACAGCCTGTAGCCTGTGTGTCTCTCCCCACCCAATGTAATCACGCAAGCCATGACCATAACGTCTCATGTCCATGTCAGCGGGATTATAACTAATGCAACAAGTCATACTGTCTATAATAAATGTCTCTATCAAGTCCTGTATCCTATACAGAATCACCACGAATATCTCAGGAGGATTCTGTCCATGATAGTGTCAAGTGTCCTGGGTTGTAGGGTACTTGATAGGTCAAGTACAAAGTAAGGGAATCGTAAATCCATCTCTAAATGACGAACCCAACACCGCGTACGGTGTCGGCACCCGACTATGATCGGACACTAGGTACGTCATACGTTCCCTAGGTTAAGCAGTTTAAATCAGTTTATATGAATTTGTATAAGAAATCCAGCAGAGTATTTTTACAGAAAATATGAAAATAATGACTGCAAGTTTGGCAAGGTGCACTTGCCTGATATTTGAATTTCACTTAGATCCTGGTTTCGGAAATTTCCAGAGATGTCTCCGAAAGCTGAAATAAACAGTACCATCACGCTCAGAAGGTGTCAAACAGCTAGGAACGCCTGTCCTTGGGTCCAATTTGGAGACAAGGGCAAAAACGACAATTTTGGGCTAAAACGGGGTCCACCGGTGGGCCCGCTTTGCACCGAAAAATGTGTCAGGGTCAACGGTCTCCAAATTCACTAAACTTAGTGTCAACAGGTCAGGAACGCTGATACGAACCCAACAGAACTTTCAGATTTAAATTCCGATGAGCTGATCACGAAATCGCCCGTCGAGCGGGGCCTGTGGGGCCCACGACACGCGATTTCGTCAACGTTCTCAGAATCGGACCAAACTTGACCCACAGGACCAGCGTATCGCTACGAGTCCGATGGCGCAAGTTTCGTCTCGATCTGACGTGTGTGCACGAAGTTAGGGTGAATTACAGAAAAGGCGGATACGGGACGATGTCCGCGGATACGCGTTGATTCCGGTGTGCACGCACACCCGAATCAGCTTCCGCGAAATCCCACACGTTCGTATCGACGAGGCGCACGTATCTGTGAAGACCGCACGCGACCAAGTCGTCCCGTTTGGCGGGGCGTACTCAGTTCCGGGGTAAAACAGGGTCTGGTTTTTCCTGTTTTTGGATCGCGATGTGCGATCACCACAGGACGCGATGCCCCGAGCGGTTTGTCCGGGCACCGAGAGGGTTATACAGGCTTCGCGTAGAAATTTACGAAAACGAATTCCGAGCTCCGAGGAGGAAATTAGGAGTACCTGAACAGAGCCTTGCAAATGGGTTTTCTCGTGTCCTCGTGTCGATTCGACACTGTGTCCGACACGAAGGGCCGGGTCCGGCTAGGGTTCTGGGCTGAGCTGAACCGCGGTGGCCGGAGGGGCTGGGGGACTGGCCGACGGTCGGCGAGGCACCGCTGGGGGGCTCGGGATGCAGGCGGCGCCGGCAGCGGGTTGCCGGAGGCGGCTCGGCAAGGGTGGCCGAGATGGGGAGGAGGCGGAGGAGGTTCTGAAGAGGGCTGCCGGGGAGGGTGCTCGCTGGGGCGGCTCACGGTGGAGCTCCGAGAGCGCTGGAGGGTGGTGGTCGGCGGCTAGGGAGGGGACGGCGGTCGCCGGAGTAGGGTGGTTAGGGTTTCGGCTTGGGGGGGAAAGGGAGGCGGAGGTGACGGGATTAAATAGGGCTCGAGGGAGGGTTCGGCCGGGGCATCGTGGGCGAGGGGTTCGGAGGGGGAGGCGGTCGTGGAGGAAGACGTGGTCGGCCGGAGAACTCGGCGCCGGCGGAGGGATCGGGGAGAGGAGACGTGGGGGAGAGGGTGACCGCGGATCCGGGTCGGGTCGGGTTCGGGTCTGACCGGCCCGCCCGACCCGCTAGGCCAAGGGGGCTGGGCTGCTAATGGGCTCGGCCCACTGGGCCGGGCCGGGCCCCCAAAACAGAAAAAATATTAATAATAACAATAAATAATAATAATAATAATAAAATATTAATTTAATTAGAAATTAGTTTTTAGGCTTTTAAAAATAGGTCTGAGGCCCAATAAAATCCCAGAAAATTATCCTAAGTCTGGTTTTCTATTTTACACCATAAAATCATATTTTCATTTCATTTTAATATTATTTATTGGCAATTAAAAATTTCAAACTCACTACAGGGCCTATGTAAATTCCTGAAAAATTGCATATTAATTCCAAAAAAATTGATTTTAAAAAATCTAAAAATATAGGGTGTTTACAATCTACCCCCCTTAAGAGGATTGCGTCCTCGCAATCGAAGGGTAAACTATAAAGGCAAGATTTACAGAATTAAAGAATGCTTAGGTTCTACCTGATTCTGCAAATAGGTGTGGATAACGCTGCCGCATAACATCTTCTCGCTCCCAGGTCGATTCGCCAGGAGAGTGCTGCTTCCAAGCTACTCGAACCAGCCTGATTGTCTGCCCTCGCAGTGTCTTCTCGCTGGTGTCGAGTATACCCACTGGCTGTTCCTCGTATCTCAGGCTAGGTCCCACCAAAATCTCAGAATGATCAACTATATAGCTTGGGTCCGTCACATACCTCCTCAGTTGTGAGACGTGGAATACGTCATGCACTCCCTCTAAGGATGGAGGTAATGCAAGACGGTAAGCCACCTCACCGATGCGCTCCAAGATATCAAATGGCCCAATGTACCTTGGGCTTAACTTGCCTCTGCTGCCAAATCTGATAGTACCTCTAGTGGGCGAGATCCTCAAAAATACATGCTCTCCTTCCTTGAACTCCAGGGGTCGTCGGTGTGCATCGGCCCAGTGCTTCTGTCTATCCTGGGCTGCACGGAGATAGTTCTGAATCTGTTTAACTTTCTCCACTGTCTCCGTTACCAGCTCTGGACCTAGTAATTGACGTTCGCCAACGTCGCTCCAGCATACAGGCGATCTGCACTTCCTTCTGTACAACGCCTCGAAAGGTGCCATCTGAATGCTTGCCTGATAGCTGTTGTTGTAGGAGAACTCCACTAAGTGCAGATGATCTTCCCAAGATCCTCCGAAGTCCAGTATACATGATCGTAGCATATCCTCCAGGATCTGAATTGTGCGCTCTGATTGGCCATCTGTCTGAGGATGATAGGCAGTACTGAACTTGAGCCTGGTGCCGAGACTCTCTTGCATGCTTCGCCAGAAGTGAGATGTAAATCTCGAGTCTCGATCTAATATAATACTAACCGGCACTCCATATAATTTTACGATCTGACGCATATACATGTCGGCTAGTACTTCCGTGGATTGTCCGACTCTGAACGGCAAGAAGTGAGCCGACTTAGTGAGCCGATCCACGATGACCCATACTGCATCCTTACCACTAGAGCTTCTTGAAAATCCAGTGACGAAGTCCATGGTAATATGCTCCCACTTCCATTCAGGGATGGGAAGCGGCTGCAACATACCTGCAGTCCTTTGGTGCTCGGCCTTCACCTGCTGGCAGACTAAGCATTTTGCCACAAATCGGGCAATCTCCCTTTTCATTCCATGCCACCAGTAATATTGTCTTAGGTCCCGGTACATCTTGGTTCCTCCTGGATGAACCGAGTATATGGAGCTATGGGCTTATGTCATCTATTCCTGCCTTAATTCTCCATTTGGAACACATAGGCGATTTCCGCACCTTAATGTTCCGTCCTCGTGGATGCGAAGTCCCGTCTGCAAGCCTGCTTCTGTTCTTTCTCTCAGCCTTCGGAATCTGGCATCATTAGGCAAAGCTTCCTTGATTCTCTCCACCAGCGATGACTTCACTTCGAGGTTAGCCAGCAAACCATTTTGTCCAGGTAGAACAACCTCTATCTGAAGATCTTGCAAGTCTTGTAATAGCTGAGGCTGCTCCGTTAAGAAATAAGCCGAGGGTTTTCTGCTGAGGGCGTCGGCTACAACATTTGCTTTCCCCGGGTGGTACTGCAGATCGATGTCAAAGTCCACCATCAACTCAAGCCAACGCCTTTGCCTCATGTTGAGCTCCTTCTGTGTATAAACATACTTCAAGCTCTTATGATCAGTGAATATCTCGACCTTCTCTCCATACAGATAATGTCTCCAGATCTTCAATGCAAAAATCACTGCAGCTAGCTCCAGGTCGTGCGTTGGGTAGTTCTTCTCGTGGACCTTCAGCTGCCTCGATGCATAAGCGATAACCTTGCCATGTTGCATCAAGACACAACCTAGTCCACTACCGGACGCATCACTGTAAACAACAAAACCTCCTGACCCTGAGGGAAGAGTCAAGACTGGTGCTGTTGTTAGACGCCTCTTCAATTCTTCAAAGGCATTCTGGCATTCTTCCGTCCATATGAACTCCTGATCCTTCCGTGTCAGCTTAGTCATCGGCTCTGCGATCCTTGAAAAATTTTCTACGAACCGCCGGTAATACCCAGCAAGTCCAAGAAAACTTCTCACTTCTGCAACAGAGGTAGGGGTAGGCCAGGTTTCTATAGCAGTGACTTTTTCTGGGTCCACAGACAGTCCTTCACCCGAGATAATATGCCCTAAGAATGGCACCTTGTCCATACAGAACTCACATTTGCTGAGCTTGGCATACAGCTTCTCCCTTCTCAAGGTTTCTAGCACAATTCTAAGGTGTTCCTCGTGCTCTTCGTGGTTCTTGGAGTAGACTAGGATATCATCAATGAATACCACCACGAACTTATCCAAGTACTGATGGAAGACCCCGTTCATCAAACTCATAAATACGGCGGGTGCGTTGGTTAAACCAAACGGCATAACTAGGAACTCATAATGTCCATACTTAGTTCTGAAGGCTGTCTTTGGGACATCTTCCTTCTTCACCCTAATCTGGTGATAACCGGATCTAAGGTCAATCTTTGAGAATATCTTAGCACCACTCAATTGGTCAAACAAATCATCAATGCGGGGTAATGGGTACCGGTTCTTAATAGTTACAGCATTAAGGGCTCTGTAATCAATGCACAGTCGTACAGATCCGTCCTTCTTGGGTACAAAAAGTATAGGTGCTACCCATGGTGAAACACTGGGCCGGATAAATCCTTTCTCCAGAAGGTCGTCAACTTGTGTTTTCAGCTCCACTAACTCCTTAGGTGCTAGCCGATATACCGATGAAGTAATAGGTTCGGCTCCTGGAGTTAGGTCTATTGTGAATTCTATCTCCCGATCAGGTGGTAAACCTGGAAGGTCGTCGAAAAACACATCCACAAATTCCGTTATGACTCTTGGGTAACTTGAATCTTCTTCTACAGTCAATACCCTAAGAGTTGGCTGGACCCCTTGTTCTACAGCTCCTCGTAGAAATTCAAACTCAGGAAGGCTAGGGGGTCTAAATATCACTTTTCCAAGCCGGCAATCCAGTGTCGCATGGTACTGACTTAACCAGTCCATACCAAGTACAACATCGTAATCAGGCATAGAAAAGATCAGGAACTGGGCTCGCATCTCTCGGCCATAGACTACTACCGAACATGATCTACAAGTATCACTAACCGGGATAATTTCACCTCCCGTTAGAATTCTCTTCATCTTCGAGAGAGGTGCGGTAGCTATTCTATGTGTGGCTACGAAGCTAGCAGCAATAAATGAATGCGAGGCTCCAGAATCAAATAATGCTACAGCAGGTATTGAAGCTACTAATATGGTACCTGCTATCTGTAGTGCCTCAAATCCCGATCCGACCGGGATGTGCACTATATAATTGGGCTTGTGGCTAGTCCGTCAGAGTATGCTTAGATCTTCGGCATCTTCTTGCCTCGGACGAAATGCGATGATCCTTTCCAACTCATGGAAAGGCCTCTATTGAAACGAGTCCAATAGTTTTCGTGTTTGGTTGCTTGGTTTTCTTGATTGCCGCTTTGGGATTTGGATTTGGTGTTGCTTTCGATTTGCTTGGTTTTCGCTGCTGGTTTTATTGATTGGAGCTTGAATTTTGGGGAGTTCGGCAAGGAAGGATAGGCAAGAAATCTAACTCGGTGCTCGTGCTGTTGCAGGTCCGCGTAACTGACGTTTGATCGTCGCTAGGCGGGATTCCGTGTTTCAGCAACTTTTCCCTTAACCAGTGAGTGGTTTGGTCCCTTCTTTCCTACTTCTTCATGCCAACATCTTAAAGTTTCAAACGTTCACTCGATGATGCCCGGTTGGACGCCTAGGGAATGCTTAGCCACAATGCATGCCAGCCACTAAGAAAGGAACATGGGAATTGTAGACTAATTTTACTATATGCTTGCACACCTTATAATTTGAGTTGGTTGGAAAGGGAATTTGGTTGTTGGCTGCGGCCTGGTGCCTCGGATAGAATTTGGACCCATGGGATATCAAAATCGGAACACCGCATTGAGAAAATATGAACTGTTGCATAAGATATATATTGCTGCTTTACTTCTTCTGTTTAATTCGATGCATTGTATGAGATGTGAAATATTCATGCATTCGCATGGTCTGGGACAACTTGTGCACAAGGTTTGGCATTTCCTCGAAACGGTTTCCGGGGCACTGGAACCGTATCGATCCGGAGGGAAATATTCGATTCGTGCTAGTCACGATGCTTAGCGGGACCTCCAGCGGGGCTTGCTACCCGGGCTGATAGGGCGCGCCGCTAAGGCAGAGAAATATGTCCCTAAGGTGTCAATCACACCAATGACCGCATAGAATAGAACACATGCTAATTTATTGTCTTGTGCAGATGGTAAGTATACTTGTGTTTCGCTGCAGGGAAGGCGTGCATCGGTTGAGTAAGCAACCGATGTACTGGTTGGATTCGATGCTATTTTCATTTCTATCAAAACATGCAACTGATATGAATTGAATTCACTTGCTTCCTTATAGAAGTTCATCTTAATGCATGCTCGCCCCTAATAAGCTAGTGTCGATTTAGTCGAGTGGGTTCATCCCGCTCACCAGTACAAGTTGAGTACTGACCCACGTTGTGGGCAACTATTTCAGGCACTCAGACGGTGCAATGCTAGTGGCTAGACGAGAAGGCGTTAGAAGCACCTCTACTTTTGAAGTATAGTTGGAGTCAGTTCATTTTGGAGGCTTGGACTTTCAATCTATACAAGGGCGTAATGTATGGACGACGGGGACTATCTGATGGAGCGCGCCTGTATTTTGAGTTATCTTTTTGTAATGCAATTCAAGTAGCCGAGAAGGCGCATCAATGTAGACTCTATGTAATTACTCTGAATTATCAATGAAAAAGCATATTTCTTCCTGCACTGTGTTCAAATCTCTGTGATTGTGTTTCTAAATTGTGTTTCAAAAGTGGGTTCCTTTAACATGCAAGTTCTTGCCTTGTACGAGCGCAACTCCAGGCTCGTACGGCATCACGCCCCAAGCGAGGACGAATCGGTTCCGTGAAGGATCCAGCGAGGACGATTGACCCTTTCGGGATCGGGGCGTGACATATTGGTATCAGAGCTTAGGCTTTACATTCGTGGGATTTCAAAAGATTATAAAAGAGTTTGATGCGCCTCTCAATTGGGTTGCATTCGGCGTCCGCTGCATGGGATGAGTCGCCTATACAATGAGCCCATAGATACAAAATCTATCGTTTTTGGAGTGTTAACAAGCTACTCTCTTTTGTAGCAATGGCTAAGAAAAACACTGCCGCTGCAAGCAGTGCTCAACCCGTCCAGAGCGACCATGCAAGTTCTGGAGAATCCGGAGGAGCGGGTTCAACCGATATGTCCGAACGGCTTATGCATCTCATGGAGATGCAGCAACAACAAGCCGTTACTCAACAAGCACAGTTTACTGCTCAACAAAAGCAGATAGACACCATGATGCAACTGATTGCATCCTTGGTGCCCAACAACGGGGGAGCCACAGCGCCGCCTGCTGCACCGCCGGCTGTGGCGGTAGAGGATGATTCCGAAGAAACACAGCCTCCAGCAAGGAACACCTGCCGTGCAGCAGAGTTCACAAAAATGCATCCACCAACGTTCAACGGACGGGCGGAACCGGACGTGGTAATGGGATGGATTGCTAAGCTGGAGGGACTCTTTAATCTGGTCGGCATCCGGGGATCCAAGCGAGTTGTCTGTGCATCGGTTCAGCTGGAACTGCGTGCGCATGATTGGTGGGAGGCCACTAAGCAAGGGATTTATGCTGCCAATCCCAACTGCAAAATTACTTGGGAAATGTTCAAATCTGCCTTCATTGAACAATATATTCCCCGGACCGTGCGTCAACAGAAGGAAGATGAATTCAGCAATCTGGTGCAAGGGAATTTGTCTGTTGATGAGTACGACTCAGTGTTTGCTAAGCTGGCAAAGTTTGCTGGGCACTTCCTGCCTAACCAGCAGGCGTGGTGCTATCGCTTCCAGAAGGGTTTGAATGACGATTTGCGTAGGGACGTCATCAACCAGAGGTGCCAAACATACAGGGAGTGCTACGAAGCAGCCTTGAATAGCGAGCGGATCTTTGGGCGCTGTCCACCAAAGACCGACGTGCAAACCCCCCGTATCAACAATAATAAGCGACCCCAGGAGACGGGAGGGTATGGAGCACAAAAACGTCTGCACACATCGGAAAATAGGGGTCCATCCCAGGCACAGCATTGCCATAGGTGCGGCGGAGTAGGGCATCGAAGGAGCGAATGCCAAGCTAAAGGGTGTTTTAAATGTGGCCGTCTGGACCACAAACACTTGCAATGTCCGGAGGGCAACGGAAATCGGAACAACGGGCATCATAACAATGGGAACCAGCACCACGGGAACCAGAACCACCGGAATCATAACGGGGGGCCTCCAGCAAGTGATGCCAATGCTGTGGCACTGAACCCACGACGCCAGGGTGCTCAAGGACGAGTCTATGCACTGACTCGGGATGAGGCATTCGCCTCTGAAACTGTCGTGACAGGTACCTTACTTTTCAGAGAACTGCCTGCTAGAGTCTTATTTGATTCAGGTGCTACGCATAGTTTCATATCTGCTGATTTTATTGTTGAGCATAAATTAGCTACTACTCCCTTAAATATGAATCTTTGCGTGAGCAAACCTTCGGGAGTCGACATGCCCGCACATGCGATCTGTAAGGATGGTTATATTTGCATCGGAGGCAGGAAGCTTTCCTTAGATGTCATTGTATTAGACATTAAGGATTACGATATTATTCTCGGGATGGACTGGCTGGGTGCTTGTCATGCAACAATCGAGTGCGCGGAGAAGCGAGTCGTATTCCGTCTACCCGGCGAGGCAGACTTTTACTATTCGTGCAGCGCTGCACCAAAGACGGCAATGATGATATCAGCAATTTCGGCTAGGCGCATGTTGCATTCGGGTTGCGAAGGGTATTTAGCTTCTGTTCGAGACACCCGACAGGAAAGTGCAAATGCAGCTCAGGCTGAAGTCATAGCAGATTTCCTCGACGTTTTCCCGGACGAGCTGCCTGGAATGCCTCCTGATCGTGAGATCGAATTCAGCATTGACACTTTTCCGGATTCGCGACCGATATCGAAGGCACCTTATCGAATGGCCCCAGCAGAGCTGAAGGAACTTAAGATTCAGTTACAAGATCTGTTGGACCGAGGATACATTCGTCCGAGCGTTTCTCCGTGGGGCGCTCCGGTGCTATTCGTGAAGAAAAAGGATGGATCCATGCGGATGTGTATTGACTACCGAGAACTAAATAAGGTGACCGTGCGGAACCAGTACCCATTGCCAAGGATAGATGACTTGTTTGATCAACTGCAAGGTGCAACAGTTTTCTCTAAAATTGATCTCAGGTCAGGGTACCACCAGCTGAAAATCAAACCAGATGATGTTCAAAAATCTGCATTCAGGACCCGATACGGACACTATGAATTTCTCGTGATGTCGTTCGGCTTGACGAACGCCCCTGCAGCTTTCATGGACCTGATGAACCGCGTGTTTCGGCCTTACGTAGACAAGTTTGTGGTCGTGTTCATCGACGACATTCTGATTTATTCCAAGAACGAGGCGGAACACAAGGAACACCTAAGGATCGTGCTGCAGACATTACGAGAGCATCAGTTGTTCGCTAAGCTCAGCAAGTGTGAGTTCTGGTTGAACAGCGTGGCATTCCTTGGTCATGTCGTTTCGGCGGAAGGCATCGCCGTAGACCCGAAGAAAATAGAGGCGGTGGTGGACTGGAAGCAACCTACATCAGCTAGTGAAATTCGAAGCTTCCTGGGCTTAGCGGGATACTACCGTAGGTTCGTGAAGGATTTTTCTAAACTAGCCTCACCTTTGACTCGCCTCACTCAAAAAGGGATTGCATACAAATGGGGTGATGACTGCGAAGCCAGCTTTCGAGAACTTAAGCAGCGTCTTGTTTCAGCTCCGATTCTTGCTCTTCCAGATGGGGTAGAGGAGTTTCAGATATATAGTGATGCCTCAGGACTCGGTTTGGGATGTGTGCTCATGCAAAGGGATAAGGTAATATCGTACGCCTCCAGGCAACTGAAGCCGCACGAGAAAAACTACCCGACGCACGACTTAGAATTGGCGGCAATTGTATTTGCACTGAAGTTGTGGAGGCATTATCTTTATGGTGTTGCTTGCAAAATCTTCACAGATCACAAGAGCCTCAAGTATCTATTCACCCAACGGGAACTGAACCTTCGACAGCGGCGTTGGCTAGAACTGATAAAAGACTACGATCTGACGATCGCTTATACACCGGGCAAGGGAAACGTCGTTGCTGATGCTTTGAGTCGGAAGCACGTGGGCTCGTTATCTATAAACAACCACATACTTCGAGATCTTGAGGCGATGGGCATCGAGTTACGGGTTCAGCATCAAGGAGTGCAGCTGGCATCACTCCATCTTGAACCGAGTTTGCGTGATAGAATCAAATCAGCTCAGGAGGGCGATCAGTTCCTAGCGAAGGCACGCGGACTGATTTCGGCGGGGAAGACGTCTGACTTTGTGGCAGGCGAAGATGGAACCTTACAAATGAAAGGAAGGCTATGTGTTCCTAGCGACCCAGAACTCCGAAGGGAAATTATGGCAGAAGCACACTATGCGAAGTATTCGTTACATCCGGGGAGCACTAAGATGTACCAAGACTTACGCAGAATCTTCTGGTGGCAAGGTATGAAGCGGGATGTGGCGACCTTTGTGTCACAGTGCATGGCCTGTCAACAGGTGAAAGCTGAGCATCAGAGGCCCGGCGGGGAACTGCAGAACCTCGCTATTCCCGAGTGGAAATGGGACAACATCAGTATGGATTTCATTGTGGGATTTCCGAAGACGCCGCGGGGGCATGATGCGATTTGGGTCATAGTTGATCGTTTGACCAAATCAGCCCACTTTCTTCCTATGAAAGTTACTTGGAGCGTCGATCGGTTAGCACAGATGTACATAAATGAGATTGTTCGATTACACGGAATACCTGCCTCAATCGTCTCTGACCGTGACAGACGCTTCTTATCTCGTTTTTGGACAAGCCTACAGGCTGCTTTGGGAACCAAGCTACAGTTCAGTACTGCATACCACCCCCAGACTGATGGCCAAACAGAAAGGACAAATCAGATACTTGAAGATATGTTACGGCTGTGTGCAATCGATTTGAAGACTAGTTGGGACACGCATCTTCCGTTGGCGGAGTTCGCGTACAACAACAGCTACCAATCGAGCATCCAGATGGCACCGTACGAAGCACTATATGGGCGCAAGTGTCGATCTCCAATTTGTTGGGACGAAGTCGGCGAGCGGCAAGTACTCGGGCCAGAGCTGGTAGAACAGGCAGTTGAGAAAGTTCGTTTGATTCGGGAAAGACTCCGCACGGCGCAGAGCCGACAGAAAAGTTATGCCGATGCTCATCGTAGACCTTTGGAATTCATGGTCGGGGATCATGTCTTCTTGAAAGTGACGCCGATGCGTGGGGTGATGCGTTTCGGCGTGAAGGGCAAACTGAGTCCCAGGTTTGTCGGCCCCTTCGAGATACTGGAACGAGTGGCAGCTGTGGCATACCGAATTGCACTACCTCCTGCCTTGGCTGAAGTGCATGACGTGTTCCATGTTTCTCAGCTTCGGAAGTACGTGCATGACCCGAGTCATGTGGTGAGCTTCGAACAGTTGGAACTGCGTACAGATTTATCATACTCAGAAGAGCCGGTGCAGATCCTGGATCGTAAGGAAAAAGTACTTCGCAACCGTACGATGTCCTTGGTTCGCGTGCTATGGCGGAACCATTCAGTTGGGGAATCAACTTGGGAGATGGAATCGGAGATGAAGGAGAAGTATCCTTCGTTGTTCACTCAGTCGGAGGTAGGACCTTGTTCTTAAGTTTCGGGACGAAACTTTTTCTTAGTGGTATATTATGTAGTGCCTCAAATCCCGATCCGACCGGGATGTGCACTATATAATTGGGCTTGTGGCTAGTCCGTCAGAGTATGCTTAGATCTTCGGCATCTTCTTGCCTCGGACGAAATGCGATGATCCTTTCCAACTCATGGAAAGGCCTCTATTGAAACGAGTCCAATAGTTTTCGTGTTTGGTTGCTTGGTTTTCTTGATTGCCGCTTTGGGATTTGGATTTGGTGTTGCTTTCGATTTGCTTGGTTTTCGCTGCTGGTTTTATTGATTGGAGCTTGAATTTTGGGGAGTTCGGCAAGGAAGGATAGGCAAGAAATCTAACTCGGTGCTCGTGCTGTTGCAGGTCCGCGTAACTGACGTTTGATCGTCGCTAGGCGGGATTCCGTGTTTCAGCAACTTTTCCCTTAACCAGTGAGTGGTTTGGTCCCTTCTTTCCTACTTCTTCATGCCAACATCTTAAAGTTTCAAACGTTCACTCGATGATGCCCGGTTGGACGCCTAGGGAATGCTTAGCCACAATGCATGCCAGCCACTAAGAAAGGAACATGGGAATTGTAGACTAATTTTACTATATGCTTGCACACCTTATAATTTGAGTTGGTTGGAAAGGGAATTTGGTTGTTGGCTGCGGCCTGGTGCCTCGGATAGAATTTGGACCCATGGGATATCAAAATCGGAACACCGCATTGAGAAAATGTGAACTGTTGCATAAGATATATATTGCTGCTTTACTTCTTCTGTTTAATTCGATGCATTGTATGAGATGTGAAATATTCATGCATTCGCATGGTCTGGGACAACTTGTGCACAAGGTTTGGCATTTCCTCGAAACGGTTTTCGGGGCACTGGAACCGTATCGATCCGGAGGGAAATATTCGATTCGTGCTAGTCACGATGCTTAGCGGGACCTCCAGCGGGGCTTGCTACCCGGGCTGATAAGGCGCGCCGCTAAGGCGGAGAAATATGTCCCTAAGGTGTCGATCACACCAATGACCGCATAGAATAGAACACATGCTAATTTATTGTCTTGTGCAGATGGTAAGTATACTTGTGTTTCGCTGCAGGGAAGGCGTGCATCGGTTGAGTAAGCAACCGATGTACTGGTTGGATTCGATGCTATTTTCATTTCTATCAAAACATGCAACTGATATGAATTGAATTCACTTGCTTCCTTATAGAAGTTCATCTTAATGCATGCTCGCCCCTAATAAGCTAGTGTCGATTTAGTCGAGTGGGTTCATCCCGCTCACCAGTACAAGTTGAGTACTGACCCACGTTGTGGGCAACTATTTCAGGCACTCAGACGGTGCAACGCTAGTGGCTAGACGAGAAGGCGTTAGAAGCACCTCTACTTTTGAAGTATAGTTGGAGTCAGTTCATTTTGGAGGCTTGGACTTTCAATCTATACAAGGGCGTAATGTATGGACGACGGGGACTATCTGATGGAGCGCGCCTGCATTTTGAGTTATCTTTTTGTAATGCAATTCAAGTAGCCGAGAAGGCGCATCAATGTAGACTCTATGTAATTACTCTGAATTATCAATGAAAAAGCATATTTCTTCCTGCACTGTGTTCAAATCTCTGTGATTGTGTTTCTAAATTGTGTTTCAAAAGTGGGTTCCTTTAACATGCAAGTTCTTGCCTTGTACGAGCGCAACTCCAGGCTCGTACGGCATCACGCCCCAAGCGAGGACGAATCGGTTCCGTGAAGGATCCAGCGAGGACGATTGACCCTTTCGGGATCGGGGCGTGACACTATCACTTCGCCTGCAGTAGCTTCCTCAGTGACTGCTAGTGCATATGCCTGACCTCGTCCCTGAGCGGGACCCCTTTGCTGACGAGCTTGTTGGAACAATGCTGCCTGAGGTGGTAGAGGTGGCCTGGCTCCTCCAGGCCCTGTCTGAGTTGCTCCCCCAGCTGGAAGAGCTGCAGGTGGAGCTGGTCGATTCGGAACTCCCTCTCGACGTTTCGAGCAGTCCTTTGAGAAGTGCTGTCCAGATCCGCAAACCAGGCAGAGTCCCAGCTTGCGTCGACATTCCTTTTCAATATGTCCTACCTTGCTGCAGTAATGGCAAGTAGGCAGGTTCTTAGTTGCTGCTCTTGGAGGCGGGCTCTTCTGGGGCCGTTTAGCAGATTCCCCTGGTGATGACTTGGACGGTGCTGAGGAGAAGGGACGTTTCAGGCTTGATTCCCTCCGAGTAACGCGCTCCAGCCGACGTGCTGCAGCTAGGACGTCGGTGTAAGAGGTGGGCGCGACCGATCCGATTAACTTCTGAAGCTCGAACCTGAGCCCATCAAAGAACTTTTCCGCCTTCTCCTCTTCGGTAGGAATTAGCGAAGGGGCGAAGCGGCTCAGGCGAATGAATTCGGCGTTATATTCCTCCACCGTCATGTTGCCCTGGATCAGGCGGTTGAATCTGTCTCGGAGTTCTGACCGAGCCACAGCAGGGATGTACATTTCCTGGAAGAGTCTGGAGAACTCCTTCCAGGTAACCTGATCATGTCCGAGCCTTCTTTCTTCGGACAACCACCAATGATGCGCGTTGTCCGTCAGTTGCATCCTGACGGCAGTCATCCATTTGTCCCTTGGTAGTTCGGCGGCCTCCAACTGATGCTGTGTGTTCGTAAGCCATTCATGCACTTCAGTTGTTCCTTCCTTGCCCGAGAAGGTACGGGGCTTGAGTTGGCAGAAATCTGTAATAGATCCCGTCGCTGGCCGCCTATTTGGTGGATTTGCATGCTCCAATGCTGCGACTAGGCTGTTCCTTAGGTTCTCGGCCTCTCGGCGTTGGGTCTCCTGTTGAATCTGTTGTTGTGCCTGCATCATGGCGTAGAACATCTGAAACATTTGCTGGCCGTCCATTGCCTATCCTGGGGGAAAGACAGGCATCGCAGGGGGGAACTGGGGAGGAGGCGGGATGTCATCACGCCTGAACCTGGAACTTGGCTGGCCAGTTTGATTGCTCTGAGAGGATTGTCCTCTGGTATCTGGCGTCGTTCCAGCTTCGCAGGTAAACCCTGCTTCAGTCGGTGTACCCAAGGGGGTCTCGTCACCACTTCTGGGATCCATAACTCTGCACCAAAAGGAAACAATGAGAACGCACAGAGAAATCAAAACAGGATGCAATTCAAGCAATTAAATTGAATTCGACATAGAGTTCAAAAACGATTCAATCAATGGATGAGATCCTATAAATTATCCTAGCTTATTGCAGGCCTGTTCGGTCCCTAAGTTGAAACCGAACAATTTAGCTAAGACCTGCATGGGCCACCACAAAAACCATGTCACGCCCCAGTCCCAAAATACCGAGGGACTAGAGATACGTGGCAATGGCCAGCAGCACGCACCGATGGATAACCCAATTTAATGGAACCATCAGGGCGTGCTTAAGCTGTAAATAAGGTCTACTACACAAGTCACACTAATCTCATCCATAAAGATAAAGAAATAAACTGCATACTGAATGGAAATAAGTAGCAACAACAAATCACAGCAAGTCAGTCGGAGCAACATTCCGACTTAAGTCTGAAATAACTGGCTCTATAGGCCAGGAACAAAAGATATAATCATGAAATAAATAAATGAGTACTGGGACAGGCACTCAGGAGAAGTCCTCGGCAGTCACCTCGTCTTCGGTGTTCGGTTCAGCTCCAGCAATAGCTTCAGCTCCGGTCCCGTATACCTCGGGGTACTGCTCCTCAGCTAAACCTGGGGACATAATCCATTCCAGGTCCTCAGTGGACATAGCAAGGCACAAGATAAAGCAAGCCAACTGAATAAGCAGTGCAATAAATAAATGAACAGCAGGGTAAACTAAGTAACCATCTATGTGATATGCAAATGAGAGCAACACTAGTACTCAGGCTGAGACCGCTACAAGCTCTGTGTCGGGGAGCCGGTAGCAGTAATAACACGTAAAGGGTCTAGCTCTGCTGGAGAGTCTACAACCTCACAATAATAGTAGATATATATATAGAACAGCCTGTAGCCTGTGTGTCTCTCCCCACCCAATGTAATCACGCAAGCCATGACCATAACGTCTCATGTCCATGTCAGCGGGATTATAACTAATGCAACAAGTCATACTGTCTATAATAAATGTCTCTATCAAGTCCTGTATCCTATACAGAATCACCACGAATATCTCAGGAGGATTCTGTCCATGATAGTGTCAAGTGTCCTGGGTTGTAGGGTACTTGATAGGTCAAGTACAAAGTAAGGGAATCGTAAATCCATCTCTAAATGACGAACCCAACACCGCGTACGGTGTCGGCACCCGACTATGATCGGACACTAGGTACGCCATACGTTCCCTAGGTTAAGCAGTTTAAATCAGTTTATATGAATTTGCACAAAAAATCCAGCAGAGTATTTTTACAAAAAATATGAAAATAATGACTGCAAGTTTGGCAAGGTGCACTTGCCTGATATTTGAATTCCACTTAGGTCCTGGTTTCGGAAATTTCTAGAGATGTCTCCGAAAGCTGAAATAAATAGTACCATCACGCTCAGAAGGTGTCAAACAGCTAGGAACACCTGTTCTTGGGTCCAATTTGAAGACAAGGGCAAAAACGGCAATTTTGGGCTAAAACGGGGTCCACCAGTGGGCCCGCTTTGCACCGAAAAACATGTCAGGGTCAACGGTCTCCAAATTCACTAAACTTAGTGTCAACAGGTCAGGAACGCTGATACGAACCCAACGGAACTTTCAGATTTGAATTCCGATAAGCCGATCACGAAATCGCCCGTCGAGCGGGGCCTGTGGGGCCCACGACACGCGATTTCGTCAACGTTCTCAGAATCGGACCAAACTTGACCCACAGGACCAGCGTATCGCTACGAGTCTGATGGCGCAAGTTTCGTCTCGATCTGACGTGTGTGCACGAAGTTAGGGTGAATTGCAGAAAAGGCGAATACGGGGCGATGTCCGCGGATACGCGTTGATTCCGGTGTGCACGCACACCCGAATCAGCTTCCGCGAAATCCCACATGTCCGTATCAACGAGGCGCACGTATCTATGAAGATCGCACGCGACCAAGTCGTCCCATTTGGCGGGGTGTACTCAGTTCCGGGGTAAAACAGGGTCTGGTTTTTCCTGTTTTTGGATCGCGGTGTGCGATCACCACAGGACGCGATGCCCCGAACGGTTTGTCCGGGCACCGAGAGGGTCATACAGGCTTCGCATAGAAATTTACGGAAACGAATTTCGAACTCCGAGGAGGAAATTAGGAGTACCTGAACAGAGCCTTGCAAACGAGTTTTCTCGTGTCCTCGTGTCGATTCGACACTGTGTCCGACACGAAGGGCCGGGTCCGGCTAGGGTTCTGGGCTGAGCTGAACCGCGGTGGCCGGAGGGGCTGGGGGACTGGTCGACGGTCGGCGAGGCACCGCTGGGGGGCTCGGGATGCAGGCGGCGCCGACAGCGGGTTGCCGGAGGCGGCTCGGCAAGGGTGGCCGAGATGGGGAGGAGGCGGAGGAGGTTCTGAAGAGGGCTGCCGGGGAGGGTGCTCGCTGGGGCGGCTCACGGTGGAGCTCCGAGAGCGCTGGAGGGTGGTGGTCGGCGGCTAGGGAGGGGACGGCGGTCGCCGGAGTAGGGTGGTTAGGGTTTCGGCTTGGGGGGAAAGGGAGGCGGAGGTGACGGGATTAAATAGGGCTCGAGGGAGGGTTCGGCCGGGGCATCGTGGGCGAGGGGTTTGGAGGGGGAGGGGGTCGTGGAGGAAGACGTGGCCGGCCGGAGAACTCGGCGTCGGCGGAGGGATCGGGGATAGGAGACGTGGGGGAGAGGGTGACCGCGGATCCGGGTCGGGTCGGGTTCGGGTCTGACCAGCCCGCCCGACCCGCTAGGCCAAGGGGGCTGGACTGCTAATGGGCTCGGCCCACTGGGCCGGACCGGGCCCCCAAAACAGAAAAAAATATTAATAATAACAATAAATAATAATAATAATAATAATAATAAATTAATTTAATTAGAAATTAGTTTTTAGGCTTTTAAAAATAGGTCTGAGGCCCAGTAAAATTCCAGAAAATTATCCTAAGTCCGGTTTTCTATTTTACACCATAAAATTATATTTTCATTTCATTTTAATGTTATTTATTGGCAATTAAAAATTACAAACTCACTACAGGGTCTATGTAAATTCCTGAAAAATTGCATATTAATTCCAAAAAAATTGATTTTAAAAAATCTAAAAATATAGGGTGTTTACACGGGTTGCACGGACACCGAGAGGGTTACATAGCCTACGTGTCACAACTGACGGAATGGAAAACGGAATTACGAGGAGAGAGAACGGGTTACCTGAACAGGGCTCCGTGGAAACTGAATTGCGCGTGTCCGTGTGTCGATTCGACACAGGATTTGTGTCCTGGACGTGTCCGGGTTCTGCGTCCAGCTGTTGTGTCTGGTCTGAGTTCAGTGGAGACTCGTCGGGGCTTCGCCGGAGGCGCTCAGGCGGAGCTCGTTGGTCAGCGGAGCGTCCGGGCAGGGCACGGCGCTGCGGCTAGGGCTCCGGGGTCGTCGGCTCGTCGACGGAGGTGCTGGGTTGGTGGAGCACGGCTGAGATGAGGGGAGATGGGGGCTCGGGGTGTCTGCTGGGTGGGGTTTGAGGCGGGGGTCGGGTGGCGGAGGGCGGCGTCGGAGATGGTGGAGGTGGTTGATGGTGATGGGGGTGGCGGTGGTGGCGGAATCGACGGGGGGAAGGAAGGGCGGAGGAGGTAGAGGGGGTCGAGGCCGGGGGGGGGGGGTTGACTCGCCGCGGGGGAGGCGGAGGTCGGGGGGTTCAGTCGAGAGGGGAAGATAGTGGAGGTCGAGGGGTTGTGGCTGTCGAGGCCGGCGGGGGTCGGGGAAGGGGAAGGGGTTCGGGGGGGGGAGTTCGTTGAGGAGAGGGGGGGCTGCTGCTGGTGGGGGGGGCGGAGGAGGAGGTCGAGGCCGGCGGGGGGGGGGAGCAGAGCTGCTCCGGCGGGGGGGGGGGGGGGGTCGCCGCTCCGACGGGGGGGGGGGGGGAAGTGGAGGAAGAAACGGGGAAGAAGAAGAGGGGGGATGGCGGTGGAGCTCAGCGGCAGGGGGGGGGGGGTTCGCCGCGGGGGGGGGGGGGGGGGGGGGGTCGGCTCCGGCGATGGAGGGATCGGCTCGCCGCAGGGGGCGGAGCTACTCCGGCGGGGGGGGGGGGGGGAGCGGTAGCCGACGGCTAGGGTTAGGGTTTTGGGTTTTCTTTTTATTTTATTTCTTTTATAGAAAATAAATTAGGGGCAACTAGGTAATTTCACATTTAGGATATTTACAGGATATTTTCAGGTGGGTCCCGCTTCCAAATGGACGGTGCAGGTTCACCGGCCAATAGGAGACTGACACCTCACAGGAAAATTTGCAGAAAAGTCCCTGTAATTTCATAAATTGTATAATGGTCCTATTTTGGGAAATTGTGCAATTTACGAAATTGTCTGGGAAAAACACCCGATTCCTGAAAATACTAAAATTCACAGAATTGAAGGAAAAAGCTGTGTGAGGGTCCTGAGGGGGTGGGGGTGAGCCTGGGCAGGAGTTGGGCCTGGTTTCTGGGTGATACGGGTCACCGTATTTATTAATTAATAAATACTGTGCACGGTGTTTACTAATTATTTAGAAGCAGGTAGGGCCATAATTTTAGTGCGGTGTCAATATACTAAATGTAGTATACTCAGTGTAGAATATTAACGTATTTTTGTTTGGGCAAAACAGGTGCATGTTGGGCCTCTAATCCTTATTGGTACAGAGGTGGGTACAGGTCTAGAAATTTAAATACGTACGTTTGTAACGATATTTGTGCGTCTAAAACGAGGCACAAAACAGAGTATCTGCGAGTTGCACAAGGTTCAAAAAAATAGACTAGCATGTCTATGAGAGGTATGTGAACTTTGTTCGGGGATAACAGTCAAGGTAAAGCTCCAAATAATTCGATGATGGACAGGTGCACAAGTCAATAGGATATGTAAGCAAAATAAATTAAAATATTGTCACAAATCCTAAATTGTTAAAAATAATCCTAAAATGCTGGAATCTGGTCGAGGGGGTTTACAAGTATAATTTTGAGTTTAGTCACCTTAGTAAATATGGCGCTGCCCTGATTCCAGATGACTTGGCCAAGGCTAAGAGGTTCCATCGCGGACTAACTCAGGAGCTCCAACATTATACAAGCTTCCAGTCCCGGATCTCTTATGCCGAGTTACTAACAGAAGCCATATTACAAGAAACCATCAGCAGAGGAAAAGGAGGTCAGCTGAGGACACAACAAGGACCAGCAAGGATACAACAGGGACCGACCAGGACACAACAATGAGGACCTATTAAACGTCCTTTAGCTCAGCAGCATCAGCAACACAGAGCCGGACCATACCAGATTCCGGAGAAACCCCAATATAATTATTGTGGGAAAATTGGACACATTTTGAGAGATTGTCGGAATCGCTTAGGACAGTGTTTACGATGTGGTTTCGGACAACATTTGGCTAGAGATTGTCCAAGACAACAGACATTGACCCAAACACCGCCAGCACAGAGACTAACACTTCCAGCACCAAAGTCAGCTCAACAGATGGCTAGACCAGGAGCACCTCGACCTTCAGCAGCAACATGATTTCAGCGAGGACCACCACTACCTACACAGGAGGATCAGTACCTGAAGGCTAGTCATGGACAGCCACAGAAGAATAGGCAAGCTTTTGCAATGGAAGTAGATGACATGGATCAGGAGGTTGATGTCATAGCAGGTATCACTCATGCTTTTACTTTTTCTGCTGTGACATTGTTTGATACGGGAGCCACCCACTCATTCATATCATCTAGATTTATTGCCAAACACAATATTACCTCTACACCTTTACCTAGTTGTGTTAAAATTCTTACCGGGGGAGGAGTTGTACCTATTAGTAGAGTTTGTAGACCGTGTCCTATAGTGATACGTAGCAGAGAGATGAATGCCCGACTCTTAGTCCTTCCTATGCCAACTTTTGATATTGTGCTTGGAATGGACTGGCTGAGCAAGTACCACGCTTTCTTCGATTGTTTTGGAGGAAGCATTTTTTTCAAGGTACCAGGCCAACCTGAACTTGAGTTTGCACGAGGATCCACAGAAATCCTTGATGGTATGCAACTCACAATGGAAGATGTTGTCTATCATCCCATTATTTCAGAATTTTAAGACATCTTTCCAACAGAATTACCAGACCTACCCCCAGATAGAGACGTAGAGTTTTCGATTGAATTGACACCGGGAGCAGCACCCATAGCATCACATGTTTATAAACTGGCGAAGAAGGAGATGGATGAACTAAAGACACAATTGAAAGAACTAGAAGAGAAAGGTTTTATCCTACCAAGTGCATCACCCTGGGGAGCACCAGTATTGTTTGTACCAAAGAAGGATGGGTCGGTACGTATGTGCATTGACTATAGAGCCTTGAATGCAGTAACAGTGAAGAATAAATATCCATTGCCATGCATTGATGACTTATTTGATCAGCTTAGTGGAGCCAAGATATTCTCAAAGATAGATTTGAGATCGGGATATCACCAGGTGAAAGTACGGAAGGAGGACATCTCGAAGACCGCATTCCGGACAAGATATGGACACTACGAGTTTTTGGTCATGCCGTTTGGATTGACCAATGTTCCAGCTATCTTTATGGACTTAATGAATTGAGTCTTCCATCAGTATTTGGACCAGTTCATGGTCGTCTTCATAAATGATATACTTGTCTATTCAAAGAGTCACAAGGAGCACGAGAAGCACCTGCGGATTGTTCTAGAGACCTTGAGGAGAGAGCAGTTATATGCGAAGCTCAGTAAATATGAGTTCTTCTTGGATAGAGTCTTATTTCTTGGACATGTTGTTACAGAAGATGGTATTTTTGTTGATCCAGAAAAGATCTCGGCAGTGGAGACATGGCATGTTCCTAAATCAGCAGCAGAAGTGAGAAGTTTCCTTGGACTTGCGGGATATTACCGACGGTTCGTGGAGAACTTCTCAAGGATAGCAATACCTATGACTCGGTTGACTTGCAAAGATCAAGAGTTCATATGGACCAACGAGTGTCAAGTCACTTTCGAGGAGCTGAAGAAGCGTCTGACTTCAGCACCAATATTGACTATTCCATCAGGATCAGGAGGCTATGTGATCTACAGTGACGTATCAGGGAAAGGTTTGGGATGCGTATTGATGCAGCATGGCAAGGTGATTGCATATGCATCTAGACAGTTACGAGTACATGAGAAGAATTATCTAACTCATGACTTGGAACTTGCAGCCGTTGTATTTGCTCTAAAGCTATGGATACATTACTTATATGGGGAACGAGTGAAAATCTATACGGACCACAAAAGCCTCAAGTATGTCTTCACGCAGAAGGAGTTAAATATGAGGCAACGTTGATGGCTCGAGTTGATGAAAGATTTTGAGATAGAACTACATTATCACCCAGGCAAGGCTAACGCTGTAGCAGACGCGTTAAGCCAAAAACCAGCAGCTTACTTCTTGATAACACAGAAGGAATTATTGGAGGACTTGCAAAGTTTTGGCATTGAAGTAATATTACCCGGAGCAGACGGGACACTAGCCAACTTGCAAGTACAATCATCACTGGTAGAGAGAATCAAGGCAGCATTTCCTACAGACGCCAGATTCAGAAGATTAAAGGAAAGAACAGAGGCCGGAGAGCAGACAAGACTGCGCGTCCATGATGATGGGACATTATGATGTGGTAATCGTCTTTATGTTCCAAATGGAGAGATTCGACAGGAGCTGATGACAGAAGCTTATAGTTCAATATATTCTATTCACCCTAGAGGCACCAAGATGTATCGTGACTTACGACAACATTTTTGGTGGCATGGAATAAAAAGAGAGATAGCTCGCTTTGTAGCTAAATGTCTAGTATGTCAACAAGTAAAGGCGGAGCACCAGAGAACAACAGGATTATTGCAACCACTTCCAATTCCAGAATGGAAGTGGGAACACATCACTATGAACTTCATCACGGGTTTTTCCAAAAGTCCAAATGGTAAAGATGCAGTATGGGTAATAGTAAATCGACTCACCAAGTCGGCCTATTTCTTGCCTTTTAGAGTTGGCCAATCTACAGAAGTTTTGGCTGACCTATATATGAAGCAGATCGTGAGATTGCACGGCATACTAGTCAGTATTGTATCAGACAGAGATTCACGCTTTACATCACATTTTTGGAGAAGCATGCAAGAAAGCCTTGAAACTCGTCTGAAGTTCAATACATCTTATCACCCACAGACAGATGGGCAGTCAGAACGTACTATTCAGACATTGGAGGATATGTTGAGGGCTTGTATGTTAGACTTTGGGAGATCATGGGAGGACCACCTACATCTTGTGGAGTTTTCCTATAACAATAGCTATCAGGCGAGCATCCAGATGGCTCCGTTTGAAGTATTGTATGGAAGGAAGTATATGTCTCCTGTGTGTTGGAGTGACATGGGAGAACGTCAGATTCTGGGACCAGAGTTAGTGGTCAACACCGTTGAGACAGTTAAAAAGATACAAGGACACTTGCGAGCAGCGCAAGATCGGCAGAAACAATGGGCAGACCTTCATCGTCGTCCCTTGGAATTTAAAGAGGGCGATCATATCTTTTTGAGGATATCACCTACCAGAGGCACCATTCGATTCGGAGGACGCGACAAGTTGAGTCCAAGGTATATTGGACCATTTGACGTGCTAGAGAGAGTGGGAGAAGTGGCATATCGACTTGCACTACCACCTTCACTTGAGGGAGTACATGACGTATTCCATATGTCGCAGCTCAGGCGATATATGGCAGACAGCAGTCATCTCCTCGACCATTCGGAGATCACCATTGGGCCAAGCTTGTCATATCAAGAACAACCCATGGGAATCCTCGATCGTCGAGGGAAAGTATTGAGGAACCAGTCTATTCCCTTGGTCCGCGTGGCATGGAAGCATGGCACGCCAGGAGAATCAACTTGGGAACGAGAGGACGACATGCGTAAACATTTTTCAAACCTATTCATTGACCAAGGTATAAATTTACTTTGTTAATTTATATCTCCTACCATTCTTGACCTTCTACCGTGGTTTAGTTTTAATTTCGAGGACGAAATTTTTATAAGTTTGGTAGAATGTAAGACCCCTAAGTTTTAATTATGAGCTAAATAGGGGAAATAGATTTTATTTAATTTTTATTTGAGGTGTTTGTGCAATTAGAGGATTTATGGGGCCATTATAAATTTTTTCTAATTTATTCCATGTAGGAGACCCTTGGGACAATTGCATATGCACCAATATAATTTCTAGAAATTTCTAAGTATGTATGTATATATATATATATATATATATATATATATATATATATATATATATATATATATATATAGTTTATTAGAAAAATAAAGAAAAAAGAAATATAAAAAATGGGTTTGGATTCCTATTAGATCTCAACCCGAAACCCGTTAACCTCAAAACCAAACCCAATAGAAAAATATCAACAGCAGTAGTAGCAAAAACCAACTTTGCTTTTCCTTTCATCTGCGCGTAAAACAACCCTACGCGTAAAACAAAACCAAGCGTAAAAAACCCACCCGCCTAATTCCCTTCTCTGCGTGTAAAACAAACCCACGCGTAAATTCTTCCACCGCTTAATTCTCTCCTCCGCACGTGTGACAAAAAATATCAGCAGCAACCCACCGCCTCTTTACCTATTATTACTAAACTCTCCTCAACCGAAACCAAAACCAATGAAAGGAAAACAGCAGCAGCTCACCCACCGCCTCATTCTACCGCCTCATTATCCGTATATATATATTACAACTCTCAAACCCTAACCCATTTCTTCTTACTACAACTTAACACTGTTGGACGTGCACTATACAGGACTTTTTGCTTGGCAAGTATACCTTGCCATCGTACTATTGTTTACATTCCAGCTGATACATGCATATTTAATTCTGCTTATATAGATGTTTATTTTATAGATTTTTGGACCTACTTTATGAGACCACCCTAGTATTATGGAGCATCAGTAGATTCATTGGCCGTGACACAGTTGTTACACGAGTTGTGAGTCTCATATAGATCACGGACTGCGGGATATGTTTGGCCTCCTGTACGCATGGGCCGTACGTTAGGGATGACTGCTGATAAAAACTTTGTATGCTAATAGACCTGGCAGTTATTTAGAGGTTATCGTGTCATGGATGTGGCATGCTTAGAGCATGGGATGAAGAGAACAACAAGTAAGGCATTTGGGCTCCTTTGTACTTTTTCCTTCTGTAACCCGGAAGCTCCACTGGAGATACGGGCGGTGATGACCCATTTATTTCAATTGGCGGCCTCTGCCGTTCAAAAGATGACATGCTTTGAGGTCCATGATTCTCCGAGAGAGTTACGCCAATCCCACATTTTTAGCCAGATAGCCCACTTGGTAGAAAGTTGTTCTCAACTGCATTCACTTAGACGGTTAGGCGATCCCTTTGGATGTTTACTTTTCAGTACTTATTGGCATGTTATTATGTATCTTGTTACGTCCCTCTGAGGATCTGGTCCCTTTCCAGATATGGACGAGCAGGAGTATCCGCAGGAGTACGGACCTGGACCGGATGCTACTTACTTGACTGAGGAGGTCTTACCTTTGGAGTAGCTGTGATTTTATTACCACTGTTTCAGTATAGTCATTTTGTAGTGGATTTGTTTCCACCCGACTATCAAACTTGATACTCATCCTGATACTCAGTTATTATTCAGCTCTTTATTCCTACTGATTATTTGTGTTGTGGATGAGACATAGATTATGTGTGACTTGTTGTGACAGTATATTACCACTGGTGGATTGAATATTCATGTACAACGTACGTGTGTATATGGTTTTCATATATTGGAGTTCGTATACATACGGCTGGACGTGTTACGTATTCCTAGTCCTACGTATTTTAGGACGGGCATGACACGATGTCACTCCTCAGGAACTTTGGTTCAGAGTCAGACCCAACTTGAACGTCATCCGAGTGTGGGGGTGTCTGGAAGGAAGAACATGACGTTGATAGAGACGATGAACTCAATACTGTTGACTACGGGTCTTCCAAACTACTTCTGGGGAGAAGCTGTGCTGACGGCTACGTTCATTCTGAACAGAGTGCCATACGCAACTTCCGATGTCACTCTTCAGGAACTCTGATTCAGAGTCAGACCCAACTTGAACGTCATTCGAGTGTGGGGGTGTCTAGCGTCTGTGAAGCTTCCAAAATTAAAGATTCAGAAGCTGGAATCGAGGACTACGAAGACAATCTTTCAGGGTGATGCTGAGAAGAGTAATGCTCGGAGATTTTTTGATATCGAATTAAATCATATCATTGAATCTCGCAACGCAGAACTCCTCGAAGATAAATTTGCAAGGCACAAGAACATTGTTATCGTAGATATTTTAAAAAATAGTGTGGGTACACAGGAGGCTGAAGCTTCCAACGAAGATGTGGTCCAAGAAGTTGTCATCCCAACGACAACGATCGAACCAGAACTCGCAGAGCCGGTGTCTAAGCGAGTGAGAATAGTGAAGGACTTCGAAGAAGATTTTGTCACCTATCATGTGGAAGTAGATCCGCTTACCTATGATGAGGCGATGAAGACCATAGATGATGTCTTCTTGAGGGAGGCTATAAATAATGAGTATGACTCAATAACCTCCAATCACACTTGGGTGTTGGTCAATCTGCCTGAAGGAGCTAAACCAATAAGATGCTTATCAGATTTTCAAGTCGATGAAGATGAAAACAGACAGAACAGTTGAGTTCAAGACAAGGCTATCTGCCTAGAGATTTTCTCAGACAATATGTGATTGAGTTTATTGGCACCTCGATGAGGGTGTCATAGATCATGATGATGATTGTCATAGCTGCTATTCACAAGCTGATTATTTATCAGATGATGGAAATACATCAAGTCTTGGATGAAGACATACATGAGAGATTCACGGACAACAGTCAAAACTATTTTCATTCATGTTTGAAGACAGTCTGCGAGTTGGTGATATCTTAATACGGCCTGAAGCAATTCCCAGGATGTGGCAGCAGGAGTTTGACAAGTCATATAGTCAAAGTTGTCGCAGGATCAGCGAGACGGACAAGTGTGTGTACACGAAGTTTGCTGATAATGGAGGAGTCATCGTTTGTATCTATGTGGACGACTTGCTAGTCCAAGTTGTGGACACAGAAGTGTCACTAACAAATATGTCATTTTTGTCCAAACTCGGGACATGTGATTGCGGATGTCATCCTGGGGATATAAAATAATCCGGATGCCAGGTGGACTTGCTTAGTCACAAGCTCTCAGCATAAAATGTTGATCACGCGCTTTGGGTATCAGAGACGATACTCCTCAGGTGTGACATGAATATGAAGCCAAATCCAAAAAAAGCGTCAGACAGTTGGTGTACTCGAGCATCATCAGGTGAATGATTCAAGCTGCGTGTACCACCAGACCTGACATAGCTTTTGTTGTAGGGATGCTGAGTCAGTTCACAAGCAGTATATGTGTTGAACACTGAAAGCTGTGAATAGAGTCGTCAGAATTCTCAGGAGAACTCAGTAGTATATTCTGTGCTACAACAATTATCCAGATATGAAGGAAGGCTTCGGTGATGCCAGTTGATGCTCAGGAAAGAAGAGTGAAAGATCCACAGGAGGACATGACTTCTCTAGGGGTGGTGTTGCTATATCGTGAAAGTAGAAGCAGCAGTCTTTACTCTCAGAGTTCTTTGCACTATCAAGCTGCAGCATATAAAGCAGAATGGCTCTGGAAGCTCTCAGATGATCTTCCTATGTACACAGATTCGGGTAATACCGACATACTGTAAAAACCAGGAAGCTGCAACATTGGTATATGTTCATCTCTTCAACGCTTTGAAGAGAACTATGTTGATAGAACACATGACACTGAATGAGTGCAGATTATGTGGATCATTACAGTGCTTTAATGGTCGAAGTCAGATAATCTGGCGGATCCATTCATGATAGGCCTCAAGAGCCAGTACAAGACACTGAATGAGCGCAACTAGCGTAGATTATTACAGTGTTTGATGATCGAAGCCAGTAGAGTCTGGCAGATATGTTCATGTAAGGCCTCCAACGCCAGATAATCCCAAGAACTATAAATGAGGGTAGTACTCCATGTTACAGTGGCGTGACACCGCACGAAGGAGTGAACCTCGGATTTGGGTCATGTCACAACGGCGTAATACCGCATATAGTCAAGACACAACATATATGGGCTTGGAGGACCTCTGATATTGTGTCTTTGTAATCCTACAATTTAGTTTTATGTTATTAGTTCAAATAGAAATCTACTAGACATTTAGCTATTGGTTCAAGGAAGGACCATTGATTGGGAGAATATCAGGAATAATGGGTAGTCCTTTGAGACATTGAGGGGTTACGGACCCAAAATCATTGTTGTCTACTAATTGTTCTTTTGTGTAGAACAAGTCCCGTGAGAGGATGACTTAGATGCCTTAATGAGTTCTCTGGCATTTTGAATATCTGGTGTGCTTAACAGGAAGCACGGTAGCACAACACTACAAAGAAGCGTAAGGTCTCCATGCTACAGTGGATGACACCACCAAGAGCTTCCTCGGTAAGGGTAATGCCTCGGCTTCGCGAGCCATGTCATAACGGTGTAGCATCGCACATAGGCATGTAGCCTAATGATGTAGAATGAAGAGTGTATGCAACACTACAAAGAGGCCGGTGTTCTCATGTTACAGTGATGTGACACCATAGAGGTAAAAGATATAAATTTTTGGCTACGCGAGCCATGCACAACGGCGTAACACCGCAAGGAAGCGCAAGGCTTCATGCTTGGTAGTTTGGCACTACAAAGAGGCTGGGACCTCATGCTACAGTGGCATGACACCATGATGAGGTTTAGCCTCGGCTCTGGGCCATGTCATAGTGGAGTAGCACCGCAAGGAAGCTCAAGACTTCATGCCAATGACTCTTTAAAAGAACTCACCTAGAGTGTATGGAAAGTGATATATGCCGTCTCTTGAAAAAAAAACTTGTAGACGCCCAAAATACATACACCGAAACCAGGTGTGCACATGACCTTTAGTGTGCAACCGGAAGCACAGCTGATATCATTGTGTGAGTGAGAAGAATTGCAGCTATGGTACAGAATTCAAGGCTTAGTCCATTCTTGTATCATACTGTTGTTCGACCCATGCGAAAAGATTCAAGTCGAAGCGATATTTATCCTAATGCATGATGGACAGTCACTGTGGGGAACGCTCAACCCATATATATTGAGATATGTGGGGGATTGTTGATTTTTTTTGTCTTTGAACTAGTAAATATAGTCTCAAATTGGCTACACCACCAAGTGAGTATCTCAATATAATACTTTGTATGAGTTGAGGTGTGCACATGGGATGTGGTGGGGCACATGGATGCCATGTTGGGGTATTTTCCTAGGAGAAAAAATGATTAACTACTCATGAAAGTATTTATGTTTTTTGTCATGCTCTTGGAATTATTTTCATAGGAGCTAAGCCCCAAAGAGGCTTAGCGACTCGGACTCGGGCTCAAGGGCGCAAAGTGGCATTTTGTTGGTGCACTTTGCACTTAGCACGTCAGCATCGTCGCAAGACGCTCGTGCGCTCGTTTTATGCTCGGATTGCATGCGCGTGTTGTATGAACGGGCGATGGACAGACGCTGAGTGGGTGCTGAATGGGGGTTGGGCGGGCTATGCATTGGGCTGCGATTGTGGGATATCAATTTTGTATATTGGCTTTTTAGTCTCACATCGGAAAGAAGAGGAGGATGAGCTTCCATCATTCCTTATATAAAGAGCCTTTAGCATCCTTTTGAGACAGACCAAAAAGTTGAAAAAGATGAGTCCAAATGAGTCCGTTCGATTCACACAAAGAGGTGACTACGAGCGTTCCAGAAGTTCTCTTGTGAACTTGCTGATTCTTGGGAGCAGATCGTCGATAGATGACGAATCTTGCTTTGAGCAACGGTGGTCTTCACCGTCCAGCAAGAATAATTTTTTATTTTGTCTTCTCCTTTTTTTTCTTGGTTCGTTCTGTCTGATTGCAATTGCGTTTTGCAAGGAAGAACGAAGATAGTTTTCGTTTTATTGTAATTATGTTCTGCCCGTCTGCAAGTGCGATTGTAAGGAAGAACGAGAAGTTTGGTTAATTCTGATTATTTTGTAATCTTGAGAGCAAGTTGTAATCAGAATCCTTAAATAGTTCTTCGTAAAAATCGAGAATAGTCAGAGTGAAAACTTTTATGTGAACCTCTGATCTCGACCACGCGTTCTTCTATCTTCGGTTACTTCTTCTATCTTCGGTTAAGCCTCAAAACTAACAATAAGTTGATCTCTAACATATTGCTTTTAGAATGTGGGTTTTCGACTTTTCATTTGAACTTGCAAATAAAGGTTGGGTGACAATGTCGAGGTCCTTGATAGCAATCACCCGAATAAAACTCATATTATATGCGAATTATTCTGTATCTTTCTGAAACGTATATTACTTACGTACTTTTGAAAGATTCGGATTAATATGCAAATTTTAAGCAAGTGAAATTTTAAACGTGTTCCGTACGAATCGTTGGCAAATTTGGCACAAAAAATGTGGCAGCAACCTGTTTAATTAACCAAATTTGATAACATGTTTAAGTATTTGAAGTTTCTATCCTTAATATATTCGTTTGACGAATATTTGACTAAATTTTTTAACGTATTTTACTTGTATTGTGCCAATTTATACTCATATTTTTGCCATTCCGGATTATGTCCATTTGTCAAATTGTTAACAAGAGTCGAGGTATGATTTTTGGGTAATTTGGAAGGATTCGGTTGCGTTTACAACAAGAACAAACAAAATTTTTGAGGGCTGCTGTTTGAATCGTTTTCTTCTGTTGTTTTATGTATATACACTGATAAAATAAAATGGCACTTTGACCCAGTCAGTCGAAACAAATATATTTGTTTGGTTCAATGCAAATTTTGTGCGCGAAGACAGAATAACATGACACCAAAATGAGGCCTCTTATATTACAATTCGACTACTTTGAAGCTGTCTCCCAGGACTTTTGTTCAATAACCTTCCATTTGCAATCTGACCTACTGAATGGTCATGGATACGACTGCAGCAAAAAGACCAATTCAATTTTTTTTTTTTTACACTTGCCCAAAGAATCATAGTCTTCTTTCGATCTGTATAGCGGACTCTTTGTATCAAATACATTCAATGTCAACTGTATTGATTACAATTCAGACAACTCAACTTAATTCTTTCCTGCAAAAGAAATTTCAATCTGTAAGGTGCCATATGCATCACTGAGCCGCCGTCGACGCACATTCGTTTAAGAGTCTCAAACTCATGATCTCCTGCTGCACGAATTTCATGGAAACAAAGTCTTCGAGACCCCAAGAGAACTCATCTATAAACCGGTTACTAATACAAATAACATAAAAATATGTAACCAAGCCATAGGCAAGGCCCATGCTTCTTTGGAATAAAGTTCCACAGACTATATTCCATGCGTGTGACCTATTGGATTCCCACCTTTTCTTTAACCATCTAAGCGAATAGACTCCCTCCCAGCTGTTGCGCCGTCACCTCCATCCTCCTTTCTCCATATCCTACGGAGAAGAAGGACAGCATCAAGGCCGACCACCTGTTTACCAGGGACAATGATTGGCACTACAACAGGTCAATATCCGCATCAAAAACTAATCACTCAATTTTTGACATTCAAAGTACTATAAAAAAAAGTAAACAAGATGATTTGAACGATGAAAGGAGACTTAGAATCAGATTCTCACCGTTCTTTTGGTAAAGCTAATGGGTTGAGATGTGCAAGAATTTGAAGAACTGAAACTGGGCAAATTAGACTGGTTTCAAATAAAAGGTGAAGTATGATAAAAATATAGCCATGATTCTGTGACACCTTTTGTGTCTGTTACACTAAAGCCATGCTAGTTTGAACATGTAGCATGAAGTGCAATTAGCTTCAACAAGTTCAATCAAATATGCCCGGACACAACAAAAGAGATCTCATACCATCTTTGACGAATGAAAAGTAAAATAAATTTCATGAGCAACTACAGAATAGATAACCCAAAAAATGCTTTACCTTCTTGAACTCGCGCACTGATTGTGCTTGCTGCAAGTATCGTTCAATGATATGTATGGGTGAAACTTGACCAAGGGTTTTGCTTCCTTCATGCCTGAGAGTAACTGAAGTTCGAAAATGTTACATCCAGAATCTCCACGTCAAGCTCAAAATAAGAAACAAAAAACAGGTTATATTTTCTTGAGCATCTGTTGAAATTATGCTCTCGCACTTAATTCTTTTTATACTAGAACACAATGCAAGAATCTTAAATGAATTTTACTTACACTATAGAAGCAATGGGGTGTCAACAAGTGCCATAGAAGCAATGGGGTGTCAACAAGTGCCATAGAACCATCATGACCAAATGTTCAGAATTCAGCATTCTAGTAGCTTCAAACACTTGGATGTAACCCATTATATCGATTTTATAAAGATATTCCCAGAATGTTGCAGTAATAAGATGATAAGCTATATTAACACAACCTTGTTCCCTTGGCAAAAGAATCATATCCAACAAAAGAAGCTTATGATATGCAGGTGGCCCGACTGGTCTCCCTTGGACTGGTGGAGCAGGGCAAGTTAGCTAGCATCTCAGAATTCTTCCCTACTAATTTTAATTGAAGATCAAGAAGGCGAAGAATATACTTCATGCCAGTTACACTTATCAAACTGATGATGAGCATTCTGCAACTCATCATATGGATATGGATACTCAACTAAAGTTCTACCATAATAATTAAAAGAGCCAATTAATTCATACAAGTTCGAACCTGGTAATCATGTGTGCATGCCCATGTACAAGTGTGCCTGCACATAACTTGCATACATATGAGGGTTCATACTTCACCTTTAACTAGAGGTCTTAGCACACCTTCAACCTGGCGGGCTTTCTGGATCCTTACCTTCATGAGACAAAACTTAGACCCTAAAAAAACACCCAAAAAAGGAAAGAAAAAAAGAAAGAAAGACAATTACCATATATCTTCACAGAAAGAAAATTCCTAAGAAGTCGAGTGATCAGAAGTAAATAATACTTCGATGAACAAGCAAGAATTTAAATATATGCATGCTCTACACAAGTGTACAATTTAAAGAGAACTAGTTTCACCATACCTGACAGGTGAACCTTTGTCCTCCTACTGCCTATAGTTAACACAAAATCAATTGGAGGCAGGGATGGAACCAGGATTCAATGGTGAGAGGGGCCAAGAACACAAGCAAATATTCTCATAAAAATTAAGGGGGGAATCTATGCCACCACAATATTTTATATCACTTGTGGCATCTAAGAAGAATCCAGAAGCATCATGGACAAACCACCAAACATGTCCCTTCAGAGCCCCATAAAACCAAGGTCCCCACATGCCAATGGACCCTGAAGAAATAAGTTACAGAGATATTTGAGTCTGAACTCCCTTCTAGGGGACGGGCATAAGGTTCCCTACTTTTACTGTGAAGAACAATTAATATATTAAATGGATTGTTATGGATCTATTCCTCTACATATATCACAAGCAAAGGAAAGTTATTGTACATGAAGTCATTAGTGCAGAATACGATGAAGCTTTGGCATAAGAATTGACAGAAAAGGTTAAAAGACTGGGTCCACAGCTTACTAAAGGAGGACAATATCTTGCGAGTTGCAATATAGATCTGGATTGAGGCACAATGTTCCTTTGGTTCCATATTCTGTTTCACCTTATAAGGAGAGCCTTAGGGGCACACCTCTTCGTTGTGAGAGGGGGAAGACTGAAGCTGAGGTCCATTTCCAGAAGAGCTGGAGCATTTAGGATTATAACACGTTCAGGTCCTAGTTTTCCGGAAGCAATTGGCTGACAAACACGAAAAAAAATCAGTGTCAGAGATTGCAACTTCTACAATAGGCTCTACAATAGGCAGATAAAGGAGAAGGAAAAGAGAGGAGGTAAGAGGCCACATACAAATCATACTTCTACTTAGTACTATCTGATTAATGAATACTTCCTCTTAACTAATTTTAACCCTATCGTACTTTAACTATGCAGCAAATGTATCACCCTCATCATGGGAAGAATGACCTTGTTTCTTCCAGAACAGCCTTTTCTCCAGAAAGGCAACTGTGCCTGCAAGGAAATGCTGAGGGAGATTCAGGTCTTGTTCTCTCAACTGATGCCAAGCCTAGACTGAAGTGGACCCCAGAGCTCCACGAGCGCTTCATTGAAGCAGTGAATCAACTTGGTGGATCAGATAGTGAGTCTAACAAACAAAATGACAAGAGTATCGGTGAACATTTCTGTCTGAGAAGCAAATACATGCTTCTAAATGAGCTGATTTAACTTATTTATTGTGCAGGGGCCACACCAAAAACAGTCATGAGGCTCATGGGCATTCCAGGACTGACCCTATATCACCTTAAAAGCCATCTTCAGGTAGCTAACTATCAATAGGATTTCTAGTAATCTCTCGCTCGCTCCTTTTTACCACTTTTTTTTTTACCTTAAATTGTTCTCTTGGCTTCAGAAGTACAGACTTAGTAAAAATCTTCAAGTTCAATCCACTTCCAGGACAACAAAGAATGGTAAGATCACCTCCAAAAGTTAACCTGGATTTATCCAGCTTGTTAAGAATCTCAAGATGATGACAGCATACGTTCAATGTGCATCAGTTCTGGGTCCCACACTATCAGTAGATCAGATATCTGAAGTAGATGGGTCACCTAAAGCCAGTGCGAACTCTGGACCTGAGACCAGCAAGTAAGGGGCTATAGAATCAATTTTCTCAACTTCAACTGAGTAGACAATTTTTGACCATTTACAACTGTTTCTTGGAATATTAGAACTGTGCAGATTAGTGAAGCGATTCTGATGCAAATTGAAGTGCAGAGACAACTCAATGAACAACTAGAGGTAAGGGCTACAAAATATGAAGCTCATACTATACAAACACCTATCTTAGATGATGCATTCAGGATAGAATAATTTTAAACTTCCAAATATACACTTGAGAATCAAGAAAGAAAAAATTGAAAATTGAAACCAAGCACCAAAACAACTGAACAAATGGGAGACAGCTATGGTAGACTAGACAACCAACGAAAGGAAAAAGTACCAGACCTCACTCCTTTTAAGAGTAGATAAGCGGTTATCCCTCAGAAAGAGTTTGAAGAGTTCAAATTGTAAAGCAAAATGAACATTGCACTAACCTGCAACAATAAAATGTTCCAAACAAAACTTGATACTGGGAATCCCTGGAGAACTGATCAGACATAACTTTGCCCCAGCAAGGTTATCTAGTAAGACAACTCCTTATAATCTTTTTCCTGACAGGTAATAATTTAGTCCAAACTAACCCAAATGTCTACCACAATGAATAATTTTTCTAGTTATACAGGATGGTACAAAATTTGGTTTTACTGTAACTCCACTATACTTATAGTAGACAATTATGAAATAAATAAAACTTTCCGTGCCTTTTATGACAATAAACTAGTAGTTTTTCATGCTTTATCTATGTCAGGTGTAATATAGATAGGGTAAACTTATTTCGGATAACTATATAGAGGGTACACACTAAGATCCTGACAGCAACGTTCTAATTCAAAACATCAAGCAACCTAACACGTCAAAAGGTGAGAGATGAATGTTGTCTTTGTGCTAAGAAGTTAAAAAGATGGTACATTTTCATTCAATGACAGGCAAATGTAGAAAGAGCCAATTTGAAGCTATCTTGTTCACGTTGTGAGAAGATAAGCTTATAATTATTGAACAAAATCTATTACCACATCTAAAAACTTAGCATTATGATCCTGATTCCAGTTGAACAACTAGTCTAATCTCGTGTCTCTAGCAACAGAATACACGATAAATGGTTCTAAGTGGGAGCTATTCTTGACTGAACAGGTGCAAAGACACTTGCAGCTCCGGATAGAAGCCCAGGGAAAATATTTACAATCTGTGCTGGAGAAGGCCCAAGAGACTCTTGCACAACAGAACTTGAGTTCTTTGGGGCTGGATGCTGCTGAAGTGCAACTCTCAGAACTAGTATCTAAAGTATCAAATGAATGCCTGGTTACTGCAATTCCCAATTCGAGAGGAATTCCAAGTTCACAAACGCTTCATGCACAACCGTCGCAGTTTGCTGATTGTTCAATACAGAGCTACTTGACTCCATGCAATGAACCTCAGAAGAATCAAGAAATACACAATTTCGGCATGAGATCTATAACCTACCAAGGAAATCCGTTACTATCCGCAGAGCAAACAGGTGAAGATATGAAACATGAAATGACTCCAGTTGCCATGCATAATTGCAGGATGCAGGTAGAGAGAGATTGTATAGAAGACCCAGTTAATGTCAGAAATCGAAGACAAAGAGAAGACAATGTCATTACCTCAGAAAGCAAGCAAGATGAAAGAGAGAGAGGGTATCCTTATCATGAACAACCCAACACGAAGAGACTTGCAACTAAACAAGAGAAAGGGAAGCAATCAAGTGGGTATGAACAGCCATGCTTTAAGGCACAATTGGATCTAAACACCAAGAGTGACACTGATGCAGGTCCAGGACGTAAAGTATTTGACTTGAATGGTTTTAGCTGGAGTTGAGAGATAAGGGAGGCTCGTGAGAAGGAGATGCTTGCAAAGATGACAGCAGGTTCAATAAAAATGTTGGCACATGTTCGATTTTGTATTTTGCAACAACAAACATGTAGCTGGAAACTCACAAGAATTGAAACTACTAAGTAATGATTGGTAAAGTAATTGTCTTTCACCAAAAGAGGGGTATTAAACATAAGTTGGCTAAAGAAACTTTGTTATGCATTATATTAATGGGCGTCAAAAGACACCACTATATATGACTGAATGTTCATTATCATGTAATGGGGAAAGTTTAATTGACATACCATTGTAGTTCCAGTCAAATATGACAACTGAGTGGAGGAGATCAGAATGAGATCATTCACCTGCATGCAGCAATGAGATGATTTACATGTTTCCTTTATAGTTTTCAGGATCTCAAGCTTGAGAATAATCCAAATTTAACACCATAGAAGAATAAATAAATAAATAATTCCACCAAAAGTTCAACTCATGTCAAGCTTGAGGATAATCAAAATACAACACCAGAGACAAATACTAAAAACTAATATTAAGAACTCCACCAAACTCTAAACTCTTCCTGTGTGTTCCTGAATAAAGGAACTCATGCAGTGGTGACATGCCAAGCAATGTAACGGCGTCATCATCATCCAAGCAATGTAAGACATGGAAATAATATGATCAAACCAATGCCACAATGGCCTGAAACGTCAAATCGTAAGGATTCACTTCAAAAGGAAAAAAAAGAAGAAAAATGTAGATGAAAGTGAATGGTTAGCCTGTTGGAATCCCTTACGTAAATAAGGATATTGACAATGGAGGAAAGGAAGAAATTTTAGGGAGAAAATCAGCAACTTGACATTGCATTGACATATAATAAGGAGTAGAAATGAAATCAGAAAACTTAAAGAGTGGATAAATATGGAGAGGGTGTGGGAGGAACGAAAGCCTGCAACAAAGAACACAGATTTACCAACATACAGAAGAGCCTCTCCAGACATGAGCAACCTTATGCAAAAAAGTTTTACTACTGAATGCATGAAAAATAACCAGATCCCAAATGGTGTGTTAACATTTTCATGTCAATATCAGAAAGCACAAGGGTCAAATGCTCATGCCACCCCCCCCCCCCCCCCCCCCCCCCCCCTTCCTTTCTTCTTTTTTTTCCCCTCTTGTTTTAAATTTGAGATAAATGCACTCCTTCTGCCTCCTTTTATGAACTCACAGAATTGTGTATGACAACATAAAATGGCCCAAATAAGTCACTCTAAAAAGGAGCTAGTTTTCTGTACCAAATATATACAACAAATAGTTCTGTACATCCCCTACATCAAACTGTGTTAATAAAATGCAATGCCCTTTTCAATTTAGTAAGCCAGCGACACCTACTTAAGCAACACATGCGGAGGAAAGTTCACCAAGTGAAACTTATTGACGAACACTTGTATGTGAAACCTACAACTATGCCAACATGCTAAACATGCATGCCTAATAATACTATATGAATACATGCATATAGCCAAAGAACCTCACATATCTCCCAAGTTTTTTATTTCTTCATGATCCAAATAATGGACTCTACAGACAGTAGACATACAACTAAACCATGGGTGATAAAATGCTTATATCACCATTCACCAACTTATACAATTTCACTGCAGGAAAAATTCCAATAAATTAAAATGAAAAAAATTGTTGTCTGAACTGGTGAACTCAGGTATCACATATACCTTGCAAGCAAAAACTGTTAGTTTGCTCCAATTCAGTGACCAACGCAGATAGATCACTGGCAGGTGGAACTAGCAGAGTAGGATAAATGAGAATATAAGACGAGAAAAAATGGTAGCCTAAAGTATGAATTCAGACATCATATATGCCTTTGCAGAATACAATGTTATTTTTCTCTACAGTTAGCATAAGGTGCAAGATTAATGGCACCAGCTCCACAACATGTTGCAAATGAATGGGAACTCATCACTTTCTACTAAAACAGTTTTACTTGCCACCAACCATAAAAAATTAAGAAGGGATAAAGGGGAACTGTACACTTTCCTTTTTAGTCGACATCATCACCTAAGGGGAACTATACACTCGTTCAATGTTCATTCCTTGAAAGTTGAAACAGTACAAAAGGAGGATCAAAGTTAGCAAATATACATCTTTTAGAAATAATAAAACAGATAAAGTTTCTAAATTAGTAAATTCGCTATCTACGGAATCATTGGATGTTCTTAGTTCCTATTCATTGAATGTTCATTCCTTAAAACAATACAGAAGGAGAATTAAACTTAGAAACATATGCATCTTCTAGAAGCAATATATTATAAAGCTTCTAAACTAGTAAATTCACTATCAACAGAATTAATGAACGTTCATAGTTCCTACCATCAACCAATCAATATTTTATCATGCTACATCTCAGGTTCAACAATAGCATATTTGCCATGAATGAATCAGGGAATCTAAGAGAACCTCAGAGCCACATGACAGACCAACAAACATGTCCCTCCAAGTTTTCAAATAAACAACCCCACATGCATTGGACCCAAGAATTGAGCCGTGGCAGACAATTTAACTTCACCCCTTTCAGGGCACACAGTTCCCACCATTTTAATCTGTAGAATCAACTAAGTATGAAACAGAGTATATTGAATATATTCCCTTATACATCATAAGTGAAAGAATAGTGTACAAAGGCACCAATCATGCACAATATACACAAAAAAGTTCTTGATGATTAACAGGAAACGTTGAAGAGTGGGTCCACAGCTTACTAAGGAGAATCTCTCTTGTCAAGGAACATGAAATTGAGATGTTTATGTTATGTTCCTTTCATTACAACTTCTCTTTTTTATTTTTAAGGTTTTCTTTTAAGCATAAAACACATTATGTTTGTGAACTTTACATGAAACTCCTCATGTTTCCATATCTACTAACAAACTTATCAAGGAAATAAAACCCCAATATTAGCTTTTGCAACGTTCCTAGAAAAAAAACAAAGTACATATGGAACTAACAGACAGAATGCAATGAAATTGTTTGCAATTTTACAGAAACATAAGTTTTAAAAAAAGTTCCATAAAACGGGAAAGTCTTGAAGGACCAACACGTCAATAGTAGTGGAGGGTTGCTTCTAATTAGCAGCGACCTATAGTATAAAAATGTCTTGGTTCTAGGTTTCTTCTTTACAAACAGAAATGTCAATCAGTGTCAGAAACTACAACTTGACATTGATAACAACATATTAGGATGAAGGAAGTTGGAATAGTAGGAAGCCACGGGAAGAAAAATCATTGTAAGAATTAGGAAGAGGATATAAAGATGGTCAGAAGAAAAAGTACATACTGCTTTATGTGCGCCTCACAGCCGAAGAAAAAGTTGCTTCTAATTAGCAGCGACCTATAGTATAAAAATGTCTTGGTTCTAGGTTTCTTCTTTACAAACAGAAATGTAAATCAGTGTCAGAAACTACAACTTTACATTGATAACAACATATTAGGATGAAGGAAGTTGGAATAGTAGGAAGCCACGGGAAAGAAAAATCATTGTAAGAATTAGGAAGAGGATATAAAGATGGTCAGAAGAAAAAGTACATACTACTTTACGTGCGCCTCACAGCCGAAGAAAATGCTTCAGAAGATAAAGATGAAAGCTCCATCTCAAAAGTCCATATTCCGCTCATGTAGATTGTTCCCTCCTTGCTTTACCCTTGTAATCATAATACAGATAGTTTGCCGTCACCTTTGGGTTGGAGTGGGTGGGGTTCCCAACCTATGTGAAAAATATTCGGGAGTAGGATTGAGTATTTCTACATATAATAGAAATATCTCAATTTATTTGGATTGGATATTCCTAAATATAATAGGAATATCTCAATGAATATGGATTGGATATTCCTACATATAATAGGAATATGTCAATGTATTTGGATTGGATATTCCTATTTATAATAGGATTGCTAGTTGTGGATTTGAGGCTATATATATGTGTCTACTGGCCCTAAAATATATCTAACTCTCTCTAAAAAAAAATATAGCAACAAGGAGAGAAAAAGAGACAAGATTGCCATTACAATATTGGAGAGGAGAAAGAAGGATTTGAGGTCGTTTCGAAGAAGGAGATCAGTTTCGGGTATTTCTCGTTGTCTTTCTTCTTCGTGGATATAATCTATTTTCTGTTCCAAAAGAGTTGTGGTGATCCGTTTGGATCGGTGAGAAGTTTGTAAGGAGTCGATATATTTCTTATTCCATTAGTGGAGGCTTTTCAGAGTTGGACTCCGATCGTCCCGTGATTTTTTTTCGCAAGGATTTTCCACGTTAAAAATCTGTGTCTGCGATTTGTGTTTGACGTTTTTTGTTTGTGCGTTTTGCTCGGTTCTCTCGCAGGTACTCTCTGGTTTGGGGAACGTTTTCCTCACTTTCGTTCCCAACAAAGTGGTATCAGAGCCAGGTTCTGGAATTTCAGAAGAGTGTCAGGAGTTGTCAGACAAACCAGGGAGGAGAAATGGACGCGAAGCCGGTGCGCATGGTAAACCTGAACGGTACCAACTATCATTACTGGAGGAACAAGATGAATGATCTGTTATTTGTCAAAAAGCTACATCTGCCGGTATTTGCTTCCGAGAGACCCAGTGACAAATTTGAAGAGGACTGAAATTTCGAACATATACAGGTGTGTGGGTACATCAGGCAGTTCGTTGACGAGAACGTGTACAACCACGTTGCCAGTATTGAGCACGCGAGGACACTGTAGGATAAACTAAAATCTTTGTATGCGAAGAAGACCAGAGTGAATAAATTGTTCTTGATTCGGATGATGATGGGTCTGCGGTACAAAGATGGGACGTCTATTACGGATCACTTGAGTGAGTTTCAGGGCGTGGTTGACCAGCTATCCTCGATGGGAGTCAAGTTCGACGATGAGGTTTATGGACTATGGCTGCTGTGTACATTGCCAGACTCGTGGGAGACCGTACGAGTGTCTATGATCGCTTCTGCTCCGGAAGGCGTGGTCAGTCTGGAGTTTGCCAAGAGCGGGATACTGAATGAAGAGATGCGGAGACGTTCGCAGGGTACTTCATCCACATCCCACTCAGAGACGCTTGTTTCAGAGAGCCGCGAAAAGGGTAAAAGCAGAGGTCCAGGCGGTGGCAGAGACAAAAGCAGGAGAAGGTCCAAGGGTCGGTACGAGGACTCAGAGTGTTACCATTATGGCAAGAAGGGCCACATCAAGCGGAACTGTTTCGCTTGGAAGAGAGAAGAAGGACGACAAGGGGAAGCAAAGTGAGAACACTACAGCGGCGACCTCGACACATGGTGGCGACGTGATCATTGTAGGTAATGAGGTAGTTATGAATCTCGCCTGCGATGACAACTCTTGGCTGGTGGACTCAGGTGTTTCAGAGGTATCTCACAACAAGGCACTATTTGCTACATAAAGAAGATATAACAAGCAAATAGTAAAGCACAAGATTTTCCTTGTCTTGGATCCTTAACACAAGACACATAATAACCCAGTGTTCTAAAAATCAGCATTAGGCAGTGCGTAGGCGCTAGGCGCCTTGTGCCCACCTAGGCGTCAGCTTAAAGCCCTTAGCCTGTCCATGTGCCCGACTATGCAGATTATTTGGAATTTATGAGCAATTTTCAGCAGTTTTTTTTTCTTAACTGATTTTTTGTGGACCACCTAGAACTAGGCAGCACCTAGACGGGGCTAGGCATTATTCAGATGGTTGTGGTGGTGGTGTGTGTGTGTGTAAAGGAATTCCTGGTTCACACACTGCCTATAAGGAAAGGTACTGATACTGGGTTTCTCTCCTTTTAAATGGACAGTTGATTGACTTTGTGTGATAAATCACATAAGAACAAATATCAGCATGATATTAGCTTTTTGTCGTAAAATTTCGTCCCGCAGAGCAAACAGGTAGGTTGTTACTAGACTTGAAAGATTAAACTTGCCTCCTCTTTTTCAATTCAAAGTTGCTCAACTTCGTGGGACAAATCACTTAAGAAATAAGAACCAAGAAATGCTTAATATCAGCATAACATCGACTTTTTCTCGTGAAGTTTTGACCCACAGAGCAAACAGGTAATGTATTAATCTTAATTAACAGATTTTTTTTTGTTTTTTGCGGAATAATGCAAATTTTCTCTTCGTCTATGTTAGGAGGAATACAAACAGAAAGTTCCCCGCTAGTTAAATATCAGAAATAGAAGATGAACGTTTGAACCTACATGCAGTCCTTATCTAAAATAACTATTAAATAAACAACAAAAGCTTCAGTCCAACAAGACAAAAGAAAGCATCCATTTGACAGTGAAACCTGAACTTAATAGCAATCGGATCCAAACAGCTATCTTGATGTTGATTCTGCCTCGGGTAGTAAATAGTTTGAGATAGTTAATTTACCTGGAACTAAAATATGTTGGAATTACTAGTCCGAATACCAGTAGATTTGGACCTGTAGTTGGAATTCCTATTGATCCAAGTTTTGACTAGGTCCTAGACCATACACATCCAAGTCTTTCCCAATGCTTTCCAAGTAAATAAATCACTAACGCGAATAATAAGTGAACAAAAAGAATCACAGTGCTCAAGTTCTTCCATCGACTGCAAAATAACTCAAAATTGATATCAAAATATGTCTGATATATAAAAGTAAAGCTGTTCTTACTCCAGGAACAAAGAAACCAACACATATACTATCGCTTATGGACCAACCAACAGTTTTCATATTTATTCATTATTGTTTTTTTTTATTGCTATAGAGCAAAGAAGCACGGAGAGGAAGAAGTAAGAAAACTTTACTTCTTGATCCTCCTCACTTTCTTGGCCCCCCACACCTCCATCCTCCCCGCGGGGCACCCGCACGGGGCGCGAAACACGAGCACGGTCCGGCCGTTGAGCGGCGCCATCTTCCTCAGCTCCACCTCCAGCTCCTCCTTGTGGTCGCCGCCCAGCCGCGCGGCCGCGGCCCCCTCCCCGAAGGCGGGGAACGCGTCCGTCGGCACGGGCGGGCGGTACCGCACGCACTCCTCCGACTCGAGCTGGATGTCGAACTCCACCGCCTTCTTCAGTCCTTTGCAGTAGGGATTCCCACACTTGCGGAGGTGGTGGCCGACGAGCTCCCAGGCGGCGACGGCGGTGACGGAGGCGAGGGTGAGGGCGAAGCCGGCGGAGAAGTAGGCGACGGGGGCGTCGGAGAGGGCTTCGAAGAGGATGTCGAGGAGGAAGGAGAGGTGGCGGAGGAGGAGGCGGAGGTAGGGGAGGGAGAGGACGGAGAGGGCGACGAGGACGAGGACGAGGAGGAGGGCGTCGATGGCGGCGGAGGGGGAGTGCTCGCAGAAGGGGTGGGAGAGGGGGTTGAGCGACCTCGATCTCGGCCGAGGCCGCTCCGGTGCCGACGCCGGCGGCGGAGGAGGAGATTTGGGGCGACGGTTGCGGTGCTGCTCGAACGCGCGGCAGAACTCGATGAGGCTCCGGCAGTCGACTGCCGCCGCCATCGTTTGCGGATACCGGGTGCTGGATCTGGTGGATCCGGGAATTGGATCGGAGAATTCGGATCCGGAACTAAGGATCCGATAGAGAATATTCTATAGAGAGAGAGAGGAGAATCACATCGAGAAGAGAGAGAGAGAGAGAGAGAGAGAGAGAGGGGGGGTGTGGAATTCAGAGAAGAAAAGAGAGAGAGAGAGAGAGAGAGAGAGAGAGAGAGAGAGTATTTGTCAGCAGATCCGTGGAGGGGTCGGGAGGAGGAGGAGAGGGGCGTAAATAATACAGATTGGGTTATTTAGGTGCAAGTCCCTAGGATCTTTGTCTATTTCAACATAGACCTCATGGATCTTATTACGTTGAAAGAAGATCTGTATTAGTTTATGTGACAGAAAATTTACTGTAACAAATTTAATTTATATTAAATTAATACAAATGTAACAAGTTTATTTAAATTAAAAATAAAGAAAATTTTGCCAACGTAGTTGGCGAAAAACAGACACTATAACATGTGGAAGCAGCAGCAGACGTGCAGATAAAGTAGAAGCATACGTGGAACAAGCAGTGTGACCCGTAGCCTATTTTTCGCCAACTAAGTTGGCGGTAATTGTCCAAGCCAACCTAGTTGACAAATAATGTGCAGTGGGGCCCGCGGGTCGGTTGAGTTGGAGTGGTGGTTTGGTTTAGTTTATTAGTTCTTTCTTATTTAGTTATGTTTTGGGTTTTTTTTATTTAGTTTTTTTTTATATAGTTTTGTTTTGGATTTTAATTTTTTTGAGTTAAGTTTTGAATTTTGGTTTAAAATTTTTTTACTTTAACGAAATAAATTGTAAATAAATTAATTGTAACGAAATAATTTGAGAAAATTTTAAAAAAAATGGTTTGATTTCTTTTAGATATCTATATTAGCTTTTTTATTTAGCTAAAAAATATTTTAAGCAAATATATTAGGTTATTTATTTATTTTTTGTTTTGGATTTTTTTTTTTACTTAGTTTTTTTTCATATTAAAGTTTATTTTAATAAGAAAAATAACTAATATTTATTTTTTACTTAGTTTTGTTTCTTTACTTAGTTTTTTTCTTTTTCATATTAAAGCATATTTTCATATTAAAGTTTATTTTAATAAGAAAAACAAACTAAATACAGAAAAAAAGGAAAAAAATTATTATTTTTTTGTGTCCTCTAAGGTTTAGTTTATTTTAATGGTTTAGTTTTTTTTTTATTTGAAAAAAAGAAGACTAAGTAAAGAAGAAAGACAAATAATAGGTTAGGGAATGATTTGGTTTTTATTTTGGTTTAAAATTTGGTTTGGATCTATGTATTGGTGTTAGTTTAGGAGTTAGTTTATGTCCAACGGCTATTTCACAACCGTTCTTTCAACGGCTCTTTTATTTTTCCAACGTTCATATCCAACGTTCGTCTAACGTTCGTTTCGAAGTTACCTATATAAACGTAATATTTGTTTCATATTAGCATATCAAACATTGCAAACAGAAAATTTCTTTCTTTTCATACGAAGTTTCTTTCTTTTCACACAGGAGAAGCTCAGTTCAATATACAATCTTTGATGTCCATTTTTTTGTTGCCATGGATCGAAGTCTAGCAATACTATGCTCGCTTGATGGTGTACTAAATGTATTAGCTTATGAAGGAGGTTTAGTTGAAGTTCTTTTAATTGATCGAAATATTTCGTTTGATAATTTACGTAATCTAATAATTAATTTTTTTTCTATCGACTGTGAATTTTTATTGATACATATTTATCTATCTAATTGTATAAATTTAGTTAGTGAGGAAGCATGAAAATTTATTCTTGAAGTTAATATACAATCACCGTATATTAATATTTTTGTGATTCCACCACCACCAAAACCAAGAATTAGCAGTGCTCCTAGTTCTTCTTACCAAGTTATTTCATTTACTGAAGAAGAACATAGATGACACAATAGGAGAAGATGTACCAACCAACCAAGAGAATAAATGCATTGGCATAGATTTTCTGAGAAAAGTTATAAGTTCATTGATGTAATTTCATTTATAATACATACATTTCTAATAACAATATAGAAGTACAAGATTTTCATTCTCTGCCTCTAGCCATCCTGTCATAATACCTACGAGGCCTTGGCCTAAGACCAAGTATATGTCTTCTTGCTATTGTATCCTCGGGTCTCTCCCCGACACATATGTGCACCAGTACATTATATTCCTATTGGTCCACATGTGCATGACTCATGTAGGAATATAAACACTATGGCTCATATTCCGTTTATATATATATATATATATATATATATATATATATATATATATATATATATATATATATATTAAACTGGATATGAACTATAGTACTCATATTTCTACATAAGTCATGCACATGTGATTAATAGAAATAGAGTGTACTAATGCACATGGGTGCACATGGGATGAAGCACATGGGTGTCGGGGTAGCACTGTATTCTTATTGGTCCACATGTGCATGGTTCATGTAGAAATATGAATACTATGATTTATATTTCGTTTACTCATATATATATATATATATATATATATATATATATATATATATATATATATATTGGGCTGGTTGGTCTGACAACTTTTTGATGGGTTTATTGGCAAAGTTAATTTTCTTTGAAAAGTTTTCATGAAAAATGCCCAAACTGCCCTGTCTAGCTTTTGAGCTTAGGGTCATGAAACTAGAGTAACTAACGTCGGTCCAACTTTGCAACAAAAAATGAACTTACACTAGAGATTGGATAATTAAGTAGTTGAGGTCTTTGGTACAGAAAAAAAAAAAAAAAAAAAAAAAAAAAAGAGTCCAAACATGAAACTATACAAAAATTTATCGTCATTTCCATCACCACTCAAACATGCTTTCAATTGGGAGACGTGGTCAACAATCTAGCATAGCAAAGGTTGGAGAATTGATGTTCCATAATCTTGAGGTAAATAATATAGAAATATTAAGAAAAAGTCTCTCTCGACAACAATATATTTTACATGTAAACGTAAATCCTAGGTGTGAAAATTGGACTCATTCATCCATGAGAGGAGAGTAATATAAAACAATTCAACTTAGGCCCACAGAAAAAGGATAAATAATAATAAATGTGAAGATAGGATTTGATATATAAAGTTGTATTCATCTACATAATATTTAAATAACATAAATGAGCTGAAAAAAAGGAGGGGGTTCTATTTGTAACTAAATACTGTGAACGATCATATTTTCTTAACAAAATGCTTAAGAATCAAAATTGATACTATTCTCGGGTGGTTGTATGTATGACTTTGTACTATATAGGATTGCAATTCGAACAAGCTAAATCCAAGCACAATCAGTTAAACTCGTTAATAGATTGGATTATGATTGAAGATACTCGAATTCGATTAAAATATTTGATCACAATCAAAATTCTAGTTGGCCTCGAGTTCATGTATCAGGTTATCCTAAGAACCTGGAACCTTTTATATATATATATATATATATATATATATATATATATATATATATATATATATATATATATATATTAGTTACTTTTATTTACGTTGCACGTAAAAAAAAATCTATAATATTATTAAAAATTTAGATAAAAATTTAATTATGTTAGAATATTTTAAATATAATTTAAATATTTTTAATTATGATTAATTTTTTTTAGATAAAAAAAATTATAATTATTATAAATATATTTTTATAATTTTGGATATGGGTATAGTAAGATGATATCATTTAGGTAGTTTAAATATAATTTAAATCTTGAACATATAGTTTAAGATTTTTTTATACGTTTAGGTAATTAATGAGAAGAATTTTAGGGTTTTTTTTTTATCAAATACGTGAGGAGATAATTAGGGTAGTTAATTTTTTTCTATTCAAAATCTTTTAAATTAATAAGTGAGGATATACATATGACTTAGACGGCTAATTTTTGAACCGTTTCTAAGCCGCATTGTAATATCATATATATATATATATGTATATACTTCTCAGATAAAAAATTTAAACCTTACATTTTTTTCATATAAACTCTTTAACTCCTTATCCTTAACCTCATTTCTGTTTGTATTTTGTAATGAGTGTGACTTGATTGCTATTTAATTATGTGTTTCATATTAATCTTGTTTAAAATTATTTCAAATATCATATTAGAGCTCGATAAATCCGATGGACCCAACCCAACCCGAGCCTAACCCGAGGAACTTTGGTTCCTTTTCTATTCCTCCGGACTCGATTTTGGACTTCATATGTTGAATCCGATATCGGATTGGACTTGGACTCGAACTAAATTTATGATTCATCGGATTGGATTCGAATTGGGCTCAAGTTTGATCCAACCCGCGAGAGTTATCTAGGATAGTCCTGTATGCAAAAGTTTTGAAAATTAAGTTGGTTAAGAAAGATTCTTGTACGTCTTGGACGAAAAAAATCTCCCATTTCTAACAATTTGCGGAAATTGCGTGCTCCAAGACAAATTGACGCGGACCTTCATTTGGTCCAATATATGAGAATTTAATTCGGTCATAACCGATTGCTTTCATTCTGTAGGGACAATGACAAGAACGTGCGATTTGAACGCAACCAATCTCTTTTTCTTCTTCTGCTGATGAAATATTTCTCAAAAAAGAAAACTAACATATTGCTTAGATATTCATATTCTTGCATGCTCACTCGCTCACTCAAATCAAAGATAATATCTTCTTTTTCTTCTTATTTCCAACCTATTCTTCAGAAGATTGCTGGTTAGATGTTGGCACACTTTTCGTATACGATATCTAATTTATTGTATTCTATTGTATCTCGGAGTGTCCGGTAAATATTGAATAATTACCAACCTGATGATGGTGCAATCAAATATTCGGAACTTTTTTCCAATTTACATGTTACTAGTCTAAAATAAATATTCTTTGCAACATGATGCCCTACTCTCAGTAAAGTCTGGATATCATTCAGAAATGTGAAAATACAAAGGAAAAGAATACGAAAATACAAATAGAAAGGATGTCATTGTTAATGGTGTAAGATGGCTAAGTTAAAATTTCATTAATGATTAAGTAACATAACATACCCATTAATGATTTTAAAAAAAAAAAAATCATAATTGAGGTACTCCTAATGCACATATCTCAAAAATAGAAAAGTAAAATTCCAATTGAATTGGAGAGTTATTATTATTATTATTGTTTTAACAATTTAGTCAAATTCTAGTGGCTCTTGATTATCCCTTAATTTATTATATTATCGGTGGTATCGATTGTTGCGAGTAAGTGACATATTTTCCAATGATCAATTCCATGCACATGACACCAAACCACGAATAAGTTGCAACTGTCCATGGAGTAGCCTTAGTATGAAATAAAGATTAAGAGCATCTCCAACGCTATTGTGATTTTGGAATAAAGTTGTTGCCACATAGGAATAACAAGTTCTCATTTAAAAGGTCATTCTTCAATACAAATATCAAATAAATTGTGAAGTTGACATGACATGATATGGCTAAGACATTGTGAAGTTGGTTGTCTTCTCTAGACAATGCACTTCACAATAGAGCCCAGATCAGCTGTCCGTCTATTTCTGTCCCTCCTAATGTCTCCCCTCCTATTTGCCTCGTGGGACCCACAAGTAAGAAAAATAGTTTTTGTAAATGTAGAGAGGGGGCATTTGGGAGGACAGAAAAAGCCGGATAGTAGATCCGGACCTTTTACACAATGACTTTATTTCTGCATCATCAATTATGAATATAAAAAAATTAAAAATTATCTTGGAAGTTGAAAAACATATTTTTTATTGTCTTCTCACTACTTTTGTATTGGAGAACACTTTTCTACCTTATTGTCTTGTGTGAATATATTCTTGCCACATAGAAAAGACATTGTCCTGTACCTCATGCTACATAGAAATCACAACACAAAACAAGACGATATGGTTGGAGATGCTCTAAGTACCCTATCTTTATCAACTTTGCAAGAAGTCAGTATTATGTCTCATATTATGTTCACATTCTATTACATATAGATTTTTTATTTTATTTTACATCGACTGGGGTCCATATATAATATGATAAAAATAGAATATGAGACAGAAAAGCTTTTCTTCATACTTCATACTTATTCTTCTCTCCTCTTCTTGCGCCTTTTCTCCATTGTCAACTGTATTGACTGAATCGTGAATGAGAGTGTAATGATTTTTTGACTACTTCCAGCTTAAAGGTTTTTTGATTTAATCCCAGCCTCAAGATACACACACATATATGCTAATGAGTGCAACAAGTAGTGGGCCTTGACTCAGGCCTAACCCATTTCTGAATTGAAAGTGAAAATTAAGCAAGTGGTGGGGAATGTCTTAAAAAAGGACAGCAATTAATTAGGCATATGACATATTCACTAACTGCATCAAAATTCTAGATTTGTGAGGAATGATGGATCGTTTGTTTATACTTATTTCAATACCTTCATGCAGGTCAAATGTTAATTTTATCGACCGAACTCGAGTGACTCTTGTAGTTACTGAGAAGAGAGATAAAATTCCGACTGGATGGCAGAATATCAGTGAATCAAGTCACGGGAACGTATTATATTTTTTATTTATAAATGGTGGAAGTTAGAGTATAGTGGGTCTAAAGATATGCAATGCAGTGTGCACAAAAGTCCTGAACGTTACGTCGGACTCCGTACGTTATGCCGGAAAGTTGAACAAAAAAATGTCAATTTCATCGGTAAAAGTGCTCGGCTTCCGGGTAATATAATTTCTTTTTTAAATATCTATTTGGATGAGACGGTAAATCAAGATCCGAACATAGGCGGTCACCACAACAATTAACAATTTCAAATCTTGCTGTAGGTTTTTTTTTTAATTTTTTTTTTCCTATCAATCACTTTGTATAGATGAGAACATTTGTTAGGTTTCAAACAGAAGGAAGTGGAGGAAGGTTAGTAAAAGCAATAAATTTCTGTAGTCCATCAAAAGGACTATTGAAAAGTCCTATAGAAGTGCAAAGTTCTTTCTGGTTTTGTTTTGTTTTCCTTTTTCCTTTTTTGGTTTCTTTCTTTTCAATCACTTTCATTGTAATCATTTTAGAATGGTCGAATATTACCGAACAAAAGCATCCGAAACATTTGGTTTTAAAGAGAAGGCGCCAAGAAAATCCAGAGATTATTTCTTACAAACCTGTTCTATGAGAGGGGACCTTTAGCTGGTCATAGAAACTTTCTCTTGATTCTTATAAATATACGAAGTTTTCTTATGCTCTATAGTCCGACTCCATCGAGTTAAAGAGTTTGGTCATGAGAGGGGTGACCTCTAGCCGGTCATAGAAACTTTTTTCGATTCTTGATTCTTATAAATATACGAAGCTTTCTTATGCTCTATAGTCCGACCCCATCCTCATAGAGTTAAAGAGTTTGATCAAGCGAAGAAATAATCAGTACCTAACCCATAGCAGGCCCAATTTTGGCATGACCCATATGCAGAATGCACATTTGTAACTGGAATTGTGCTATACATAGGTAGACAGCAACACGAAAATGGATCCGAGCATGGCTCGTATATTTTGGGTCTGGCATGAAGAAGTCTGAACGAGAAAAGTGTTGGAAACGAAAGCTCAAATATCGTTTTCCAAATCAAAGAGCACCCGCGAGAGAATTGGACAAAAGCACATAAACAAAAAAGTCAAACACAAATTGCAGACACATACACTTTTATGTGAAAAATTCAAATAAAAAAAACCACGGGACGATCGAAATCTAATCCTGAAAAACATCCACTAATGGAATAAGAAATACACCGACTCCTTACAAACTTCTCACCGATCCAAACGGATCACAACAACTCTTTGGAATAGAAATTAGATCACAGACAAACGAAAAAAAGGAGATGACGAGAAAAGAATTATTCGAAACCGATCTCCTATTTCGAAATAGCCTTCAATCTCTTCATCTCTCCTTCCAATGTTGTAAAAGCACTCTTGTCTCATTTTGCAATATTTTTTTAAGATATGAGATATGTTTTAGGGCTAGGAGACACATAATATATATATATAGCCTCAAACCCACAACTAGTATTCCTATTATATTATAGGAATACCCAATCCAAATCCAAATCCAAATCTATTGACATATTTCTATTATATATATATATATAGGAATACCCAATCCAACTCTGGAATATTTTTCACATATGTTGGGAACCCCGTCCACTCCAACAAATCTTTCTCTTCACAACAACGTGGAGGGAGTCGTCATCCCGACGATCCGCCTGCAGTACTCAAACTTTTTTCTTAGAAGAATTTTTGTCAACATGTCTGTTCCGTTGTCATCTGTATGAAACTTATCAAGCCGTTTTTTCAGATAGATATCGACACTGGGATAAAAAAGACCAGAGAAGATTAATGCCACTCTAGAAGCATTTAGTTTCTTACCCAACTTAGCTGCAGTTTTATTGGCAATAAATACCCAGAGTTCAGCTAGCCCCTAATAAAAACATAGAACTTCCCAACTCTAATTATAAGTATAACAACTTTGACATATGTATATAGTACTTAGCACAAGTGCTGCATTCACAGCAAGACAAGAAAGCCTAGCTAGCTAGCTAGCTAGCTCAGGCTCTCCCAGGACCCTTGGGATCGTGGCGGCCGTTTGCTCCTGATCCCGGGTAGTCGTCGACCTTCTCTATAGCCATCCTTGCAATCTGTTCCTCCATCGTGCCCATTTCTCTGGTAACCATCTGTTTTAACAAGTCAAGCATGCATGGAGGGGCGTTAGGGTTTACTCCAATCGCATCAATACCTTTCTCAATACCTAATAACCATATATTTATGTAGAGGCCTAAAGATCATGGTCACTTAATTGTAAGCAAACCTAATTAGTTATGGAGAAACTGATGCAGGTTTTTTATTATTTGATATTTTTTGACAACTTATGCTTGTAGTAAATCAATCTGCAAAAATCAGGTCAAATCTTTGAGCTAAATCTGACCAAGATATCTTCGCTTTGCTTCAGCATCGTATCATCCTCCATTGGCACGTACTGACGAGCCTGACGAGCCTGTTGCGAACTGTAGGAAGATATTTATAGTATTTTTTTCTGCATCATCTACGTCTGGACTCATTCTTATTGTTTCATAATCTCAATGGAGTTTTCCTATACTTCTTTCATTTGCATTGAATTCTTACCTTTTGTATTACCTTTAGTTTTATCTTAATAAAAGTTGGTTGGATGTCTTTAATTCCATCCTTCATCTAGTCCAAATGTTATCTATACAACTATATAATAAGAAAAGTTCAACTTCACTGTGAAATTTTTCTTTCTAAATATAAGCTTACATATGTTTATTGATTAAAATTATTCATTAAAGTTAATAGGAACAAATAGATAATTACGAAAGATATTTTTTTTTTCCTTCCTAAATAGTCTTACAAGCATATATAATAATATAATAATATTAATATAATAATAAATTTAGAATAATTAAGACAACTGTCTTTTAGTCTTTCTAAGTAGTGATAATAAAAATTAGAATAATTACAACAAATATCTTTTACTCTTCCTAATAATAAATTATGAAATACGTGCATCACACGTGCTATATAGTAGAAAAACTTCTCTCTCTCTCTCTCTCTCTCTCTCTCTATATATATATATATATATATATATATATATATATATATGCTTAAATTAATTATGGACAAAATATGTAAATTACACACATTTCTACTAACATAATTACCAACCACTAATAATTATACACTTTTAATTACAATGAATGTTCACCATCTAAAAGTTTTTATTTCAAAATATTTTATATTATTTTAGAATAATTTTGTTATGCAAGTATACATTTAAAAAGTGAAAAAAAATACAAAAAAAAATATATATGTTCAACACACTTGCACGACTTCTAGTCTAATTCTTATATATAATAAAAAAACTTATAGGCTTCATCGTAAAACTTTCATGTTCAAAAAAGTTCTCCAACCTTACACGTTCAAAAAAGTTCTCCAACCTTGTATATCATGATATGGTTAAATTAACTAACAGTAAAATATGCAAATTATATAATTTTCCACTAACATAATTACTAACCACTGAACAATAAATGTTCATCATCTTTAAAATAAATTTACTCCAAAAATATTTTTTAACTATTTCAAAATGGGTTGTAATAAAACTGTACATTTAAAAAGGTGAGAAGAAAAAATACACATATACAAAAAAAACACGTTCAATGAACAAGTACGACTTCTAATAATAATAATAATAATAATAATAATAAAAATAAAAATAAATTGAGCTATGTTTTTAACATGTACGCAAACACTTATATATATATATATATATATATATATATATATATATATATATATATACACACACACACACGTCAGTTCCGTCGAAGTTCTGCTCCCCTGCACCGTCATATCGGAGGGTCCATGCCAGCTCGATCCAACGGTCGAGGGCGAAAGGGGCTCCCGCGGGACTCCGCGAACGGGACTCCGGATCCGGACCATATACTCTTTCAGCAACCTCCCATTTGTGAAGAAGTCCTGGATCACCCCTAGTACTTGATGCTTGATCACACATTTCTCACACTCATTCCAAAGAAGGAGGGTGTTACATCACTTGCGGAGTTTCGTCCGATCGCTTGTTACAATTATCTTTATAAATTAATTACTCACCTATGTGTCGAAGGATGGAGCGCATCATGTCAGAGCTGGTCTCGCCCAACCAAGCAGCTTTCCTCAAAGGAAGAGACATTGCAGACAATACTCTCATGGCGCATGAGATGGTGCGGGATTTTAATGAGCCAGAAAAAAAGGATGCATTAAACTGGATCTCCGAAAAGCATATGACACAGTCAACAGGGAGTTTCTGTGCCACCTTATGCTTGCAATGGGATTTGATACAGTCTGGGTTGACAGTGTATGGGAGTGTGTGTCGACGCCTACATTCTCCGTTCTTATACAAGGAAGGCCGTATGGATTCATCCGTAGCAACATGGACATTCGACAGGGGGACCCGCTCTCGCCATACCTATTCACTCTGGTTATGGAATACTTTACTTGCCTTATTGATTCAGCAGTGCATAGGAGGAGGATTGTCCCGATCCAAAAGAAGGTCAGTCCGTATATTACTCTTCTTATATATGCTGATGACTTGCTTGTATTTTTGTCACCTACGAATGACAATTTGGGTGAGCTTGCACGTATCATGGAGGTATTCGGTAAAAATAGTGATTTGCATTTTAATAGAGACAAAAGCAAAGTGTATTTCAATTTTCACTGTTCGAATAAGGAAGAGAGAGAATTTCTGCTTGGAATTGAGCGTGGTGAACTGCCAGTAAAATATCTTGGGGTCCCGCTCTCCATAAATTATGCCAGGGACTCTAATTATCAGACACTAGTTGAGTACGTGCAACGTCGTATTGAGGGCTGGCATGCCCAATGTCTGTCTTTTGGAGGCTGTATCGAGTTGGTGTGCTCAGTCATTACTGCAATTACGATGTATTTGTTGCAGACTATCATGCTCCCTATAGCCACTATACAAAAGATTGAGAGGATATGTGCAAATTTTATTTGGCATGGAGGTTTGCATGCTATCGGATGGGTTGTCGACCGCGGGAGGAAGGTGGAGTGGGATTGCGATCACTACGGGCACTTCGGGACGTGGCGGGGATGAAGTTTGTATGGCGGTTTATCACAGAGGACTCCTTGTGGGCAAAGTGGATGAAAAGTAAGTATCTTCGTGGCGACAATTTCTGGACCCGACAAGCTAACAACAATGACTCGGTGGTTTTTAAGACCATCCTTCAATATCTCCATCTGGTCAAGAAAGAGATAATTCGAAATGTGAAAAATGGAGAAAATACGAGCCTATGGATCGACCCTTGGCTCGAGCACCAGAGCCTCGATGAGAGGCTTGGATGGAGTGTGTTTGCATCCTCTCATAGAGGGGAACGGGTCAGTTGCATTGTTCGACAGGGACAGTGGAATCCGGGGGCACATAACGTCACCAGGCAATTTGCCCATGCGATTGCTAAGGTCCACTTGGATACTACACTGACAGCAGACATCTGGAGATGGAAGGGGACGCCAAATGGCAAGTTTGTTCAAAAGAACATATATGACAATGTCCGAATACAGTACCCGTGTGTCCCTCGTTTTGAATTCATTTGGCCAAAAGGACTTAGTCGAAAAATACAATTATGCATGTACAAGATATGTCTTAATAGATTGTTGACCCTTGATAGACTGGCCAGATTTGGTGTAACCACGGGCGGACAGGGTTGTACCCTCTGTAGGGGCGAGGGGGAGATAAGAAGTCACTTATTCTTCCTCTGTCCGTTTTTATGGCTCATTTGACAGCAACAATGCAGACTACTCCAACTGGGCACTAGTGGCGGTATGGGAATGGGAGAGATCATGGAGCTGCTTAGCAACTCAAGAGGAAGGGGAGCACCTTGGTTCGTCGTATTTTTGAAGGACTGTCCTCTTCCGTTACTGGGATTATTCCTAGCATTGTGTACGATGTATGTATTATGATTAAAAAACAGCAGTGACTTGGGCTGATAGTTGTATTTTGAGTTATTGGAGTTTTAATAAAGTTACCGTTTCCCAAAAAAATAAAAAATAAATAAATAAATATATATATATATAGCGGATCCGGAGCCCCGTGGGATTCCCGTCGCTTTCCACCATTGGATCGTGTGGACCCCACACACGGGCCCCACGCGGACCTCGCGATCCGATGGTATGGGAGATGGGACTTCGACGGAACTCTGGAGGTGAATCTTTTGATCCCCCCATATATATATATATATATATATATATATATATATATATATATATATATATATATAACCTAGTGGTTGGCTTAGTGGTTGGTCATTGGTACATGGCTTCGAGTGCTGCTCTTGCACGGATGGATGAAAAAATAAATAGATAAATATATATATATATATATATATATATATATATATATATATATATATATATATATAAAAGCAGTCAAAAACGGTTATATATCGGTTATATAACCGATATATAATGGTATCGGTCCTAGACCGATATTTTTTTGCAGAAATATCGGTAAAATATCGGAACCGATATTATCGGCCGATATGGCCGATATTGTTCGAAATATCGGTTTACAAAAAAACTAATTTCTCACGGTTTTGGTTTTGCTACAGAAAAATCGATATTGAATGATATGACATTCTAGTTTTGCTACGAAAAAACCGACATTGAATGATATGACATTCACATCAATGGAGAATGGAGATTACATCTTGTGCCATCAAAATTTTCATGCATCAAACTTATTCAGAGATATAGTTCCTCAAATGATCTCCTTTATCTTGGATCTCTTTGATTTCTCGACGATATGTATACTTTATGCATATTTTATAATATAAAACTATTAAGTGTATTGTTCATATATAAAAATTGTGTTAAAAATACAAACCGATATTTACCGTTATAAAACCGATATATTGATGATATATCTATAACTCTACTAGACCGTTATCATGAAAAAATCATTATTAACTGCATATATATATATATATATATATATATATATATATATATATATATATATATATATATATATTTGAAGAAGAAATTTGCCGTAAGATATCTCGGTCTCAGATTAGCATCTTTAACAGAACGAACAATAATGCGCACATTCATCATGTGCTTAGAGCATCATTGATAGTTGAAACTCTCTAATGTAACTTGAAGTCCAAAATTAAAAATAAAATAAAATAAATGTAGAATATATTGGGTCCTACTTTTAGAATAGCAGGTAATGATAAAGTGAGTTTCGATTTCAAAAATTGTGTGATAAAAAATTAATATAAAAATAATACTATAAAATATAAAATCTAGAAAATAGAATTTCAAATTAGGACTTACTATTCTACAAAATAAATTTCTACAATTTAGAATTTAGAAATTGGAAGATCCAAGTCTTAGGTCCTATAGATAAAATATGACCGAAAATTTAGAAATTGAAACTATGAATTGAACTTAATATTTAATGAGCTTCTAAATTCTAAATCTAGAAATTGGAATTGAAAATAAGCTTTAGTAAAGATGCTCTTATAAAGAAAACTTTAGAAATCACAAGTAAAATAAATAAATAAAGGAAGTAAATTCCACATTGTATGAATCAAACTAGGGATCATAAAGTTCCCAGGGTTCTTGCTTAGCTTAGAAGAAAGATGAGTTTTTCAAGGATCAAGAATCACTTAAAAAACTAGTTAGTGCACATGGGCAAGTGAAGCATGCTTATCCCCAATAGAACACTTGTCGACTAATCTTGTCATTAGGATAACAACAAGAGCTTGGTTGACCTTTAATCTTCATATTTTATGTACATTCATCCTAAAAAAAAAACTCTTTCTGTAGTTTAGTACAATTAGAGCTAATCTCCTTTTTGACTTTTAAGTCTTAATTAGGCCTTCTCTGCATCTGTCAATTATGGTCCACTAGTAATTGACTAATTCTATAGGCACTTTCAAAATTGTTTAGACAGTCCATTATTTCAGGACAATTCATATTTTTTTAATTTGTGCTCAGAACAATTCCAAATTTACTCAGACAGCCTAACCCTCCTCTCTCATCCCAAACTCTAATCCTAACCCTAACTCCAACCCCAACCCCAACCGGCGGCGGAGGAGGAGGAGGCCGTCCCCTCCTCCGTCCTGCTGGTCCCGCCGCCGTTCGCCGCTCGCCAAGGTTGAGATTGTGTTTGGCACACAATGATGGTGTATATGAATATGTCGGTTTGGCTATGTGGTTGAACGTATCGAGATGACAATATGTTGGATCTTCTAAGGACTCAGCTAGCTGGAACGAGCAAAGGTAGCTGGAGTACTTGGTTGCTCAGCTAGCAGAAACGAGCTAAGGTAAAGATTTCTAGATTGTATCTCGTTTCCGATTGAACGCTAAATGGTGATAATTGAGTTGATAATTTAGTCCTACATCGAATAAAAAATAAAATCATAAGATGGAGATAATTGTAATTGATTCAGATTTTTTTTAAATTATTAGTCCAGTCCAATATCACACCTTATAAGCCAATTTTGATTTGAATCACACCGCGTTTCCAATGGATATGCTAATATGGACAAAAAAACAAACCGGTATAATTATTGTAATTTAGTGTCTGTGTCATGTTCTGTACGTGTCCTTGCCAACATGGCTCATGGCTGATTTTGGAGAGTAGCAGCAACATGATGAACTCAAGATTGCTGGTACCACCAAGTTACTCTTTTTTTAAGTGTGTAAATATGATTAGTCCTAGACTCCTAAATCACATTTAGTATAAGAGCATCATTAGTAGATGGTGCTCAAAATTTTATCTTGAGGTCCAACATTTCAAAAAAAAAAGATAAATATAGAATGAGCTCGATTTGTATCAGAATAGTAGAGAATGATAAAATGAACTTTTGTTTCAAAGATTATGCGGTCAAAATTAATGTGAGAAAAAAATAATATAAATTTAAAATTAGGCTTCAAATTAGAATTTACTGTTCTACAAAATAATTTCCTACATTATGAATCTTGAAATTCTAAGGCCCAAACTATAGCTCCTGTAAATAGATTGGACCTGAAAATCTAAAAATTAAAACTTAGGATAGTTCTTACTATTCTATAAATTAAGCTCCTACATTCTAAATCTAGGATATAAAAATTGGGACGGACCTTACTAATGAAGCTCTAAGTGCAAAGGATTTGTTCCCAAAATATCACAAAACAGTGGAACTAACGAAACTAACAAGGTTTTTTTGCCAAAATAAAACCGAGTTGAGGAAAAGGAAGAACATACCTTAACATTGTTAAGAAGAGATTAGTAAAGCTCAAGATATATTACGGACTCTTATATAAGAAGAGAGAATAGTAAAGCTCAAGATATGGGTTCTAATTGCGGCAAACTTTGAAAAGCCAGATGAACATTCACGTTTCATTTCAGAGTTTGTATATTTTGTTCCTTTTCTCTATTATAGTTATTTTTTGTTGTTGTTGCGGAACTTTACTACTTGGTTTTCTTCTTCTTCTTGTTAATGGAACGCCAAGGGAAATTTCACAACATTTACTCTAAAAAAAGAGAAGAGTGTGTGTGTGTGAGTGAGAACCTGGTCTGCCCCCATGAGAACCGTTGCTTCTTGATTTTCTAACTGAAGGCTCCCTGCAGTGAACCAAAGTTTTAAAATTAGTCCATTACACATACAAAAACTGGAAAAAACAAAACCCATGCATGATCAAGAAGTGGGGATATATTACTAGAAAGTGGCACAGCAGAGAGATTTCCGAGGCACGACAAGAAGAACAGCAGCAGCAACGAGAGACACAACAGGAAAGTAGCCTTCTTCTTCATCATCATCCCTGAAACCCTACCAGAGGAATCTTCTCTCTCTTATCACCAGGTCTTGAAATAAGACAAGAGGACAGCCTTGCTCTATCGATATACATACATACATACATACATACATACACACATAACATAATGGGCGGTGGATGGTGGGGTTTATATAGAGCAAGATGACAGTGCATGTACATATGTACATATCTTGAAGTCAGCAACTTTCTTGTGTAGTATTTTTTGGAAGGGTGCGTGAGTGCCTCAAGACTCATTGACATCGACTGCCCACAGCATATCAACCAATGAGTGTGATGCAAGACCTAACACATGTGGTTAATTGCTACGAGCGATCTATATATAGCAAAAAGAGTTGATGCTGCTGCTAATTACGGAGCTCATTGTAACTGAGTTGGATGTTTTCCTATCAATATTAAAGCCTGTTAGTTAATCAATGTGCGCAAATTAAAGTCCCCGCGTCTACAGATAAAATTGGGAGTTCGGTAGGCTCCAGTCAAGTTGAAATGGTATAACGTATCCACGTATGTATTACTGCAATATAGATATTAACATTGTACCTATCTGAAATTGTTCATATCCTACCGACCTGTATTATATTCTTATCCGTATTCGTGTCCATATTTCTGCAAGCAACATAGTTGATGGATAAATCGCATCTCAAATCATGGTAATTTGACAAGCGAGATCACTGAGAAATTCACATTAGATAGATATTTGAAGTCAAATCCTTCAATAGGAGTTTACTTTATGAAAATATGGTCAATATACTATTTAAATATGAATAATATTGTTTGTACATTCAGAGTGTTTCTCTAAACTATTTTTTCTTATGTAGCAGTTGACATGGCATGTTAAATAGTATTATATGGTATTTAAGATGGCAGCTGAGATGACAAATTTTAATTCAAAAAATTAATTATCTAGTTTTTTTAATTTTAATTTTAATTTTAGTTTTAAAATTTGTCATATCATTTATCACATTAATCACCACGTCAGCTGCTACATAAGGTAAAATTATTTGGTAGAACAGTTTGAAGGGACGAATAACATTATTCTTTAAATACATAGTTTCTGAGGATTTTGAACCACAACTGAAGTGAATATCAAGTTGAATATTGACTTAGATTGAAAGATCAATAGAAAACCTTTTTAAGTTGCTTACTGTCATGAACTTCCCATTTAGATAGCACATTTGAAATCCTTGATAATGAAAGTCAACCATGCTTGCCAAACTATATGCCTACCACTGCAACATGTCCAAAACTTACAGGTATGTACTCATTACACTTGGACATGAGCATGTAATTGCACACCATGTGAAGATATTTTCTATGGCAGCACGGTTCTTTACTTACCAAGTGTGAGTGAGTGCCAAACGTCTGGTTATCCCTTGTGGATACCTGCAACTGATGGCAGCACACTCACATAGCAAAAGGAAGGAGGACTTTGGTCCCCTACAGTGTCTTGTGTAAGTATCAAGAGCTATAGCTAGATGTAGAATATTTAAAGTTCTATATTTTTTTATAATATATATATATATATATATATATATATATATATATATATATATTCTTACAATCTTTTATCTTACATAAAATTTTCTAATACATTATAATATATCAACACTCCTCCTCAAGATAGACGAAAGATATTCACTAAGTCTATTTTGTCACATACTCTAATCATATCTACAAAGCTAAGTCCTTTGGTCAGACTGTCTGCTACCCGATCTTTGGTTGGAATGTGGCATAGCTCCAGCAGTCCACTGTCCAACTTCTCATTGATGAAGAACCTATCGATCTCGATGTGTTTGATCATGTCATGCTGTACTGGATTGTTGACGAAACTTTTTGTTGGTTGGTAAGTATGTAATGCCCCGCTCCGCGTCAGCATTATGTATCAGGTGAGTGGGCAGAACTTCGTTCTCTGATTCTTGCACGCCTTAATAATAATCTGAGTTTTTGCTTGCAATATTTTCATAAGAGAATGATAGAACTTGCCTTGCATGTTAATGAACGAACTCACCTAGCTTGTCTTTGAAACGATCATGTCTGCTAAACGAGAATCCTGAAACGCTTGCCTAGAGTGCATGAACATGTTCACTATCGTCTATGCTTCGAGAGAACCATATTGTGCCTGAATGTGTTCAAGTGATAAGTCGGATTGCCCCGCAACAAAGATTGTATTCTGATGGTTTGTCTCGTCTGCATACTAGAGTTTATTTGATAGTGTTTCATGCATTCGCATGCGGTCAGACAATGGTTATGGAGAGCTGAACTGCATGCGTCCTTAGCCACCATGGGTCACAGCTGCCATAACATCAGATGAAAGAGTCATTGGTATGCTGTACAACCAGCTGCCGATCCTGAGATACTCGGGACCGCCCTGCATATAGCTAAGTCATTGTGTTGGCTTGGATAGAGGACTGCCCCTAAGATCGTGCATGTGTGTCTAGCTATGCATTTGACCCTGGAGTCTCACGAGATACGCTGTGCACACCCTGAACACGAAAGATTGCTTGTCTTGCTTATTGCATATGAAACTCTGTTTCCAAATGTCACGACCCGCACCCGGAAAATCGGACATGAGTCGTGGGTACGTCCAGCCTACGCCGCAGCATCGACGGTAGAACGTTGTCTAGGTCAACTAACTAGATAATGATCTCACACAAAAATCGGCCATGACCTCTCCAAAAGGAGGCCAACCACACAATCAATATATAAACCTGTCAAGATCTCAACTCCAAACGGAGGAGCAATAGCATAATGATAATCAAGTACTCAATCACGAATCTAAGCACGATAAGATAACAAAGAAGACTAACAACTCCAAAGTCTAACCAACAACAACTACTACAACAACCACAACATCAATAATAATACATCATCCAAAATAATATACAATACAAGGTCTCAATCCAAAACCGGAGACAAATTCGGTGCTAAAAGCTAAAAAAAATAACAACAAAGTCTCAGTGATCCCGGCTACCAACCCGGAAATCACCCCTAAGCTAGAGGGTCCCTGTCTGCACCATCGACAGGCTCAGGTCCATAAAACGTCGGACACCAATCCTCCGGATACTCTGAAAAATATGTCCAGTCAGGACTGGAGCAAGTACATCTCTAACAGCAGTTCCATTTAAATGATAAAAACTATAAAACAGTTATAGCAAGTAGCAAGAAGAGTGAAGCAAGTATGAAACAAGAAAATATGTATAACTGGTGCATAAAGGTAAAGATGCATGGATATCAGAGCAAGATAGTAATAACTGCAAGATACAAGAAATCTATACTAAGAGTAAGTCTGTGCACATGAACGTGTAGTGAGTCCAGCATGAAAAACATGTAGTGAGTCAAGTCCAGAAACATGTAAGTGAGACAAGTCAAGAAATGCATGAGAGTCCAGACTATAAAGAATGAACTCGGTGTCTTTGAAATACTTGTTTCGACATGTAAACGGCTAGGGGTAAGTACGGCTCACCGCGCACTGGGTGCGCGGCTGCTATCATTCCAGATTAGACCAGAGGGAGTGATGCCTGATGATTCCAGATTGAAATATTTACATGTCTACTCGAGTATTTTCCCGCCCCGACTAATACAAGTGGATCCAAGACCCGACACGCAAATCAAGATGAGTCCAGCCTGAACATGAATGATGCCTGTAGGTGATGCGTGTAGGTGATGCCAGTAGTGATTCCAGAATAGAGGCCAGAAACATGAAATGTACGTATCGCAAGTAAATGAATCCAGAAATATCAATCAGTGTCCCGTGTTGTGCCAGAATAATCAGATGATACTATACTAGAAGCTGAATCATAATAATCATCAAATAATAAAAACTATCAGAGAATGTACTCGCCTGACGTCCTGAGCAACTGGCGATCCGAACTGGTGTCGCAAGGACCTAATGTGAAAAGCAAGGTTAAACATGGTTCTAATGAGTTAAACAGATATAAAATAACTAAAAATAGGCTTCTAGGGTCGTTCTAGGTCAAACGAGTCAAACCGGTGAAATCTGGGTCAAAAAGTCAACTCTGGGTCCAAAAAGTCAACTCTAGGTCAAAACTAGGTCAAAAGTTGACTTTGGCGGTCAACCGAGTCAACTACGGTCAAGTCTGGGTCAAACTAGGGTGCTCCTGAATTTCTAGGTCAAACCGAGCTCATTAAGCTAGAAAACTCACAAACTCGCCTCCTTGAGATACCGGGATACCCTCGGTATCCGATACCTCAACCTAGGCTATATACCCCGCCTATACCCTCTAAAACCTATGCTAGCACGCGTAAATATATACACATATACATATAAAAATCACTCCAATACTATTCCTAGACTATTGCTCAAAAACCCCGTTCGAAACCCAATACCTTGGTTATCTTAAGGTATTGAAATACCTCGGTATCTCAAGGTATTGAGATACCGCTCTAAACTCAACCCGACTACCCCTCTAGCTAACTAACTATGCATAAACATATATATCTAGCTATAATCTAGGCTAAAATATAGATATCTAATACATATAGGCATATACCTATATATCTATATATATATCTCACAACACACATATACCTTACCTTATACCCATTCTCAATACATATATATCTATATCTAGTCTCTATACCTTTATATAACTATATGTATAGGCTATTATACATATATCTAACACATATAAGTATCTACATAGCTATATGTATCTATATTCACACATACACACAATACACATATACACATACCTTATATCTATATACATTACCTTACCTTACCTTACCTTACCTTACCTTACTCTCAAATATATAAATATATCTATCTAGATATCTAACTGTCTATCTACCTAAATAACTATGTAGTTATCTAGCTATCTAATCTAAGTATCTATATATATAACTATCTATTATCTAGTATCTACCTATCTAATATCTATCTAACTAGATACCTATCTATTTATATCTAGATATCAACTACCTATCTATCTATCTAACTATCCATCTATTTATTTATCTAACTTATCTATCTATCTAACTATAGATATATATATATCTATACATATCACTCTCTCCCTCGCTCGCTGCTACCTGTTGCTGCTGCTTACCCTGCTGCTGCTGCTTAAAACTGCTGCTGCTGTTGCTTTCCATTGCTGCTGCTGCTGCTTTTCACTGCTGCTGCTGCTGCTGCTTTTCATTGCTGCTGCTGCTGCTGCTTTTTACTACTGCTGCTGCTGCTTTTCACTGCTGCTGCTGCTGCTTATTCTGCTGCTGCTGCTGCTTTTCATTGCTGCTACTACTGCTGCTTTTTAAATGCTGCTGCTGCTGCTATTTTTTAAATGCTGAAGGCTGCTTTTTAAATGCTGAATGCTGCTGCTTTTTAAATGCTGAATGCTGCTGCTGCTGCTGTTCATGCTGTCTGCTGCTGCTGTTCAGTCCACCCCCCTCTCACTCTCACACACACACACACACACAACCACATACAGACACACATATATATACATATATCTATATATATATACAACCATATATATATATATATATATATATATATATATATATATATATATATATATATATATATATATATATATATACACACAAGCACACTTACACATACATATATATATATATATACACATAGACATGTACACACACAAGCACATAGATATAAATACACACATATATATACAAATATGTATACATAAACACACATATATATAATTATATACATATATATATATATATATATATATATATATACACATATACACTAACACAACACAACACACAACAACACACAAACAACACGTCCCACTCACGCCCAACGACCCCGACACTCACCAACACCCTAAAATATATAAAATATAACTCAAAAACTCTAGCACACACTCCCCGATACTAACCCAACGCGCGCACAAGTCCGAAACGAGGAAACCAAGTCGAAATGGCCGTTCGGTCATTTCGACGAACACGCGGTGCGCGGCTCGGAAAACCTCCTGAAACGCACACCAAACGAACTCGGAATCGGCCCAAAATTTATTCACGCGCTCTAAACGATGTCTAGATCCTAGAAAATGTGCTCCCGCATCGATTCTAGGTCCGTGGCGGAAACGCGCATGCACTTAGAATCGGCGACGACGAAAAGCCCCAATTTCGCCCGAAACGCCCGTTTCTCCGCGACACGGCTTCCCGTGTCCAAACGAATACACGCACTCACCCTCAAGACACCCGAAAACGTCTATCTAGGTCCGTCTAACCTAGGGCATCATCCAAAATTGGGCCAAATTTGGATTCCACCCGAAATTGACACAAAATCTAGTGTTAAAGTCTCTAAACTCACCCAAACTAGTTCCAACTTTCTCCCACGGGTAGCCTAAGGGTCTAGGAAGGTTCTAAAATATTAATTACACTATACAAAAATAATTAGCAAGGGGAAAGTTAGGTTTTACCTCTTGGGAGTTGGAATCCCAAGGCCAAAGTCTCACAACCCCTAGAAATCACCTCCCTCAAGCTCCAAGCCACCAACTCTAGCTTCCACACTAGATCTAAGCTCCTCACACCTAGGTTGGGGAAAATGCAAGGTTAGGGCTAGCATAAAGAAGAAGGAATAGAAGAAAGAAGGAAGAAAAAGGAAGAAAAGCTTACTTGGAGAAGGAAGGAAGAAGAAAGAAGAAGTAGAATGTGAAGAAGAAGAAGAAGAAGAAGAAGAAGTAGTGGAATGAACAAAGGGGGAGAGAGGGGCTGCTCCTGCTGTGTTCACGGTTGGGAATGGGATGGGGTCGGGTCTGGGAGCAAAAATAAAGGGTTACAACAAGCCAAAAGACCAAAATGCCCTCCTAACTTGGGTTTTGGGTTTCGGGGTTCCAAAAGCACTCAAACTAGCTCCAAATCTCTCCCACTAACCTTCTAAAAATAAAATAAATATTTCTAAGCCCCAAAATAATTCTCACAAGGGTGTGGGCTGGGTCGGACATGGGTCCACTAGGGTCTGACATGGGTCCAGGCTAGCCAAAATCCTAAAATAATCAATATAAAAATAATACAATCATTAATTAAATATAATTACAAATAATTATAAATAATACACAATTAACTAAACTAAAATAAAAAAAATACCCGGCTCTGGAAATGGGGTGGTGACAAGCCTATCCTCCTTAGAAAATTTTGTCCTCGAAATTTAAAGTCAATCGCACTCTCTCTAGGTCAAACCCCCAACAATCACAGTCAAGAAATTCTACCTATACAACATACAAGATCAGGGTCCTACTGGTCGTGTTATCACAGTCTCAATTAGGGTCACTACACTATCTACCACAGCACAAAGAAAAGTCTAACAGGTACTAATGAAGCACACCACAAGGAATAGAAAAGGACAGGAAGAAGAACAAAGAGACAGACCTGCTAACCCGACACCCGTAGCATCGGCCTCCTCGACCGTCAACGCATAAGCCCTGCCCTACTGGGGTGTATCCCTCCGCTGGTGCGGGGCATAATGTTGTGCCACAGATGGCCTAGCTCCAACTCTCTGATCCTGTGCTCCACCCAATGGAGGTGCAGTAGGACAATCTCGCATCTAGTGAGCAGCGGATCCACAGAACAAACACACCTTCAGCCTCCTCCTACAAACATCCCAGGTGTGTCCTGCCTTCCTGCAGTAGGCACAAGTGGGCACCCTCTGATCCTGACCCTGCTGCACTGCCTTCTGCACATAGGGACGCTTAGCTGGTCCCGCACTACCACTCGCACTGCCTGAATCATCCCTGCCTCTCTTGGACTTGAGCTCCAAGTCATCCTCTGCTCTCTGAGCGTCTCCTACTATCTGCTCAAAAGTCGTCTCGTGGTCGCTCCTGGTCAAAGACTTGACCGCCATAACCAAGCCCTTGCGAAACTTCCTCGCCTTAGCTGCCTCACTCAAGCCATCTACAAATCTGCCCAGACGGCAGAACTCCGCTGCGTACTCGTCCACCGTCATGCTCCCTTGGACGAGTGTCTCAAACTGGCTCTCCAAAGCACTGAGCGCCACATCTGGGAAAAATTTCTCCTTAAAAAGCCTCTTGAAAGCCTCCCAAGTCAGCCCTGGTGATGCGATCCTCGTATCTGTGCGATACCATGTCAAAGCGAGGTCGAACATCTGACTGTCCGCTGCCTTTATCTGCATGCTGTCTGGAATCTGCGCTAGCCTGAAGATTCCCTCAATCTGCTCTATCCAGTCATCCGCGTACAGGATCCCTTCTGTACCACGGAACTCCTTGGGCCGCATCCTCTGAAAATCAATGATACTACCCGGCCTCGGATGCTGAATCTGATCTGCCTGTGGCTGAATTTGTGCCACCCTATCCACTGCTGTCATGACCACCTGGTGGGCGTTCTCAATGCCCAGCCTCATCACATTCACCTGACGGTGCTGCGCGTCCATCATCTCCCTGAAGAACGCAAACAACTGCACGGCATCTACTGGAGCAGGAAGTGGTGGAGGAACCACTGGAACGACTGGGGTAGTCCTCGGATCGACAGGTGAAGGAGGATCCCCGAGAGAAGCAGATGCTCCCTCAACCGCAGGAGTGGTGAGCGGAGCGGTAGCAGCTGCCTGAATACGAGCTGGACGAGAGGTAGCAGACCTCTCAGTAGCAACTGCTGGAACGGTACGATGGGATCGTGTCTTCGGAGGCATCCTGAACACAGATCAAAAGAAGTCAATACGGCGCAAGATACGATATCATCAAAGAAGGACAGTAATATTTCAAAAGAAAGCAATTTCAGAATAATTAGATTGGAATTGTTCCTAGTCGTGATTGAGTACACTCTCATCCTAGATCCTAGATCCTATAGCAGGCTCGCAGCAGTACAACTAAGTTGTTGTACCACCACGACATCGCACTAATTGTGAATCGAGACCTGCATGGGGCCGCCACCAAAAACGTGTCACGACCCGCACCCGAAAAATCGGGCATGAGTCATGGGTACGTCCAGCCTACGCCGCAGCATCGGCGGTAGAACGTTGTCTAGGTCAACTAACTAGATAATGATCTCACACAAAAATCGGCCATGACCTCTCCAAAAGGAGGCCAACCACACAATCAATATATAAACCTGTCAAGATCTCAACTCCAAACGGAGGAGCAATAGCATAATGATAATCAAGTACTCAATCACGAATCTAAGCACGATAAGATAACAAAGAAGACTAACAACTCCAAAGTCTAACCAACAACAACTACTACAACAACCACAACATCAATAATAATACATCATCCAAAATAATATACAATACAAGGTCTCAATCCAAAACCGGAGACAAATTCGGTGCTAAAAGCTAAAAAAAATAACAACAAAGTCTCAGTGATCCCGGCTACCAACCCGGAAATCACTCCTAAGCTAGAGGGTCCCTGTCTGCACCATCGACAGGCTCAGGTCCATAAAACGTCGGACACCAATCCTCCGGATACTCTGAAAAATATGTCCAGTCAGGACTGGAGCAAGTACATCTCTAACAGCAGTTCCATTTAAATGATAAAAACTATAAAACAGTTATAGCAAGTAGCAAGAAGAGTGAAGCAAGTATGAAACAAGGAAATATGTATAACTGGTGCATAAAGGTAAAGATGCATGGATATCAGAGCAAGATAGTAATAACTGCAAGATACAAGAAATCTACACTAAGAGTAAGTCTGTGCACATGAACGTGTAGTGAGTCCAGCATAAAAAACATGTAGTGAGTCAAGTCCAGAAACATGTAAGTGAGACAAGTCAAAAAATACATGAGAGTCCAGACTATAAAGAATGAACTCGGTGTCTTTGAAATACTTATTTCGACATGTAAACGGCTAGGGGTAAGTACGGCTCACCGCGCACTGGGTGCGCGGCTGCTATCATTCCAGATTAGACCAGAGGGAGTGATGCCTGATGATTCCAGATGAAAATATTTACATGTCTACTCGAGTATTTCTTCGCCCCGACTAATACAAGTGGATCCAAGACCCGACACGCAAATCAAGATGAGTCCAGCCTGAACATGAATGATGCCTATAGGTGATGCCTGTAGGTGATGCCAGTAGTGATTACAGAATAGAGGCCAGAAACATGAAATGTACGTGTCGCAAGTAAATGAATTCAGAAATATCAATCAGTGTCCCGTGTTGTGCCAGAATAATCAGATGATACTATACTAGAAGCCGAATCATAATAATCATCAAATAATGAAAACTATCAGAGAATGTACTCGCCTGACGTCCTGAGCAACTGGCGATCCGAACTGGTGTCGCAAGGACCTAATGCGAAAAGCAAGGTTAAACATGGTTCTAATGAGTTAAACAGATATAAAATAACTAAAAATAGGCTTCTAGGGTCGTTCTAGGTCAAACGAGTCAAACCGGTGAAATCTGGGTCAAAAAGTCAACTCTGGGTCCAAAAAGTCAACTCTAGGTCAAAACTAGGTCAAAAGTTGACTTTGGCGGTCAACTGAGTCAACTACGGTCAAGTCTGGGTCAAACTAGGGTGCTCCTGAATTTTTAGGTCAAACCGAGCTCATTAAGCTAGAAAACTCACAAACTCGCCTCCACGCGTAAATATATACACATATACATATAAAAATCACTCCAATACTATTCCTAGGCTATTGCTCAAAAACTCCGTTCGAAACCCAATACCTTGGTTATCTTAAGGTATTGAAATACCTCGGTATCTCAAGGTATTGAGATACCGCTCTAAACTCAACCCGACTACCCCTCTAGCTAACTAACTATGCATAAACATATATATCTAGCTATAATCTAGGCTAAAATATAGATATCTAATACATATAGGCATATACCTATATATCTATATATATATATATCTCACAACACACATATACCTTACCTTATACCCATTCTCAATACATATATATCTATATCTAGTCTCTATACCTTTATATAACTATATGTATAGGCTATTATACATATATCTAACACATATAAGTATCTACATAGCTATATGTATCTATATTCACACATACACACAATACACATATACACATACCTTATATCTATATACCTTACCTTACCTTACCTTACTCTCAAATATATAAATATATCTATCTAGATATCTAACTGTCTATCTACCTAAATAACTATGTAGTTATCTAGCTATCTATCTAAGTATCTATATATATAACTATCTATTATCTAGTATCTACCTATCTAATATCTATCTAACTAGATACCTATCTATTTATATCTAGATATCAACTACCTATCTATCTATCTAACTATCCATCTATTTATTTATCTAACTTATCTATCTATCTAACTATAGATATATATATATCTATACATATCATTCTCTCCCTCGCTCGCTGCTAGCTGTTGCTGCTGCTTACCCTGCTGCTGCTGCTGCGGCTTAAAACTGCTGCTGCTGCTGCTGCTGCTTTCCATTGCTGCTGCTGTTGCTTTTCACTGCTGCTGCTGCTGCTGTTGCTTTTCATTGCTGCTGCTGCTGCTTTTTACTACTGCTGCTGCTGCTTTTCACTGCTGCTGCTGCTGCTGTTTTTTAAATGCTGAAGGCTGCTTTTTAAATGCTGAATGCTGCTGCTTTTTAAATGCTGAATGCTGCTGCTGCTGCTGTTCATGCTGTCTGCTGCTGCTGTTCAGTCCACCCCCCTCTCACTCTCTCACACACACACACACACACACAACCACATACAGACACACATATATATATACATATATCTATATATATATACAACCATATATATATATATATATATATATATATATATATATATATATATATATATACACACACACAAGCACACTTACACATACATATATATATATACACATAGACATGTACACACACAAGCACATAGATATAAATACACACATATATATACAAATATGTATACATAAACACACATACATATAATTATATACATATATATATATATATAGACACATATACACTAACACAACACAACACAACACACAACAACACACAAACAACACGCCCCACTCACGCCCAACGACCCCGACACTCACCAACACCCTAAAATATATAAAATATAACTCGAAAACTCTAGCACACACTTCTCGATACTAACCCAACGCGCGCACAAGCCCGAAACGAGGAAACCAAGTCGAAATGGTCGTTCGGTCATTTCGACGAACACGTGGTACGCGGCTCGGAAAACCTCCTGAAACGCACACCAAACGAACTCGGAATCGGCCCAAAATTTACCCACGCGCTCTAAACGATGTCTAGATCCTAGAAAATGTGCTCCCGCATCGATTCTAGGTCCGTGGCAGAAACGCACATGCACTTAGAATCGGCGACGACGAAAAGCCCCAATTTCGCCCGAAACGCCCGTTTCTCCGCGACACGGCTTCCCGTGTCCAAACGGAGACACGCACTCACCCTCAAGACACCCGACAACATCTATCTAGGTCCGTCTAACCTAGGGCATCACCCAAAATTGGGCCAAATTCGGATTCCACCCGAAATTGACACAAAATCTAGTGTTAAAGTCTCTAAACTCACCCAAACTAGTTCCAACTTTCTCCCACGGGTAGCCTAAGGGTCTAGGAAGATTCTAAAATATTAATTACACTATACAAAAATAATTAGCAAGGGGAAAGTTAGATTTTACCTCTTGGGAGTTGGAATCCCAAGGCCAAAGTCTCACAACCCCTAGAAATCACCTCCCTCAAGCTCCAAGCCACCAACTCTAGCTTCCACACTAGATATAAGCTCCTCACACCTAGTTTGGGGAAAATGCAAGGTTAGGGCTAGCATAAAGAAGAAGAAATAGAAGAAAGAAGGAGGAAAAAGGAAGAAAAGCTTACTTGGAGAAGGAAGGAAGAAGAAAGAAGAAGTAGAATGTGAAGAAGAAGAAGAAGAAGAAGAAGTAGTGGAATGAACAAAGGGGGAGAGAGGGGCTGCTCCTGCTGTGTTCACGGTTGGGAATGGGATGGGGTCGGGTCTGGGAGCAAAAATAAAGGGTTACAACAAGCCAAAAGACCAAAATGCCCTCCTAACTTGGGTTTTGGGTTTCGGGGTTCCAAAAGCACTCAAACTAGCTCCAAATCTCTCCCACTAACCTTCTAAAAATAAAATAAATATTTTTAAGCCCCAAAATAATTCTCACAAGGGTGTGGGCTGGGTCGGACATGGGTCCACTAGGGTCTGACATGGGTCCAGGCTAGCCAAAATCCTAAAATAATCAATATAAAAATAATACAATCATTAATTAAATATAATTACAAATAATTATAAATAATACACAATTAACTAAACTAAAATAAAAAAAATACCCGGCTCTGGAAATGGGGTGGTGACAAGCCTATCCTCCTTAGAAAATTTTGTCCTCGAAATTTAAAGTCAATCGCACTCTCTCTAGGTCAAACCCCCAACAATCACAGTCAAGAAATTCTACCTATACAACATACAAGATCAGGGTCCTACTGGTCGTGTTATCACAGTCTCAATTAGGGTCACTACACTATCTACCACAGCACAAAGAAAAGTCTAACAGGTACTAATGAAGCACACCACAAGGAATGGAAAAGGACAGGAAGAAGAACAAAGAGACAGACCTGCTAACCCGACACCCGTAGCATCGGCCTCCTCGACCGTCAACGCATAAGCCCTGCCCTGCTGGGGTGTATCCCTCCGCTGGTGCGGGGCATAATGCTGTGCCACAGATGGCCTAGCTCCAACTCTCTGATCCTGTGCTCCACCCAATGGAGGTGCAGTAGGGCAATCTCGCATCTAGTGAGCAGCGGATCCACAAAACAAACACACCTTCAGCCTCCTCCTACAAACATCCCAGGTGTGTCCTGCCTTCCTGCAGTAGGCACAAGTGGGCACCCTCTGATCCTGACCCTGCTGCACTGCCTTCTGCACATAGGGACGCTTAGCTGGTCCCGCACTACCACTCGCACTGCCTGAATCATCCCTGCCTCTCTTGGACTTGAGCTCCAAGTCATCCTCTGCTCTCTGAGCGTCTCCTACTATCTGCTCAAAAGTCGTCTCGCGGTCGCTCCTGGTCAAAGACTTGACCGCCATAACCAAGCCCTTGCGAAACTTTCTCGCCTTAGCTGCCTCACTCAAGCCATCTACAAATCTGCCCAGACGGCAGAACTCCGCTGCGTACTCGTCCACCGTCATGCTCCCTTGGACGAGTGCCTCAAACTGGCTCTCCAAAGCACTGAGCGCCACATCTGGAAAAAATTTCTCCTTAAAAAGCCTCTTGAAAGCCTCCCAAGTCAGCCCTGGCGCTGCGATCCTCGTATCTGTGCGATACCATGTCAAAGCAAGGTCGAACATCTGACTGCCCGCTGCCTCTATCTGCATGCTGTCTGGAATCTGCGCTAGCCTGAAGATCCCCTCAATCTGCTCTATCCAGTCATCCGCGTACAGGATCCCTTCTGTACCACGGAACTCCTTGGGCCACATCCTCTAAAAATCAATAATACTACCCGGCCTCGGATGCTGAATCTGATCTGCCTGTGGCTGAATCTGTGCCACCCTATCCACTGCTGTCATGGCCACCTGGTGGGCGTTCTCAATGCCCAGCCTCATCACATCCACCTGACGGTGCTGCGCGTCCATCATCTCCCTGAAGAACGCAAACAACTGCGCGGCATCTACTGGAGCAGGAAGTGGTGGAGGAACCACTGGAACGACTGGGGTAGTCCTCGGATCGACAGGTGAAGGAGGATCCCCGAGAGAAGCAGATGCTCCCTCAACCGCAGGAGTGGTGAGCGGAGCGGTAGCAGCTGCCTGAATACGAGCTGGACGAGAGGTAGCAGACCTCTCAGTAGCAACTGCTGGAACGGTACGATGGGATCGTGTCTTCGGAGGCATCCTGAACACAGATCAAAAGAAGTCAATACGGCGCAAGATACGATATCATCAAAGAAGGACAGTAATATTTCAAAAGAAAGCAATTTCAGAATAATTAGATTGGAATTGTTCCTAGTCGTGATTGAGTACACTCTCATCCTAGATCCTAGATCCTATAGCAGGCTCGCAGCAGTACAACTAAGTTGTTGTACCACCACGACATCGCACTAATTGTGAATCGAGACCTGCATGGGGCCGCCACCAAAAACGTGTCACGACCCGCACCCGAAAAATCGGGCATGAGTCATGGGTACGTCCAGCCTACGCCGCAGCATCGGCGGTAGAACGTTGTCTAGGTCAACTAACTAGATAATGATCTCACACAAAAATCGGCCATGACCTCTCCAAAAGGAGGCCAACCACACAATCAATATATAAACCTGTCAAGATCTCAACTCCAAACGGAGGAGCAATAGCATAATGATAATCAAGTACTCAATCACGAATCTAAGCACGATAAGATAACAAAGAAGACTAACAACTCCAAAGTCTAACCAACAACAACTACTACAACAACCACAACATCAATAATAATACATCATCCAAAATAATATACAATACAAGGTCTCAATCCAAAACCGGAGACAAATTCGGTGCTAAAAGCTAAAAAAAATAACAACAAAGTCTCAGTTATCCCGGCTACCAACCCGGAAATCACCCCTAAGCTAGAGGGTCCCTGTCTGCACCATCGACAGGCTCAGGTCCATAAAACGTCGGACACCAATCCTCCGGATACTCTGAAAAATATGTCCAGTCAGGACTGGAGCAAGTACATCTCTAACAGCAGTTTCATTTAAATGATAAAAACTATAAAACAGTTATAGCAAGTAGCAAGAAGAGTGAAGCAAGTATGAAACAAGGAAATATGTATAACTGGTGCATAAAGGTAAAGATGCATGGATATCAGAGCAAGATAGTAATAACTGCAAGATACAAGAAATCTACACTAAGAGTAAGTCTGTGCACATGAACGTGTAGTGAGTCCAGCATAAAAAACATGTAGTGAGTCAAGTCCAGAAACATGTAAGTGAGACAAGTCAAAAAATGCATGAGAGTCCAGACTATAAAGAATGAACTCGGTGTCTTTGAAATACTTGTTTCGACATGTAAACGGCTAGGGGTAAGTACGGCTCACCGCGCACTGGGTGCGCGGCTGCTATCATTCCAGATTAGACCAGAGGGAGTGATGCCTGATGATTCCAGATGAAAATGTTTACATGTCTACTCGAGTATTTCCCCGCCCCGACTAATACAAGTGGATCCAAGACCCGACACGCAAATCAAGATGAGTCCAGCCTGAACATGAATGATGCCTATAGGTGATGCCTGTAGGTGATGCCAGTAGTGATTCCAGAATAGAGGCCAGAAACATGAAATGTACGTGTCGCAAGTAAATGAATCCAGAAATATCAATCAGTGTCCCGTGTTGTGCCAGAATAATCAGAGGATACTATACTAGAAGCCGAATCATAATAATCATCAAATAATGAAAACTATCAGAGAATGTACTCGCCTGACGTCCTGAGCAACTGGCGATCCGAACTGGTATCGCAAGGACCTAATACGAAAAGCAAGGTTAAACATGGTTCTAATGAGTTAAACAGATATAAAATAACTAAAAATAGGCTTCTAGGGTCGTTCTAGGTCAAACGAGTCAAACCGGTGAAATCTGGGTCAAAAAGTCAACTCTGGGTCCAAAAAGTCAACTCTAGGTCAAAACTAGGTCAAAAGTTGACTTTGGCGGTCAACTGAGTCAACTACGGTCAAGTCTGGGTCAAACTAGGGTGCTCCTGAATTTTTAGGTCAAACCGAGCTCATTAAGCTAGAAAACTCACAAACTCGCCTCCTTGAGATACCGGGATACCCTCGGTATCCGATACCTCAACCTAGGCTATATACCCCGCCTATACCCTCTAAAGCCTATGCTAGCACGCGTAAATATATACACATATACATATAAAAATCACTCCAATACTATTCCTAGGCTATTGCTCAAAAACCCCGTTCGAAACCCAATACCTTGGTTATCTTAAGGTATTGAAATACCTCGGTATCTCAAGGTATTGAGATACCGCTCTAAACTCAACCCGACTACCCCTCTAGCTAACTAACTATGCATAAACATATATATCTAGCTATAATCTAGGCTAAAATATAGATATCTAATACATATAGGCATATACCTATATATCTATATATATATATATATCTCACAACACACATATACCTTACCTTATACCCATTCTCAATACATATATATCTATATCTAGTCTCTATACCTTTATATAACTATATGTATAGGCTATTATACATATATCTAACACATATAAGTATCTACATAGCTATATGTATCTATATTCACACATACACACAATACACATATACACATACCTTATATCTATATACCTTACCTTACCTTACCTTACTCTCAAATATATAAATATATCTATCTAGATATCTAACTGTCTATCTACCTAAATAACTATGTAGTTATCTAGCTATCTATCTAAGTATCTATATATATAACTATCTATTATCTAGTATCTACCTATCTAATATCTATCTAACTAGATACCTATCTATTTATATCTAGATATCAACTACCTATCTATCTATCTAACTATCCATCTATTTATTTATCTAACTTATCTATCTATCTAACTATAGATATATATATATCTATACATATCACTCTCTCCCTCGCTCGCTGCTAGCTGTTGCTGCTGCTTACCCTGCTGCTGCTGCTGCTTAAAACTGCTGCTGCTGCTGCTTTTCATTGCTGCTGCTGCTGCTGCTTTTCACTGCTGCTGCTGCTGCTTTTCATTGCTGCTGCTGCTGCTGCTTTTTACTACTGCTGCTGCTTTTCACTGCTGCTGCTGCTGCTGCTTATTCTGCTGCTGCTGCTCCTTTTCATTGCTGCTACTGCTGCTGCTTTTTAAATGCTGCTGCTGCTGCTGTTTTTTAAATGCTGAATGCTGCTTTTTAAATGCTGAATGCTGCTGCTTTTTAAATGCTGAATGCTGCTGCTGTTCATGCTGTCTGCTGCTGCTGTTCAGTCCACCCCCTCTCACTCTCACACACACACACACACACAACCACATACAGACACACATATATATACATATATCTATATATATATATACAACCATATATATATATATATATATATATATATATATATATATATATATATATATATATATATATATATATATATACACACACAAGCACACTTACACATACATATATATATATACACATAGACATGTACACACACAAGCACATAGATATAAATACACACATATATATACAAATATGTATACATAAACACACATACATATAATTATATACATATATATATATATATATAGACACATATACACTAACACAACACAACACACAACAACACACAAACAACACGCCCCACTCACGCCCAACGACCCCGACACTCACCAACACCCTAAAATATATAAAATATAACTCGAAAACTCTAGCACACACTCCCTGATACTAACCCAATGCGCGCACAAGCCCGAAACGAGGAAACCAAGTCGAAATGGCCGTTCGGTCATTTCAACGAACACGCGGTGCGCGGCTCGGAAAACCTCCTGAAACTCACACCAAACGAACTCGGAATCGGCCCAAAATTTACCCACGTGCTCTAAACGATGTCTAGATCCTAGAAAATGTACTTCCGCGTCGATTCTAGGTCCGTGGCGGAAACGCGCATGCACTTAGAATCGGCGATGACGAAAAGCCCCAATTTCGTCCGAAACGCCCGTTTCTCCGCGACACGGCTTCCCGTGTCCAAACGGAGACACAAACTCACCCTCAAGACACCCGACAACGTCTACCTAGGTCCGTCTAACCTAGGGCATCACCCAAATTGGACCAAATTCGGATTTCACCCGAAATTGACACAAAACCTAGTGTTAAAGTCTCTAAACTCACCCAAACTAGTTCAAACTTACTCCCACGGGTAGCCTAAGAGTCTAGGAAGGTTCTAAAATATTAATTACACTATACAAAAATAATTAGCAAGGGGAAAGTTAGGTTTTACCTCTTGAAAGTTGGAATCCCAAGGCCAAAGTCTCACAACCCCTAGAAATCACCTCCCTCAAGCTCCAAGCCACCAACTCTAGCTTCGACACTAGATCTTAGCTCCTCACACCTAGGTTGGGGAAATACAAGGTTAGGGCTAGCATAAAGAAGAAGGAATAGAAGAAAGAAGGAAGAAAAAGGAAGAAAAGCTTACTTGGAGAAGGAAGGAAGAAGAAAGAAGAAGTAGAATGTGAAGAAGAAGAAGAAGAAGAAGAAGAAGTAGTGGAATGAACAAAGGGGGAGAGAGGGGCTGCTCCTGCTGTGTTCACGATTGGGAATGGGATGGGGTCGGGTCTGGGAGCAAAAATAAAGGGTTACAACAAGCCAAAAGACCAAAATGCCCTCATAACTTGGGTTTTGGGTTTCGGGGTTCCAAAAGCACTCAAACTAGCTCCAAATCTCTCCCACTAACCTTCTAAAAATAAAATAAATATTTCTAAGCCCCAAGATAATTCTCACAAGGGTGTGGGCTGGGTCGGACATGGGTCCACTAGGGTCTGACATGGGTCCAGGCTAGCCAAAATCCTAAAACAATCAATATAAAAATAATACAATCATTAATTAAATATAATTACAAATAATTATAAATAATACACAATTAACTAAACTAAAATAAAAAAAAATACCCGGCTCTGGAAATGGGGTGGTGACACCAAAGATATTTTCAAACAATGTAATATGACTCTGCTAGAACTGCATGAGACGAACATAGGTAAAACTAGAAAGATCACTAGTAATGTAATATTTTATAACATGATTACTTAGTGTTGGTTTTAGTGAATGCTTGTTTCTCTTCAATTGTTTTATCTCACCAGTACTTATAAAAGTGCTGACCCACCAACAGTTTACTTGCTTGCAGGTACTGGATCGTCCGAGGGAGCAAAATGCGTGCCATAGTCCCTAAGACCCGGAATCCTGGTTTCGATTGTGCCCCGAGATTGCTATCGTATAAGGGGGCATAATGTATGGAACGAATGCCTTTGCATAAGAGAACCCACGTCCCTCGATTATCCTGAATACTCAGTTGGCTAAATGCATTGCATTACAATATTGTCCCTTTCCGCTGCTTACTCGATTGATGCGATGATAGCCAACAAATAACTTAAACGATATGGCCTTGTGCGGGCGCAACCCCAGGCTCGTACGGTATCACGTCCCGATAAATCCCAACGGGCCACACATCTCCTTTCTCGCACCCGAGGGACATGCGCGGTGATTCACATCCGGTGTGCCGAGGCACGGTAATTCACGTCAGGTTTAATCTGGCCCGGCGGGGGGCCAGCGAGGCGGTGGTCCGACTGTACGGGCGGCCCCTCGGTTCGGGGGCCGGGGCGTGACATAATGGTATCAGAGCGAAATCGATCTTCTGGCCCAAAATCTGTTGCTATAACTCTGAGATATTGCTCGATTTGGTATTGCAATATAGCGTTCCATACAATAAGTCCATAGATATTCTCAAAGTGCAAATGTTTTCTGAACTTGAATTGCTTGATTGTTTCGATCGAGTACGGCAAGGGACGACACTATCGCTGCTCGGAATATCGAAAAGTTTATCCTTGAAGTTTCGAGAACGAAACTTTTTGTTGGTTGGTAAGTATGTAATGCCCCGTTCCGCGTCGGCATTATGTATCAGGTGAGTGGGCAGAACTTCGTTCTCTGATTCTTGTACGCCTTAATAATAATCTGAGTTTTTGCTTGCAATATTTTCATAAGAGAATGATAGAACCTGCCTTGCATGTTAATGAACGAACTCACCTAGCTTATCTTTGAAACGATCATGTCTGCTAAACGAGAATCCTGAAACGCTTGCCTAGAGTGCATGAACATGTTCACTATCGTCTATGCTTCGAGAGAACCATATTGTGCCTGAATGTGTTCAAGTGATAAGTCGGATTGCCCCGCAATAAAGATTGTATTCTGATGGTTCATCTCGTCTGCATACTAGAGTTTATTTGATAGTGTTTCATGCATTCGCATGCGGTCGGACAATGGTTATGGTGGAGAGCTGAACTGCATGCGTTCTTAGCCACCATGGGTCACAGCTGCCATAACATCAGGTGAAAGAGTCATTGGTATGCTGTACAACCAGCTGTCGATCCTGAGATACTCGGGACCGCCCTGCATATAGCTAAGTCATTGTGTTGGCTTGGATAGAGGACTGCCTCTAAGATCGTGCATGTGTGTCTAGCTATGCATTTGACCCTGGAGTCTCATGAGACACACTACACACACCCTGAACACGAACGATTGCTTGTCTTGCTTATTGCATATGAAACTCTGTTTCCAAAGATGTTTCCAAATAATGTAATATGACTCTGCTAGAACTGCATGAAACGAACATAGGTAAAACTAGAAAGATCACTAGTAATGTAATATTTTATAACATGATTACTTAGTGTTGGTTTTAGTGAATGCTTGTTTCTCTTCAGTTGTTTTATCTCACCAGTACTTATAAAAGTGCTGACCCATCAACAGTTTACTTGTTTGCAGGTACTGGATCGTCCGAGGGAGCGATAGGCGTGCCATAGTCCCTAAGATCCGGAATCCTGGTTTTGATTGTGCCCTGAGATTGCTATCGTATAAGGGGGCATAATGTATGGAACGAATGCCTTTGCATAAGAGAACCCAAGTCCCTCGATTGACCCGAATACTCAGTTGGCTAATGCATTGCATTGCAACATTGTCCCTTTCCGTTGCTTACTCGATTGATGCGATGATAGCCAACAAATAACTTAACCGATATGGCCTTGTGCGGGCGCAACCCCAAGCTCGCACGGCATCACGTCCCAATAAATCCCAACGAGCCACACATCTTCTTCCTCGCACCCGCGGGACAGGCGCGGTAATTCGCGTTCGGTGTGCCGAGGCACGGTGATTCGCGTCCGGTTCAATCCGGCCCGACGGGGGGCGAGCGAGACGGTGGTCCGGCTGTACGGGCGGCCCCTCGATTCGGGGGCCGGGGCGTGACAATATCAGCCCCTTTCCGGGGGCACCCTTCAAGTATCTCAGAATCTGGTACACTAGATCCATATAACCCTTCCTTGGGTCATGCATATAGCGGCTCACCATAGACGTGTGTGGCTCAAATAGATCAACTTGTCCACCAATCTCTGGTATATGTCCCGATCAACTGGTTCTCTAGTCTCAGCACCCAGCTTGAACCTCTGATTGATCGACGTCGCTGCAGGTTTGCATCCCAACATCTCTGTCTCTGTGAGAAGGTCCAACGCATACTTTCTCTGAGAAAGAACAATCCTTCGGCTTCTCGAGCAATCTCAATCCCAAGAAAGTACCGAAGAAGGCCAAGTTTCTTCACCTCGAACTCCTTGCCAAGCTTTCCCTTGAGTCGGGCAATCACCTGCTCATCATCTCCTGTGATAATCATATCGTCCACATACACCGTAAGCATGGTGATATGGCCTCCACTCCGACAAAAAAATACAGTGTGATTAGCATTGATCTGCCGATATCCTATCCCTATCATCGCCCTCCTGAATCTGTCAAACCATACTCGAGGAGACTGCTTCAGTCCATAGAGAGACTTCTTCAACCTGCAGACCTTGTCCACTGTCTTATCAGTGCAGAATCTTGGTGGTATCTTCATGTACACCTCCTCCACTATATCCCCATAAAGAGATATATTTTTCACATCCAGTTGGTGTAGCTTCCATCTACCATTCGTTGCCAAAGAAATCAGGGTCCTGACGGTGCTCATCTTCGCCGTTGGTAAAAAATTCTTGTCGTAGTCAATGTCGTACGCCTGACTGTATCATTTTGCCACCAGTCGAGCCTTGTAGCACTCAACCTGTCCATCTGGGTTCTGCTTCACAGTAAAGACCCACTTCCATCTGACTGCCCTCTTTCCCTCTGACAGTTTTACCAGTTCCCAAGTGTGGTTCTTCTCAAGAGCCCCTAACTCCTCATGCATCGCCGCTTTCCACTTTGGATCGTTCTTGGAAACCTGCCAATTGTTTGATACAGTAATACTATCCAAAGACGCAATGAATGCTCCATGAGAAGAAGAGATATTATTATATGAAACAAACTGAGCAAGGTTCCAACCATATCTATCAGGAGGATTTCTCGTATTGCTGCGAGTGGTCCTCCGTACTGATAATGATGTGGGAGGGGTAGGAAGAATGATATCACATGAAGGAAAATCTGGTGGTGGTGGTGTAGGTGTCTCAGGAGTCGAGATGGACGCAGGCAAGAGACTTGGCACTGGCATTATAGGCACTATAGGTACTGGTCCTGCAGTTTGCTTCTCTTTCCTGCTGTAGGTAAGTAACCCCCTGGACCGTGGGCCTAACACCTCTCATATTCTTTCCCTGTTCCTCTTCACTATCATCCTCAACCGTTCCTCCATGCCATACTTCTAAATCGGTCACCAAACTCGCACCAATCTTCCTCTCTCGTCTCATACTCTCAGTGTCAGGTGAGTTGCCCGTGGATGAGGTTTTCTCCTGACGGTAGTATGGCTCAAGCTTCCTGAAGTGAACATCCATGCTTATAAACCTCTTCTTCTCTACTGGGCTCCAGCACACGTACCCCTTTTGAGTCGCCAAATAGCCCACAAAGACACACTTGATTGCTCCAGGGTCAAGTTTTCTAACAGACGGTCTGTTGTCCTTCACAAAATATACGCAGCCAAACACCTTCAGCGGAAGTATCCTACTATTATTTTCTTGCAATATCTCACATGGAGACTTCCATCCCAGTACTTTCGAGGGCATCATGTTAATCAGTTGAGCTGTTGTTAACACTGCATGCCCCCACTGTAGTGCCCCACTCCGCGTTGGAACTATGTACAAGAGATAGCGGTTTGCTGACTCAAAAAGGAAACCTTCTTGAAGATCTTCTTATTGTCATGCCCCGATCTCCCGCAGGCTAATCGGCCGTCCCCGCTAGGCAAACTCTTTATTGACATTGAAGAAGTGTTACAGGCGGCGCTAGACCGAGATTACAAGTCGTTCAAGCCTCTCTCTCAGAAATAATAAAAGCGTGCCAAGTGGCTACATTTATGGAATGATGTATAGGCGATGTTCCAACATTATGTCTTGTATATGTGCTTTAGTTTCGGATGCAACGCTCCAAGGCTCCAGAGTGAACTCCACGCCTTAGCACGTACGAAGGAGGCATTCGTACTGAACGAGGTTCTCCCGCACCCTGCAAACAATTTAGTGGGTTATCAGTACATGAATGCACTGGTGGGGAGGTTACTCGCCCGCTCGATAAATCCAAACACGTAATATATGTTTCGTGCACCATCTATTTAGTTATCTTTCTAGTATTGCCTTAGGATCAGTTTCATGACATATATGAAAAGCCTAACTCGTATGGCAGTGAGTCGTGCGATATAAGAGAAAATACGACGAGACTTACCAACTTACCATTTGTTCTTCCCTGTCCATGGCAAACCAAGTTAATTCAAGCACGAGCATACATAAATGAATTCAGGGGCAATAACATAAGCAAGCAGAGTGTTGTGCACGAGATTAAGGTTCGGTGCACGAGTTTCTCGGATTATCAGGTGTTGCAGAAGATGTTGAAGTGTTCAATTGATGTACAAGTATCTTATATCCATGAGCATTTAGGTATTTCATATTATTCTCGATTGCGATGCAATAACTCGTACGCGGATAGCCCTAATGAACATGAGGTCGCTGGCATAGCCATAAAGGACGAGTTATAGTCGATGACGAGGATGGCATGCCACAAAAGATTTATGAGTGGCTACAAAACCATCCCGTCCAGATGTATGAGACTAAACGTTAGTTCCATCCGGATCGGATTGGCACCGGTGCCCCGGAACCATCGTGGAACGAGATCCGAAGATCCCCCTTGATTCCAAGTTGTCCGCGACACGTAGTCTTTGTCACCCTCACAATTTCATCCAAGGGTAGTTTGGTAATTTTTAATGGGTATTAATTATTTTAGGATTAATTATAATTAATATTTGTGCATTGCATGATTTATTTATTTATTATATTATTATTTGTTGCTAGTTGTAGTTTTGTTTTAGACTTGTGTAGTGGACCTAAACCATTATTTAGAATGCATGGACCAACTTTTAGTTGAGTCTAATTTGAGCCCATGAATTAGGCCCATGGATTAGGAGGCTTGATTAATTAGAGAAACCATTAAACTAGAACCTTTCCTCCCTAATTAATTTCTTCATGAGAGGCCCCAAGGGGTCTTTGTGACTTTGTACATTTCTTGGGGAGGGGGTTACATGGCCAACCCTTACTAGGAGGAGAGAGAGTGCCCTCATTTCATAATTCTCCAAATTCTAGATCTACAACTTTCCCTCTTCCAAATTTCCTCCATTTCCTCATCAATTCTCCACCAATTCTTCACCAATATCTTTCTAAATTTATTATTGAGGTTGACACACCAAGGATCTACAAGAAGGAAGCAAGGAGCAAGGAGGAGGAGGCCAAGATCTACAAGGAGACGAGCTACTTGGCAATTGGGGACTTTTCATTGGGAATCTATCTCCCAATAGGTACATTTCAGTTTTTTCCATTCTAATAGACCATAGATCTAGGATTTAACCATGAGAAACCAACCCACATGCATAGGCTACCCATAGTAATTAGTTTTAGGTTCATCGGGGACCTACGGTGGAAGTTATGACCATTTTGGTACCAATTTTGGAAGAATTCTGAGATTGGCACATGTAGTGCTTGTCATTGGGTCTAATAGATCTAATTGACACTTGATTGCTTGTTTGTGACTAGTGTCGTATCCACAATTGGATACGTGTAGGCCGTATCTTGTCAATTTGATGAAACATGTTAATTTTGGGAGTTTTTCTCCGACACGGGGCTTTGTTCATATCACATTATGACACAGACATGCAGACACTCTAATTACTATATGTATTGTTAATAATTTATGTATTAGACTTGTTTGTGTCCTTCGGGATGCGTTTGGTTGTGTGTTGGAGCCGTATCGCAAGCCTATCATAGAGAAAGTGTAATACGGGTGCGATGCGCTCCATGTGTTTGTAGTTTGGCTAATTTTCCTATACGTGCATGTGTATTTATATATGTATATGCTATCTATGTATTATATAGAGTATATAATAGTGTATTTTGGTGTTTGGGTATATGTGTGTGTCTATGTGTGTATATAGATATGTTAGATCTATATGTATAGGTATATATGTACATGAGTTGGCTCGTATGTATTTATGTGTTGGTTTATATATGCGTTTATATATGTATATGTATATATATATATATATATATATATATATATATATATATATATATATATATATATATATATATAGGTGTAGCTAGTTATCTATATGGGGATAGCTATATATATATATATATATATGTGTGTGTGTGTGTGTATGTTGTTATACATATGAGTGTAGGTGTCGGTGTTTCATTGTGCTTTGTGTTGGCTATGGATATGTATATATAGAGGGTAGTTTGTAGTGTGTGGTGGTATGTGTGTGCGTGTACAAAGAGAAGGGGTGGTAGACCACAGCATACTGTGCAGTTTGCACACAGTTCAAGTGAAGAGAGAGCAGCAGCCACAGCCTCAGTGAAGCACTGAGTAGCTATGCAGTAGTGCTCGGAGAGAAGGGTGCAGTCGAGCATTTTGTGCAGTTGCTTTCAGCAAAGGGGAGAAGGCAGCAAGTCTGCAGGAGGGCTCGGGCAGTGTCAATGCACACTGCAGTAAGGTATCAATGCATACTGCAAAACTGAGAACAATGTACATGCATTACATACAAAAGCAGTCAACTAGTGAGGAGAGCAGCAGTTTAGGTTCCCCCTGTACAGTATTAGTGTGTAGTAAAACCAGTTACCAGTATCAGCTCTATAGTGTATCAGTAGAAGAGGGGTTCAGTAGATTTCTGTATCACTTCCAATTGGAACCAGTGTATCCAGTTAGTGTTAGTTGGGTATGGTTGGGTTTCAGTAAATTGTAGTTGTTAGTTATTTAGTTAAGAGTTGAGTTATAGTTAGGTTTAATATCCAAGTATCAGTAAGGTCTAGTAGTTAATTATAGTGTGGTATCATAAGTTTAGTAATTAAATACTTATATAACTAGTGCTAGAAGTTATGTACATATTGTATTAGTTGTTATCCTATAGTAGTTAGTTATAGTATAGTGTAGTTGCATAGTTAACATTAGCTTGGTTATATATTTATTAGTTGAGTTGCCTTGGGATACCAAGGTGTCACCAAGGTATTGGGACGATATCCAAGGTTTTGAGTTTGGGTATCGTGTTAGGTGTGATACGCATTGGTGCAAGGCCAAGGTATCCTATTTCAATAGTTTTGGTCTGGTATTATAATATTTGACTTATAGATATATATACAACCCTATTTTCATATTCGACAACTAGTGTATCTTAGGATACGGCCTTTTGTGTGATTCTAGTATTGTAGCTTAGCTAGCATAGCATAGTTTCATAGTGTGTCGACTTAGTGACTTAGCATTAGACTCTTGCAACATAGAATTTATTGGTTTGACTTAGAAATGACGTATCGACCTAGAATTGTATCAACTTCACTTATTTTCATTTTAGAACATTGTATTCATGCAACATACCATATATAGGTTGTGAGACACCGGCTTGGGCATTGAGAGGCACACCTTGCTCAGGACGTCAGGCGAGTATATTTCTCTGATAGTTTTTAATTCATAATATTGTATATATGCATGTTCTAGAATTGTATACTTGATCCCGACACAGTGATTTCACAGACTGTTGCTATATGGATCCCGTCATGAGATGTTATCCCCTACCGTGTTCAGTGGGTACTCGTGTACATTGTATCTCATCGTGTATATTGGGTATTGATTACATTTTGTGTTCACACACTGCTCATGTTCAGTGTGCTTATTCGTGTACACCCACTGCTCGTCTTCAGTGGTTATATTTCGTGTTCGTAGCGTATCGTGATTGGATCTATCGGTATTAGTTGGGGGTGGGAGAGTAGGAGTTGATTATGTGATCAAAGCCATTGTTACAACGTGCATATTCTGCTTACATACCTCACTTGTAATCCGTCTTACCTGATCATGTTCACCCAACCCGATCACATAATGAACTTGTATTCTGAGACACATTAGATAGTTTAGTTTGCAGTTACTTCATTATATTGTGATATTCATATTGTTGATCTATATTCTCGTACATTACCTGTATATTTTTTCCTTCATTCATATGTTTAGTGATCTTGTATTTCATTTCTATATCTGTTTATATGCTCGATTATGTTATTGGAACTGCTTTCAGAGGTATGTACTTCGCTCCAATCCTGACTGGATATATTTTTCCAGATGACTGGCTTATAGAGCAGTATCCCACATTCTATGGGCCGCAGGACGGCGTACCTTTAGAGGATACTCCTATTGACAAGGAGGACTTAGTTGCAGAGCCCGAGGAGGTCTAGATTATTTGTATTGGATTGTATTAGACTATTATTTTGGTAGATTTACATCTTATAATTATTTCAGATTGTGGATTGTATCTTTATTCTTTTCTTCGCTATTCTATTCGTGCATTATTCTTCCTTAGTTTATTTTGTGATTGAGGTTAATTATACTTGTGAGATACCATATTGCTCCTCCGTTTGGAGTTGAGATGATTGGCATGTACCATATTATATTGTTGAGATATTAGATAGTTAGAAATGACCCAGACAGCGTTCTACCGCCGATTATGCGGCGTAGGCTGGGCGTAACCACGTACTCGTGCCCGAATATCCGGGTGCGGGTCGTGACAGTCTTGGTATTCCAATTTTATACAACTTGACATGATAATCCATGATTCTTGTTCTGAACTGAGCATTTGCTCCATGAGCTGTGATTCTTGATTTGCTTGACATGATTCTCGTTCAGATGTAAACTTGATGTGATTATCATCTAGACGTAAACTTGACATGATTCTCTTTCAATGCTCAACTTGCCTTAATGCATTCCCCTGGTGCGGGGACTGCCTTGGCGACCTAACGGTCTCGGATACTTGTAGGTTCATTTGCAAAGAAGAGCTATTTGATAGTCTTCTGGTTAACTCGGATGCATGCACGATACAAATAGAATTTACTTGGTTGTGGCATATATTTTGTGTGGCAAGCGTTGAGTCGAGGCAACATTATAAGTTAACATATAGCAGGCAAGCATGCATTCATAAGAAAACTTAAGCATTCACGTTGGCTCGGGCCCGAAGTTAAGCCGAGGAGTGAAATCGTAAAGGGACTTACCGAGCGACATGATCTAGGGTTGTACAGTGTAGTAAGTGAAGCTGTACACTACAGAGCATATAAATATCATTATACTCGAAGCATAGCGGGGTCTTAGTTGCACAAGACAAAAGTAGCATACGAGGGTCTGTATATAAGCAATGTTTCATTTTTATGTTCTAACACAACAATACAAGTTCAGATTATTCCCTTAGCTAGGTGCGTTGGATTCTTATTAGCATGCAGGGGGTGATTCACCTAGTGACTAGCATAAAATATCCATATTTTAAGGGTGCTCGCTAAGCAAAGACAAGTTCATCGTAGCCACCCACCTTAGCAATGATTCGCCTCGGTCGAGGGATACTCTGAGCGAGCCTCTGAAAGTTTAAGGCGGAACTCATGTAGGGACAAGTCTGGAGATCCTTTGCCTCAAACGAGTATTCTTGCTGAGCAAAGCGGGTCGGGATGTTACACTTTTTCTGTTTGAATCGGCAGTCCACTTGAGCGAAACGGGTAGTTACACTTGTTGAACCAGGAGATGACTGATCTAGGTGAGTGGGCAGAACTTCATTCTCTGATTCTTGCACGCCTTAATAATGAATCTGAGTTTTTGCAATGCTTGTCTGCTTAATAAGATAACGATAGCATGAGAATGATATAACGCGAACCCGCTTGCTTAACTAGAGAACTTGTATGCTTGTCTAAAAGATATAGAACCATTGCCATGCTAAGTTAAAGAATAGAATATTGCATGCTTAGCTACACGGACACCGCTATCGAACGAACTGCTGCCATGCTAATAAACAAGAGTAAAAGGATGTTCATATATTTTTATCGTATGCTAAACAAGAATAGAGATGCATGCTTAGCTAAAAGAGATAGAAGAATCATGCCACATTTTGCTTGTCTTTGATGCTTGCAAGATAGAACTATTTGAATAACTTGTATTGTATGCTATTGAACATATCGATTGATCGAAAGAAAGAAGATTGAACCTATCAAATTAATTGAACCTATCGAATCGATTAAATGTATCGAACCTATCAAATAGATTGAATAGAAGAGAATTGAGAGATTTGGCTCTATCACTTGATATCATGTTTGCTTGTCACAGACATGTGCATTATATAGTCTTTTTTTGATAGAATCGCATTCATCGCATCGGTCTTTGGACAACTTGTGCACAAGGTACTGTCTCTCGAGCGTTTTCTGGGGCACTGGAAATCGTTCGGCCTGGGAGAGATAATCTAAGCACCCTGAGTCTTGTAGTCCTCGCGATTAGGGGGGTGTTATGTCTAATAGTTAGCCTGGGCTTGTAGTTCCAGCTGCTATTTATGGGTTTTTCATGGGCCATTATGTAGTTAGGGTGCATGCTAGACTAGCCTTCTTGCATACATAACTGTTTGATGCAGAGATGGATAGAAAAGAGAACCTTGTATATATATGCATATGTTGCTAACTTATATGTCTGCTGCAATTATAACCGTTCGACAAGGGGTGAGAATAACTATATAAGTGATATATTATTTTGCATATTTTCTTGCATCACACCAAGACTTGCAAGATTGCTTGCATATGATGATCACCTTGAATAGTATAAGAAGATAGTCCACTAGATGCATGCTAGAGTCTTTAAAGAAATAAATATGACTCACGAGACACGCTGTACACCAGAGTTATTAAATGAACATGCATATCGTGCATGAACTGCTTGCCTTGCCTGCTTGCTTGGATATCGAATATGAATCGAACATGTCACGCCCCAGTCCCAAATAAGTAGGACTAGGAACACGTAAGCATGCCAGCCGCATGGATATGGCAACTCCAATATATGGAAATCATAACCCATACGTACGCTGTAATATGAATATAAACTCACATGTGGTATATATAATGTCACAAGTCACAGATATGCTAATCTCATCCACACAACAAGTCATAGAAAAGAAATACTAAACTAGAATAAGGAGTCTGAAATATCTAAAATAATAGTCGGGTGGAGACAAATCCACTACCAATGACTATATCCAAAACTAAAATGGGAGAGGAGTGTAAAATCTCCAATATAAAATAATGTGAAGACAGAAGTGTATCAGCTAAAAGAATCCATCGCCAGATGATCAACGATGCTCAGAAGGTAAGACCTCCTCGGTAGAAAGGAATGCGTCAGGTCCAGGCCCGTACTCCTGCAAATACTCAAGAGCAGATACACCTGGCAGGGGACCAGGTCCTCAGAGGGACGTAACAAGATACACAAAACACATGCCAATTTGAATACAGTAATCATGCATATAATTTGAAAATAAATAAGTACGCTGTACAAGACAATCTATATGAATGCAAATGAGGACAACTTTTCGACGTATGGGCAAGGGTAGTCTACTCGATCTAAGCCTCACAACTCATGCACTCGTACATGAACATCATCAGCCAACATACCTCGGGGGTAGCGACCCTCGGACTCCATCAATCGACATACCTCGGGGATAGCGACCATCGGACACGACCCACCATAGTGCGTGCTAGTGACTACGGTGTTACCAGAGTGGTTAAAAGCCCATACGCCTAATAATTGTCCTCTATGATACTAAGTGTCAAGAGTGTGTCAACATATCTAATATATAGTAATGACTGAAAAGAAAACTACACATGCAAGACTAAACAGAAATGTAATAATATAATGAAATATAAATAGCATGTAAAGGTACTGTAACAATTTGGCAAGGTATCTTGCCTGGCAAGAAAAATGTAGTGTCCCAATGTCAACACCAAGAGTCAGAAGCTACGGTCTCAGAATGAACGTCTCCGGATGCTGAAATAAATATCACCAACGTTCCCAGAATAAGCAAAATAGCTAAAAAGCACATCCCTTTCGTCCAATTTGGACACAGGGGCAAAACGGTAATTTCGGGCAAAAGTGGGGTCCACGTGTGGCTCACTTTGCACCGAAAAGCGTGCCGAGGGTAACAGTCTCTAAATGGGACAAATTATAGGTCAAACAACTCTAGATGTCAATACGAACCCAACGGTATGTCCAAATGTGGATTCCGATGAGCCAAACACTATTTTGTCCAAAAAGTCAACTGTGGGGCCCGCCAATTGGCGATTTGGTCAACCGTCTCAGAATCGCGTGAAATTTGGGTCACAGGACCAGCGCGTTACCACGAGTCCAGTGGCATAAGTTTCGTCGCAATCTGACAAGCGTGCACAAAATACGTGCGAGTTCCACAAAAGTTGCGGCACGAAATGTGTCCGCGGATACGGCCTGATTCCGGCGCGCACACGAGTCCGAATCAGTCTCCACAAATTTTCACGTGTCCGGTTATGCTGCGTGCACCATTGGGTACACTTGGCACACGGCGGGGCGGTCCCGTTTGGCGGGGCGCGCTCCGTTTTCCAACTTTTGGAAAACCAGAAAAAGTGGGTGTGCACAGTTTTATGACGAATATAACTATGTCCACAGCGACTAATAGCACAGGGTTATTTAACAGAAATTAAACTAGGTCAGGTATTCTACAGGTATCAAAAAGAATTACCGAGTTCGGATCTCTGTGGTGGGAGATACGAACTCGGCAATACGGGTGGTCATTCTGGAATTCTGCGATTCCAGAATTCTGTCTGTCCGTCCATTTTGGACGCTGTTTTACACCTAGGGGCACACGTTTTCCGAGGTTGGTTATAAAACGAATATTGGAGAGGGTTAAGGGATGATCATACCTATGAAAACGGAACAATATTTGGTCGAGCGTGTCGACGGAAAATCACGCCGGAGCGAAGGTGCCTCCAGTGGGAATCTGCAGGGCGCGAGGTCGGCGTCGACGGGATGGTTGGATGGCTTGGCGGGGCTTCTCTGGCTGCGGTGACGGCTCTAGATGGGAAGAGGAGGTCTGGAGATTTTAGGTTAAGGTTTTTGGGATATAACTATATATATAATAAATAGGAAAGAGAGAGTTGGATGGTTGGCGGCCAAAGGGTGAAGGGTCGGGTTTGGAACTATGCTAGGTTGTTGCTTGCTAGCAGTATACTAAAGGGGCGGGGTCCTCTGGAATTCTGCTGAAGTTGTTGAGAGCAAACAAGTTGCTAAGTTACTAAGAATTGGAAGAATAGGTAGGTATTATTATTACTAATTGATATTATATTATTATTATTATTCTTATTAAATACTTAGTTAGTTATTAATTAATAATTCTTTTCCTTTCTTCTCTTTATAAAATATATATATACATATATATATTTGTATATACATATATATATATATATATATATATATATATATATATATATATATATATACTCATAAAAGTTCATGGATTAGAATAATGCACACCATTAGGCTAGCAACTGCTCAAGAGGTCTCCTACATGAAATAAATTCCGAAAAATTTCTGATGGTCCCACAAGTCATCTAAGTGCCCGAACACCTAACATAAAAATTATTAAAAATCTATTTCTCCTATTTAGCACATAATTACATAATTAAATTATTAATTAATAAAAAAAAATATGATTTTTTTAGAAATAGGGGTTTTACAGAACATGAACTCTGATTTCAAAGATATTTTCAAAAAAAGTAATATGACTCTGTTCCTGTACTTCATGTAACGAACCTAGGTAAAACTAGAAAGATCACTAGTAATAAAATTGTTTATAACATAATTACTTAGTGTTGGTTTTAGTAAATGTTGCTTCTGTTTGTTGATTTTATACTCACCGGTACTTTCTCCAAAGTGCTGATCCACCAACAGTTTGCTTGTTCGCAGGTGTTGTATCATCCGAGGAAGCGATAACAATGCCTCATCCTCGGGACCCAAAAATTTGGTTTCGATGCCTTGAGCCATATCGAGATATTTTGATATACTTTTGTATAAAGGGACATAATGTATGGAACGATGCCACTGTATTCAGAAAATCTTGTGCCTTGAGCTTTGTCCCATTTACTCGGATGGATTATTGTTTGCAACACTGTCCCTCCGCTGCGTACTTGATCGGTTCGATGATAGCCACAAACTTTAACGTTGTTGCCTTGTGTGAGCGTAACCACATGCTCGCACGACATCATGCCTCGATGGCAAACCACGCATAAATCCCGCGGGAATGCCGTAGCGCGGTAATTCGTGCCCGCCGGGGGCGTTGTCGGGACCTTCGGGATGGGACGTGACACCCATAAACTCTGTGGGACATTCATTACGATCATCATTCTCCTTACCACCTCCAGAAGGTGTCTGTTCTTCCATTCTGTCACTCCATTCCGTGCTGGTGTGTATGCATAGGTGGTCTGATCTTGGGCTGACAGATATTCCTCAAGTCCTTTGTTGGTATACTTTGTCCCATTGTCAGACCTCAGTACCTTTACCACTGCACTGTACTGATTTTGGATATGTTTATAGAAGTCCCAAAAATAGGCAAAGATATCACTCTTATTCTTCATCAAATACAACCAGGTGACACGAGAGGAACTATCAATAGAAGAAATGAAATACTTGTAACCATTCATAGTAGTTGTGGTGCACGGCTCCCAAACATCAAAATGTATAATATCAAAAACAGAAGAGCTCCTATGGTCCGCATTAACATATGAGATCCTAGTGAGTTTGCCTAAATCACATGCATCACATACTAGTTTCTCCTTATTTGCTTTCTCATAAATAAATGGATACAACATACTCAAAATACCAAAAGATGAGTGCCCCAACCGCCTGTGGTGGAGTATCAGTGTATCCTCGGCACTCATCTTCGGTCCTCCTATTCCTGCCCTCTCTGCCACAGACACCAATGTCGAATTTAGTCCTTCCCGATCCAGGTACCACAGTCCATCATGCCAAGTGCCAGTCCCAAGTCTTTGTCCCGTCTCCTTCTCCTGAAAGATCACCTTAGGAATATCAAAAGAGATAATGTATTTTAGTTAGAGGATTATAGAACTAATGGAAAAAAAACTGATTAAAAAAGAAGGACCATGCAAAATATTGGATAATTTTATTGAACCTGTATAATCGATAGTACCCTTATCGACCACTGGCTGAAAAGTACCATCGGCTGTTTGAATGCTGTCCGCCGATACTAGGTGAGTGTAGGAAGAGAACTCACTAGCATTCCATGTCACGTGTCGAGACGCACCCGAATCGACAATCCAGTCCGACGATCTAAGGGAAGACATAGATGCAAGGACGAGTGAGTCGTCAGTAGCTTCCGATGGATGGGCATACATGGCAGCGTTGCCTCTGGCGAAGACTGCGGTAGACGCCTCCTCAGTCCCACTCCTCTTGTCTCCATCGCTTGACGCTCTCTGCTTTCTCCTGAGTACCTTCAACATGCCCAGCAGTGCCTGATCCTCCTCAGTATAGGCGCCATCAGTTCCCTCCTCGCCTTCTGCTACCAACAGGTTCGTCCGATAACCTCCTCGACCACCCCGTCGACCCCTACGACCACGGCCACGTTCTCAAAACTGTCCACGTCTACCACCTGAATCTTCTTCCTTGGGTGGTTTGGTACAAGTATATCTCAGATGACCCACCTTCCCGCAGTTGTAGCGCTGCCGGAGGTCTCCCTTAGATCCTGTGTCGCCTGAATTGGCAACCGCCAGTGCTGACTTCACTTCGGGAGGACCACCTGTCCCTGCCTGCAGCTTGATGTGAGTCTCCTCCTGGATCATGGCCGAGATATCCTCCTCAAGTGTAGGGATCTACGGTTGGGCTAGAAGTAGTGCTGTCCTCTGAGCAAACACTGCGGCCAGTCCCTTAAAAAACTTTATCGTCCTCTCCTACAGACATACATGTCTCTCCTTACACTTTGGGTCCTCACAGCTCGTCCGATCTGAGGAGTGATCGTTATCCAACCATAAATGCTCCAACTCCGTAGCATACTCCTGCACCGTCTTTCCTCCCTGTACGGTGTCGTCGATCTCCCCCTTGATCTGAAAAATCCTTAAGTTATTTTTTACACCATCGTAGGTCCTCCTCAACTTCTCCCAAACATTCTTTACTATCTCAAGGCCATCCACTGTGGCGACGATCGACTGGACTAAAGAATTGAGGAGCCAATATGAGTGGACTTTCACTCATCGCCTCCTGCCGAGCCCTCATCCGGCTCTGTCTTCTCTCCTGACAAGAAACCCTCCAAGTTCTTCCCTGCGAGGGTTCTCCTTACCCGTCGTGACTAACTCAGGTAGGTGGTCGGTCCATCAAGCTTCAGATCGATGGAGGAAAGCTTCAACTTCGTCGGTGTTCGTGTCGCGCTCTCACCAGCCGACAGTTTCATCAGCTTCATCAACTTTGCGTTCTCCGCAGGGTCCAACTTCTTGATGATCTCCTCTATCGATCCTCCTCTTCTCCGATCACCTCACACCCGTCCCATGATTCATGTTCGTCCTCTTCGTCCTCTCCTAGACCCGATCATGCCTCTCCCACGTCGGATTTAGGCCTTCGATGTCAACGTCCGGAACGACCCACGGGAGACGCCGGGAACCGCGGCAGAAGGCTCCTGCGGGCTCCGCAGGAGTCGTAGTGGTGGCGGAAGTGTGGTGGCGGACGAGTGGTGCGGCGGCGGTGGGCGAGCGGTGCGGCGGTGGTGGTGGTGGACGAGCGGTACGGCAACGATGGTGGCGGATAGGGTTTGGCAGCTAAGATTTGTGGCGGCTATGATTTGTGCTCTAATTCCATGTAGAATATTTGAAGTTCTATATATATATTTTTTAATCTCTTAACTATATATATATAGTCTTACAATCTTTCATCTTACATAGAATTCTCTAATATATTATAATATACCAACATTAGACTACCAAATTTGTTGTTGTTCTCTCTCTTAACCTTTGTAAATTTTCATTAGTAAGCACATTAATTTCATCGTCACTCTTTGCCACCGGTTGACAAGTGTCCCAAATCTGAGATTAAAGTAGTCAAATCTTTGCTGATGCAAAGCTTTCTTGGAGAGTTTTCGAATGATTTGATATCCTGATGGTGTCATCATGGACATCAGAATAGCCCTTGGTGGTGGTGGGTGCAATTGGTACAGTCAGAGTTTAAAACCGTAGATTCTGCGAAATCTTCAGACCCCTTTCTTTCTCATCTCATGGGAAGTGGATTTGATTCATGGGGTCGAGTTATATATATTTGTAGTTTAATTATAGGCCATCATTAATTAAGTACACTTGGACTCATCGATCATCTTCTGCTTGCTCCAGTAGGGAACTGAAGAAATTTGTAATATTATTACGCTTGTTGCTCCCATAGCTCATCTCACCATCTGTCTGCCTTTATCCCTTCTTTCTAATAAGGAGGAGCGTATCTTGACACGATCGCCTGTGTCTATAGTTTACTCGGGGGATAAGGCTTAGCTTAACTTTACGGATGTCATGCATTAGTAGTAGTACTCACTCCTTCAATGCTTACATTGAAAGTGGTCATGCTCTCTCTAGTGGTCGACAAAGGCGGGCTCAAAGAAATTCTTTTCGACCAGCTAGCCTTGTGGATTCTTAGTCAGACGCAGAAGAAAAACTTATCGAGCAGGCTTAGTTTGACACAAAGGTTGTGGCTCGATACAAAGTGCCGTAAGTGTTATTGATTGAGATGGGAATTCTGTTTCGTCGCTTGTTTTCTTTTGCTATGAATTTGACTTGACGTGCCTCAACTCCCATCAAGAAAGAGTGTTGTGTGTTGGAGTGGGTGGAATTTTCAATCTATCTAAAAAATATTTCGGAATATGATTGAGTATTTCTACATATAATATGAATATCTCAATTTATTTGGATTGGATATTCCTAAATATAATAGGAATATCTCAATGGATTTGGATTGGATATTCCTACATATAATATGAATATGTCAATTGATTTGGATTTGTATTGGATATTCCTATCTATAATAAGAATGCTAGTTGTGGGTTTGAGGCTATATATAGGTGTCGCCTGGTCCTAAAATATCTCTCTCTCTAAAGAAAAAAATATAGTAACAAGGAAAAAAAATGAGGCAAGAGTGTCATTGGAATATTGGAGAGGAGAAAGAAGGATTGGAGGCCGTTTCGAAGAAGGAGATCAGTTTCGGGTATTTCTCGTTGTCTTTCTTTTTCGTGGTTATAATATATTTTCTGTTCCAAAAGAGTTGTGGTGATCCGTTTAGATCGTAAGAAGTTTGTAAGGAGTATGTGTATTTCTTATTCCATTAGTTGAGGCTTTTCATGGTTGGACTCTGATCGTCCCGTGATTTTTTCTGCAAGAATTTTTCACGTCAAAAATCTCCGTGTCTGCGATTTGTGTTTGACATTTTTTGTTTGTGCGTTTTGCTCGGTTCTTTCGCAGGTACTCTCTGGTTTGAGGAACAGTTTTCGCACTTTCGTTCCCAACAAAGTGGTATCAGAGCCAGGTTCTGAAATTTCAGAAGGGTGTCAGGAGTTGACAGTCAAACCAGGGAGGAGAGATGGACGCGAAGTCAGTGCGCATGGTAAACCTGAATGGTACCAACTATCATTACTGGAGGAGCAAGATGAAGGATCTGCTATTTGTCAAGAAGCTGCATCTGCCGGTATTTGCTTCCGAGAGACCCAGTGGCAAATTCGAAGAGTACTAAAATTTTGAGTATATACAGGTGTGTGGGTACATCAGGCAATTCGTTGACGAGAACGTGTACGACCACGCTACCAGTGTTAAGCACGCGAGGACACTGTGGGATAAGCTGTAATCTTTGTATGCGAAGAAGACCGGAGTAAATAAATTATTCTTGATCCGGATGATGATGGATCTACGGTACAAAGATGGGGCGTCTATTACAGATCACTTGAGTGAGTTCCAGGACGTGGTTGGCCACCTATCCTCGATGGGAGTCAAGTTCGACGACGAGTTCATGGACTATGGCTGCTGTGTACATTGCCAGACTCGTGGGAGACCGTACGAGTGTCTATGATCGCTTCTGCTCCGGAAGGCGTGGTCAGTCTGGAGTTTGCCAAGAGCGGGGTACTGAATGAAGAGATGCGGAGACGTTTGCAGGGCACTTCATCCACATCCCACTCAGAGGCACTTGTTTCAGAGAGCCGCGGAAGGGGTAAAATTAGGGGTCTAGGCGGTGGCAGAGACAAAAGCAAGAAAAGGTCCAAGGGTCGGTACGAGGACTCGGAGTGTTACCATTGTGGCAATAAGGGCCACATCAAGCAGAACTGTTTCGCTTTGCAGAGAGAGAAGAAGGGCGACAAGGGGAAGCAAAGTGAGAACACTATATCGACGACCTCGACACATAGAGGCGACGTGATCATTGTAGGTGATGAGGTAGTTATGAACCTCGCATGCGATGACAAATCTTGGCCGGTGGACTCAGATGCTTCAGCGCACGTATCTCATAATAGGGCACTATTTGCTATATACACAATATGTGACTATGGAGAGTTAAAGATGGACAATGGAGAAGTGTTGAAGGCGGTTGCCATTGGAGATGTACATTTGAGGACAAAGACAGGTGTAGTTCTTGTTCTCAAAGATGTCCGTCATGTCCCTGATATCCGTTTCAACCTGGCGTCGGTTAGAGGGTTGGATGACGAGGGTTTCTTCAGTCTCTCCGGGAATAATCAGTGGAATCTTTCCAGAGGTTCGATGGTGATTGCCAGAGGAAGCAAGAGGTCCGGACTCTACTATATGGAAGGGAGCACACAGAGGGCACATGAGGTTAACGCAGCTACTAATGCGTCTACTGAGTTATGGCACAGGCGGCTCAGTCATATCAGCGAGAAGAGGATGAGCTACTTGGTGAACGAGAAGGTGATTCCAGGGCTAAAGTCTACAAAGTTGGATAATTGCACGCACTGTTTGGCAAAAAAGTAAAATATGATGTCTTTCCAAAGTCATCCAAGTTCAAGAAAGCCGACGTTGCTCGAATTGATTCACTCGGATGTCTGCTATCCTAAGAGGGTAAAATTCATTGGTGGTACTTCTTATTTTGTAACATTTATTGATGACTGTTTCAGGAAGGTTTGGGTCTATGCCTTATAGACCAAGGATCAAGTGTTGTCCACTTTTAAGGAGTTTCAAGCCTCTGTTGAAAGAAAGACGGAAAAGAAGCTGCTATGTGTTCGGTCGGACAATGACGGCGAGTATATCGGTCCCTTTGATGCTTATTGAAGAGAGCAAGAGATACGACATCAGAAGACTCCACCAAAGATACCACAGCTCAACGGTGTAGTGGAGCGGATGAACATGACGCTAATGGAGAGGGTGCGGTATTTGCTGTCAGAAACAAACTTGACAGGCAGCTATTGGGGTGAGGCACTTTACAAAACTGCTTATGTTATTAATTTATCTCCTAGTGCTCCTTTGCAGGGTGATGTGCCTGACAAAGTATGGTACGACAAAGAGCCATACAATCACCTGCGAGTGTTTGGTTGTAAGGCCTCCGTGCATGTACCGAAGGATGAGAGATCCAAACTTGAGCCAAAGATGAGGCAGTGCATCTTTGTCGGCTACGGTCGGGATAAGTTTGGCTATAGACTCTACGATCCAGTAGGAAGAAAGATCTATAGAAGCAGGGATGTGGTATTCGTCGAGGATCAGACCATGACCAACACTCAGGATTTCGAGATGCCTTCTGAGGCTGAGGAATTGTCTGAGTTAGAGTTATTTTGCTTTGAGCAGTTTCCAGAGGACATCGCAGATGAACCAGTTATGGGAGAGCCAGTACATGGAGTTGCTCCCAACCTTCATCATCAGCCTGCTGATGGTGGTCAGGGTGACCCTCAGGAGGATGAGCATGCCGAGGAGACAGTTCCTAGAGGAGGGAGGCTGTAGATATACAGCCAGCACCAGTGGCTCAGTTGAGGAGGAGCGATAGAGAACGTCGACCATCTACGAGATACTCACCGGGTGAGTATGTGCTACTGACTGACGGGGGAGAACCCGAAAGTTTCGCAGAGGCTATGAAAGACAAACACAGGCAGGAGTGGATGGAGGCCATGCAGGAGGAGATGAGTTCCTTGGAGGCCAACTCTACTTATGATCTGGTGAGGTTGCCAAAGGACAAGAAGGCTTTGAAGAATCGATGGGTGTTCAGAGTGAAGCAGACAGATGATGCTACTCGCCCTCGATACAAAGCGAGGCTGGTAGTTAAAGGCTACGATCAGCAGAAAAATGTAGATTATGATGAGATATTTTTGCCAGTCGTCAAGCAGTCGTCTATACGGGTGGTGCTAGCATTGGCAGCCAGTTTCGACTTGGAGGTCGAGAAAATGGACGTGAAGACGACATTCCTCCACGGTGATCTTGAGGAGGAGTTTTACATGGAGCAGCCAAAGGGATTCTGTGAGAAGGGCAAGTCATATTTGGTCTGCCGGTTTAGGAAGAACTTGTATGGTCTGAAACAGGCTCTGAGACAGTGGTACAAGAAGTTTGAGTTGTTTATGGGGGAGCATGGCTATGCACGGACAACGTCGGATCATTGTGTTTTTGTGAGGTACTTCGTCGAATATGATTTCATCATTTTGTTGCTTTATGTTGATGACATGTTGTTGGTGGGTCGGAATGCCACAAGGATATCAGAGTTGAAGCGCCAACTGGGCGCGGCCTTCTCTATGAAGGATTTGGGCACAGTGAAGACTATTCTTGGGATAGAGATCAGTCGAGAGAGAGAGAGAGAGAGAGAGAGAGAGAGTCCAAGCTGCTACACTTATCCCAAAATAAGTACATTCACCGGGTACTTTAGCATTTCGGGATGGACGGGTCGAAGAAAGTGAGTAACCCCCTTGCGGCTCACTTTAAGTTTACTGAGGAGCAGTGTCCATCTACCAAGGATGAGACAGAAGATATGGAGCGAGTTCCATATGCCTCAGCCATGGGGAGGCTTATGTATGTTATAGTATGTACGAGGCCAGACATTGCTCACGCAGTCGGCACAGTTAGCAGGTACACTTCCAATCCTGGAAGGGTATATTGGAGCTGGGTCAAGTGGATTCTACGATATCTTCAGAGTACTGCCGATTGGAGACTTTCATTTGGTGGTGACGAGTCGAAGCTGGTTGGATATACCGACGCTGATATGGATGGAGATGTAGAGACGAGACAATCGACTTCGGGCTATGTGATGATGTTTGCTGGTGGAGCAGTATCGTGGCAGTCTCGTTTACAGAAATGTGTTGCCTTATCGATGACAAAGGCATAATATATTGCGGCCACGGAGGCTTGCAAGGAGTTGCTGTGGATGAAGAAGCTGCTACAGAAAATTAGGCTAAAGCAGGAGCAGTATCATTTACTTTGTGATAGTCAGAGTGCCATTCACCTTGTAAAGAACCAGACATTTCATAGCCGGTCCAAGCACATTGATACTCGGTATCATTAGATACGGGATGTGGTTGACAAGAAGGAAGCGACGCTTGAGAAGGTTCATACAGATGACAACGGAGCAGATATGTTCACAAAGGTTCTACCAAGAAAAAAGTTTGAGTACTGCAGGCGGATCGTCGGGATGAAGACCCCCTCCACATAGTTGTGAAGGGGGAGATTTGTTGGAGTGGGTGGGATTCCCAACCTATGTGAAAAATATCCCAGAGTATGATTGAGTATTTCTACATATAATAGGAATACATTAATTTATTTGGATTGGATATTCCAAAATATAATAGGAATATCTCAATGGATTTGGATTGGATATTCCTATATATAATAGGAATATGTCAATGAATTTGGATTTGGATTGGATATTCCTATCTATAATAGGAATGGTAGTTGTGGGTTTGAGGCTATATATAGGTGTCTCTTGACCCTAAAATATTGCTCTCTCTCTAAAAAAAATTATAGCAACAAGGAGAGAAAATGAGGCAAGAGTGCCATTATAATATTGGAGATGTAAACCCCCCAGATTTTTCAGGATTTTAAAAATAATTTTTTAGAAATTTTCTGTAATTTTTAACTTATTAAAATCAATGTTTTCTGGTATTAAATAATTTTAATAAATATTAAAATATTAAAAAAATAATATTTTTGGGTGTTAAATAATTAATTAGACTTACAACAATTTTTTTGGAATTTATTGGACCCCAGAATAAGTTTTAAAGACCTAAAGACATAGTTTTAAATTAAACCCAAAATGAACCGGGTTAAACCACCATAAATAAACCGAACTGGACCAACTGAACCAACCCACCCTAAACCGGACCAACCCTAGCAGGTCGGGTCGGGTCGGATTCGAAACTCTACCCGACCCGAAACCGATAACCCGCTAACCCCAAAATCCCTAACCGTCGAACCCCGACGCCTTCCAGCCGTTCCCCGACCCGCCGCCGGCGGTTACGCCGCTCTGCCTCCCAGCCGCTCCATCTCCCCCGCAACCGCCCAACGCCTCGCCTCCTCGACCCCTTCACCTCCGCCAACCGCTGACCAACCACCTCCCCACCCTCGCCTATATAAACCGACACCCCGACCACCCCCTTCACCTCACCACCACTCCGCAGCCACCGCTCCACCGTGCTCCGGCAACCTCCCCGACAAATCCCCGATAACTCCCCGACGACCTTCGACGACATGCAGGCCGACCAAGCCGCCGCCAGCAAGCCCGCCGGCCGAGCACCGTCGCAGCGTCCCCGCGTACGCGTTATATAGTCGATTCCGAGCCATCGTTCCGGTGAGTTTTTCTCTCTCCTCGCTGCCTCATTTTTTGTTCTGTCGACTCATGCTCGAACCCTGCGTGACCCTCTCGATACCCGTGCAAATTGTTCGGGGTATCGCGTCCTGTGGCGATCGCAAATTGCGACGGTAAATTAGGAAAATAAAACCCCTTTTTTCTGAAAATTCAGAAATCATCCCGAACTCCCCAGTTCGCGACCGTTTTGCGACCAACCTGTGAAATATTTTCAATTGGCTTCAACAAATTTTTTAGACCATATGACCAAGTTTTTAAACCCTATTTAAGTGTAATTTATTGTGCTGTAGATTGTGATATTTTTGGGGGTAAAAATGACCAAAATATTGATCATTTAAATATCCTGATTTTCCCGGAACTGGATGCGCCCCGCTAAACGGGATGACTTGGTCGTGCGCAAACTTCACCGAAAGGTGCGCGCCATTAATACGGACGTATGGAATTTTACGAAAGTTGATTTGGATGTGCGTGCACACCGGAATCAACACGTATCCGTCGACAACACCCCGTATCGGCCCTATTCTGAAACTCGTTGTAACTTCGTGTACGCTTGTCGTATCGAAACGAAACTTGTGCCATCGGACTGGTAGCAATACGCTAGTCCTGTGACCCTAGTTTGGTTTGATTCTGAGAACGTTGACAAAATCCCGTATCGTGGGCCCCACGGCTCCACTTGACGGGCGATTTTGTGATCGACTCATCAGAATCCAGTTCTGGACATTCTATTGGGTTCATATTGTCGTTCTAGACTTGTAGACACTAAGTTTGATGAATTTGAAGAATATTGTCTCTGACACATTTTTTGGTGCGAAGCGGGCCACATTTGGACCCCGCTTTGACCAGAAACTGTCACTTTTGCCCCTGTGTCCAAATTGGACTTATGGACAGGCAATTCTAGATATTTGATATCTTTTAAACCTGATGGTAGTGTTTATTACAGCATTTGGAGGAGTACCTGCAGATTCCGCTGATACCGGAGCAGCTGTTGGTATCCAAACCCCAGGCAAGTGTACCTTGTCATACTTGTAGTAAATTGCTTTATGTTATTCCCTTGATTTAATCATATGATATATATGTTCAACGTAGGACCGTGTGACATTACTTAACGTCCGAATAATATTTGGATGTCAACGCCGTACGCGGAGTTGTGTAACATCACTAGAGATGGATATCGAAACCCTATACATTCTGTGCTTGCATTATCAAGTACGTCATACCATAGGACACTTGACACTGTTCATGAGACAAAATCTTCCTGAGATATTCATGGTAATTCTGTATAGGATACATGTTTCGTGACATATACTTTATATACATGCTTAGCTATCATTATGACTTGCTACATTAGATATGATCTTGCGTGACATGGACATGAGACGTCGTGGACATGAGACGTATGATTATATTGGGTGGAAAGACACACACAGGCTACAGGTTGATTATATTATTACGGTATTGTAGCCACTCCGAGCTAGGCTCCTACATGATATCACTACTACCGGCTCTCCGACACAGAGCTTGTAGTGGTCTCAGCCTGAGTTCTAGTGATGCTCTCAACTTGCATATCACTTAGCTGGTTACTTAGTTTACCCTATTGATTCATTTATTATTGCACTGCATTTATTTGGCTTGAGTTATTATTGTACCTTGCTATGTCCCCTGAGAACCTGGATCCGGATTATGTCCCCAGGTTTAGCAGAAGAGATCTACCCCGAGGTGTACGGGACAAGAGCAGTTATTGGAGCAGTACCAGAACCCGAGGACGAGGTGATCGCCGAGGATTTCTCCTGAGTATTTGCTTGATCTATACTCAGTATTTGTTATTGTTAGACTCTTCTATTTCTTGTCTCTTGACTATTGTATCAAACTTATCATCGGGTTGTTCCCTGAGTTACGTTTTATTGAGACTTGATATTGCTTTATATTTATGATATTGATTGTATTTATTTCTGTGGATGAGATTAGTACCATTGCCCATATTATTGTTTTACAGCTTAAGTACACCCTGATAGGTCCATTAAATTGGGTTTGCCCAACGGTGTGTGCTGCTGGCCATTGCCAAATGACTAGTCCCACGATATTTTGGGATTGGGGCGTGACATGGTTTTTGTGGTGGCTCATGCAGGTCAACGACTAAATTGCTTCGGTTTTAACTTAGGAACTGAGAAAGCCTGCGACAAGGATAGGATAAGTTTTAGGATCTCATCCACTTGATTGAATCATTCTTGATATCTCTATCGGATTCGAATTAAATTCTTGACATCCATCCTGCCTTGATTCCTCTGTGCCTCTTATAGTTTATTTTGAATGCAGAGTAATGGAACCACCAGCAAACGACGAGACTCCTGCAGGAACACCATAAGATGCTAAAGCCACCTACGAAGAAGATGAAGTAACACCAGTTGGTGGAGGTCAATCATCTCACCAAAGCAGTCAAGCGAATCAGCATGCCTTAAGATTCCGGCGAGACGATATTCCACCTCCGTCGCAGTTTACTCCACCGATGCCTATTTTTCCACCTGGACAGCCTATGGACGGAAATCAGATGTTTCAAATATTCTACGTGATGATGCGAGCCCAACAGCATGTTCATCAAGAGACCCAGAAAAGCCAAGCGAAGTTCTTTGATGGACTTGGCTTTGAGGTACAGAAATTAATCAGCTATGTTACAACTACTTTAGACACGGAAGTCCTTGCTACAGCACGACGCATGGAGCACGTCACCAGGAGGCAGTCCAGTCTGAAGCGGCCATTCACATCAGCGCCTTCCAGAGCATCACATGGGGAGTCTGCAAAGCGACCCCAGAGGAATCTACCTCAGAGAGCAGCAATAACTAGAGCCTTATCCCTTCATACTTGTCACTATTGTGGCAAGGTAGGCCATATCGAGAGTGAGTGCAGACGCAAGTTGGGGCTATACCTGATTTGCGGATCTCCAGCATCCAGCCAAGGACTGCTCTGAGCGCCGAGAGGGAGCACCAACGGTAGGTCGACCAGCATTACCAGCACCGAGGCCAGTTTATCCAGCATTGGGAGTACCACAGACATGAGTTGGAGGAGTCAGACCACCAGCCCCAGGAGGGTATCAGCCGAGGCCACCCTTGGCACCACAAGCAGCACTCTTCCAGCAGGCCCAGCAGCAGAGGAATCCACCACAAGGACGCATATAGGCTTTTGCGATGACCTTGGAGGACGCATAGACTCATGGAGTAGTGAATGCGCGTAAGTTATTCATAGCTATCTATTCCTAGCATTGCTTTAGCACGTGCCAGTTATTTCATGACCTAAGCCTTAAACTAGTATTTTGAACTTATTAATAATTGATAAACCTAGTTTTTCTAAGACTGTAGTTTTCTTTGCTCTAACCAGATTTCCTTCACTCTTGAATTACCTAATTTTCATTGTTTAGGAAAATATTTTATTCATTCCCTATGTGTTTTGCTTAATTCTCGTCCTTCGATTTATCTTTGGTCATGAATCTTTGATTTTGTCGTGCTTTGAACATGTTTTACAAACCGTGTCATCTCTTCTGATCGGTTATATTTTGTTATTCTTTGATTGCGAGAATGCAATCCTCTTAAGGGGGTAGATTGTAAACCCCCAGATTTTTCAGGATTTTAGAAATAATTTTTCGGGAATTTTCTGTAATTTTTAACTAATTAAAATTAATAGTTTCTGGTATTAAATAATTTTAAATGATTTTACTAAATATTAAAATATTATAAAAATAATTTTTTTGGGTGTTAAATAATTAATTAGACTTACAATAATTTTTCTGAAATTTATTGGACCCCAGAAATAGTTTTAAAGACCTAAAAACATAGTTTTAAATTAAACCCAAAATAAACCAAGTTAAACCACCCTAAATAAACCAAACAGGACCAACTAAACCAACTCACCCTAAGCCGGACCAACCCTAGCGGGTCGGGTCGGATCCGAAACTCAACCCGACCCGAAACCGATAACCCGCTAACCCCAAAATCCCTAACCATCGAACCCCGACGCCTTCTAGCCGTTCCCCGACCCACCGCCAGTGGTTATGCCGCTCCGCCTCCCAGCCGCTCCATCTCCCCCGCAACTTCCCAAAGCCTCGCCTCCCCGACCCCTTCACCTCCGCCAACCGCCGACCAACCACCTCCCCACCCTTGCTTATATAAATTGACACCCCGGCTACCCCCTTCACCTCACCACCACTCCGCAGCCACCGCTCCACCGTGCTTCGGCAACCTCCCCGACAAATCCCCGACAACTCCCCGACGACCTCCGGCAACCCGCAGGCCGACCAAGCCGCGGCCAGCAAGACCGTCGGCCGAGCACCGTCGCGGCGTCCCCGCGTACGCGTTATATAGTCGATTCTGAGCCATCGTTCCGGTAAGTTTTTCTCTCTTTGCTGCCTCGTTTTTTGTTCTGTCGACTCGTGCTCGAACCCTGCATGACCCTCTCGATACCAGTGTAAATTGTTCTGGGTATCGCGTCCTGTGGTAATCGCAAACTGCGACGCAAAATCAGGAAAATAAAATCCCTTTTCTGAAAATTCAGAAATCGTTCCGAACTCTCCAGTTCGCGACCGTTTTGTGACCAACCTGTGAAATATTTTCAATTGGCTTCAACAATTATTTAGACCATATGACCAAGTTTTTAAACCCTATTTTAGTATAATTTATTGTGCTGTAGATTGTGATATTTTTGGGGGTAAAAATAACCAAAATATTGATCATTTAAATACCCTAATTTTTTCGGAACTGGGTGCGCCCCGCTAAACGGGACGACTTGATCGTGCGCAAACTTTACCGAAAGGTGCGCGCCATTAATACGGACACGTGAGATTTTGCGAAAGTTGATTTGGATGTGCGTGCACACCGAAATCAACGCATATCCGTCGACAACACCCCGTATCGTCCCTGTTCTGAAAGTTGTTGTAACTTCGTGTACGCTCATCGTATCGAAACAAAACTTGCGCCATCGGACTCGTAGCAATACGCTGGTCCTGTGACCCAAGTTTGGTTCGATTATGAGAACGTTGACAAAATCCTGTATCGTGGGCCCTACGAACTTGACGGGCGATTTTGTGATCGGCTCATCGAAATCCAGTTCTGGATATTTCGTTGGGTTCGTATCGTTGTTCTGGACTTGTAGACACTAAGTTTGATAAATTTGGAGAACATTGTCTCTGACACATTTTTCGGTGCGAAGCGGGCCACATGTGGACCCCGCTTTGACCAAAAACTGTCACTTTTGCCCCTGTGTCCAAATTGGACTTATGGCAGGCAGTTCTAGCTATTTGATATGTTTTGAACCTGATGGTAGTGTTTATTACAGCATTTGGAGGAGTACCTGCAGATTCCGCTGATACCGGAGCAGCTGTTGGTATCCAAATTCCAGGCAAGTGTACCTTGTCATACTTGCAGTAAATTGCTTTATGTTATTACCTTGATTTAATCATATGATATATATGTTCAACCTAGGACCGTGTGACATTACTTAACGTCCGAATAATATTCGGGTGTCAACGTCGTACGCGGAGTTGTGTAACATCACTAGAGATGGATATCGAAACCCTATACATTCCGTGCTTGCATTATCAAGTAGGTCATAACATAGGATACTTGACACTGTTCATGAGACAAATCTTCCTGAGATATTCATGGTGATTCTGTATAGGATACATGTTTCGTGACATATACTTTATACACATGCTTAGCTATCATTATGACTTGCTGTATTAGATATGATCTTGCGTGACATGGATATGAGACGTCGTGGACATGAGATGTGTGATTACATTGGGTGGGGAGAGACACATGGGCTACAGGTTGATTATATTATTACGGTGTTGTAGCCACTCCGAGCTAGGCTCCTACATGATATCACTGCTACCGGCTCCCCGACACAGAGCTTGTAGTGGTCTCAGCCTGAGTTCTAGTGATACTCTCAACTTGCATATCACTTAGCTGGTTACTTAGTTTACCCTATTGATTCATTTATTATTGCACTGCATTTTTTTTGCTTGAGTTATTCTTGTACCTTGCTATATCCCCTGAGGACCTGGATTCGGATTATGTCCCCAGGTTTAGCAGAAGAGATCTACCCCGAGGTGTACGGGACAAGAGCAGTTATTGGAGCAGTACCAGAACCCGAGGACGAGGTGATCGCCGAGGATTTCTCCTGAGTATTTGCTTGATTTATACTCAGTATTTTTTATTGTTAGACTCTTCTATTTCTTGTCTCTTGACTATTGTATCAGACTTATCATCGGGTTATTCCCCGAGTTATGTTTTATTGAGACTTGATATTGTTTTATATTTCTGATATTGATTGTATTTATTTCTGTGGATGAGATTAGTACCATTGCCCATATTATTGTTTTACAGCTTAAGTACACCCTGATGGGTCCATTAAATTGGGTTTGTCCATCGGTGTGTGCTGCTGCCCATTGCCACGTGACTAGTCCCACGATATTTTGGGACTGGAGCGTGACAGGAGAGAAGAAATAAGGATTGGAGGTCGTTTCGAAGAAAGAGATCAGTTTCAGATATTTCTCATTGTCTTTCTTCTTCGTGGTTATAATCTATTTTCTGTTCCAAAAATGTTGTGGCGATCCGTTTGGATCGGTGAGAAGTTTGTAAGGAGTCGGTGTATTTCTTATTCCATTAGTGGAGGCTTTTCAGGGTTGGACTCTGATCGTCCCGTTGTTTTTTTCGTAAGAATTTTCTACGTCAAAAATCTCTGTGTCTGCGATTTGTGTTTGACATTTTTGGTTTGTGCGTTTTGTTCGGTTCTCTCGCAGGTACTCTCTGATTTGGAAAACGATTTTCGCACTTTCGTTTCCAACATTGTGGTAGGACTGATCATCTTCCATAGAAAAATAAAGTGAAAGGAGATGGTGGATTGGTACTGTAGAAAGTTTGCCGGCTTCTACTTTGCTCAGAAATGAACCATCATAGGTAAAATCCACATAGTTGTGCGAATTGCACAATCTATTATGCAGAAATACCAGCACACCTGCAGTAGAACAAAAAATATGTTGGAAAAATTGAATAAATATTGGATTATGTGTGTCTATTGGAATAAGTGTGTCCCTTTTAAACATTGTGTCTATTCACTATTAGTCTCTTTGTTATTTATAAAAGGAGAGTCATTTGGGTCGCTCATTCATACATCAAGCATTCAATCCAAGAGAGAGAGAGACTACCTTCATTGCTTCGACAAGTTCCTGCAGTTTGAAGTGCTGCTACCGGAGGAGGAGTACCGTGGTATCCTGGGAGACTAATGCCATCAAACCGTAAGCACCTGTGCGGGATAAATATTATCTTAAGTACATTGAACCAAGTTCAAGCATAGATTTCGGTTAGATCGTTTATTTACATTTCATTTTCAGTCCATATATAAAAATACAGTGGAATTATTTTTACTAACAAAAAATGTTTTGAGTCTCATAGTTTGCATTAGCAGTTGATACTGATATGATACGTCTGATACCGATATGGTTTGACATGTTCTGATCCGATACAAACATATATTGACCAATACCGACGTTGGAATTTCTTTTCAAGCCAATTCGTGCAAAAGAAAATGAACAAAAAAGACCAATAAGAAAGTATATAAAATATTGTAAAATTCTATATAAAAGCATATAAATAGCAAAAACTTATTTATCGTAGGTAAACAATCCGCAATAATGACTATTAAATTTCTAAACTACTAAAAAACAACATAAAATCATTACAATTATACATAAATATATAAAATAATTTTTTTTTCTAAAAATTTACTATTTATTAATAGTTATTTATTTTTTGATATTCAAAATCCTGATACTCCAAGCCGAAACTGTCCATACCTACCATCTCGATACTTAATACTTATGGGAAAGGTCTGATACCGATATCCATATCATATCAACAACTTCTACAGCTTTCTTGTTTACGCAGATATGTTTGGAACACAATATCCATTTTGACAAATATACACTCGTGTGCAGGAAAGAATAGGTGAGATGCAAATTCATTCATGTAAGAAATAAACAGGCAACATACATTTAATATGGCTTTTAATAGCGAGAAGGACACACTGATGTATTATTGTACTAAAAAGTTCAGATACCAGTAATATAGATACCTGGGTCAGTTATTCATATGATCTTGCAAATTGTATTGACCAGATTTATTTTCAGTCCCCGGTACAAGTAAAAACAAAAACAAAAAATCAAAAACAAAAAAAGAGAGCAGGATCTGATGTTGAATAAATTCCTAGAGCAAAGGCCAGATCCATCAAATTAAGGTTCACAAAAGAAGGAGACTACTATGCTTCTTCTAGGCCCATCTGCGTGGACAAGGTTCAGGTTGTAACATTCCAATTTTTAGCAAGTTCTATCGTCTTCGTTGAACGTGAATTACCACGTTACAGTATTTTCATAGGGCAATTATTCTCATCGGGACGTGATGCCGTGCGAGTCTGGAGTTGCGCTCGCACAAAACGATTACGTCAAACGTCATGGTTATTATCGAAACGATCAAGTTGCAGTGAAAGTCAAGTATTGCGTACCAAACAAACATCAGAGTACGCAGCGAAGCTCTCGAAGGATCCAAATAAAAATGCCACAAAGGCGATACAACACTCTTGCTCTTTCTTTTGCCCACAAGGGTATTTACCGTTCCATACATCATATCACGTATATCCAAGTTGAGCCACTACACCTGCGTACCTGAAAATAATGTCCACAAAAGTGGGTCAGTACACAGCTGTACTGGTGAGCGAGGTAACTCGCTCGTCTAAACCGACAATAAATAGATAGTGAATGTGAATAGTTATATGGTGATCTTTCTACTTGAATCCTAAATTTATTTCATGGCAGAGGTATGACATGTTAAGAAAAATTGTAAAGAGGTTAAGCATGCAAGCATTCAACTCAAGCAAATATACTAGCAGTTATATCCAACTCAAAATAAGACTAAGCATGCAATCCGTTATACTCAAATCCGAAACAAAGCGTGAACCTATAGAATCACATCGCACTATAGGTCTCGAATCTACCGCATCACGCCACAATCCAAGTCTTACTAATCCAATCATCGATGCACACACTCTTGTCCGAGACAAGGTGGCGCCGCCTACACGAATGCACAAACCAAACCAACTTTTATCTATATAAAGGTCACTGGCCAAGTCATAAATGACTATCCAACTGCATTTCGATCTGATCCAGCACTGAGTAGCTAGTCCGCCTGGTGGTCTCGAACTGTAAGTACCATGCTCAAAGTACGTTACCATTTGCTTCCTCCATGGGTGAACAGTCCTGGTGCCCCGGAGCCTATCCCGTTCGAGTAAACCAAACCATTTGCGCAACATGTTGTTCGTTGTCACGACCCGCACCCGGAAATTCGGGCACGAGTGCGTGGGTACATCCAGCCTACGCCGCAGAGTCGGCGGTAGTACGCTGTCTAGGTCAATTCCAGATTTACTAAACTAGCTCATTCACAATTAACATAGGCAAGATAATAATGAGAACAGAAACTTAATATTGCAACTGAAATAAATACGACAACAGATTCAAATGTTTTAGTACAGAAATTCAAAATGAAATCGGGGACAAACCCGATTAAATAAGATAAGAAACAGAAATAAAAGGTAGCTACTGCTAGCTACTCGGCAGCAGGGGTTTCCTGGGTGGGATCTGGCTCCTCATAAGTATCATCAGTCCCCTCATAGGGACCATAATAAGTAGGGACAAGGTCCTCATCATCGCCTAAATCAATAGATCCAGTCAGGAAAGGAGCAAAGTACACAGTGCACAACAAGATGAAACTAAATATTTATGACAATTAAAATGAATATCATGTTGAGAAACTGCATAAAAGAACATCAATATCTCAGAGTTAATGCTGTAAACAGGAATATGAGAAAACAGAAATAAATAAGACAGGAAGTGAAACTACAACAGTCAGCAAGAAATATAACATAACCAGAAACTATATGTGTGAACTTGTGTTTGTTTTTAGAATACATAGTTGGCATATAGGGGTTTATAAGGCTAATCCGGCCGTCATAAACGGCTATTAAACAGGAAAAATCGAGATCCGGCTAAGGTACAGTCGCGTACCAACAGCTATTAAACATGACAAGGGAAAGGGTAAACTACATGCCTTCTAGTATTCTCCCATCCGACATGAAAAAAATAAGACATGAACTCCAATATTCAAGACATGAAATCCAGCATTTCTAACACTAGGTGTAATCATCAAGGGTACTATTAAAGCAGGGAATTAATTATCACAATATAAAGATTTAACTTGAAGTGCAGGTACTTGCCTGTTGTTTGGATCTGATTAATATTGGTTCTTGGGAAAATTCCAGAGATGAGTCCAAAAGCTGAAATAGACATTACCATCACGCTCAGAAGATGTCAAATAGCTAGAAACGCCTATCCTTGGGTCCAATTTGGAGACAAGGACAAAAACGACAGTTTCGGGTCAAAACGGGGTCCGCCGGTGGGCCCGCTTTGCACCGAAAAACGTGTCCGGGTCAAAGGTCTCCAAATTCACCAAACTTAGTGTCAACAGGTCAGGAACGCTGATACGAACCCAACGGAACTTCCAGATTTGGATTCCGATGAGCCGAACACAAAATCGCCCATCGAGCGGGGCCTGTGGGGCCTACGACACGCGATTTTGTCAACGTTCTCAGAATCGAACCAAACTTGACCCACAGGACCAGCGTATCACTACGAGTCCGATGGCGCAAGTTTCGTCTCGATCTGACGAGTGTACAAGAAGTTAGGACGAAATACCGAAAAGTCAAATACGGGACGATGTCCGCGGATACGCGTTGATTCCGGTGTGCACGCACATCCGAATCAGCTTCCGCAAAAACTCACACGTTCGTATCGACAACGCGCACGTATCTGTGAAGACCGCACGCGACCAAGTCATCCCGTTTGGCGGGGCGCACTCAGTTCTGGGATAAAACATGGTCTGGTTTTTCCTGTTTTTGGATCGCGGTGTGCGATCACCACAGGAGGCGATGCCCCGAACGGTTTATCCGGGCACCGAGAGGGTCATACAAGCTTCCCAACGCAATTTGCGGAATTAAAAACGGAGCTACGAACAAAAAGTTACACGCACCTGAAGGGGACCCGAAAATTAGGGTCGAGTCGTGTCCGACTCGTGTCGGACACGGGAAGAAGAATTAGGGCTAGGGTTAGGGTTTGGCTGCTGATGGCGGTGGCCGGTGGTCGGCACGGCGGCGGGGAGGCCGAGGCTGGCTGGGGGTGCTGCGGCGGAGGGCGGCGCAGCGCTCGGGCGGAGGCGGCGGCGCGGGGGCGGCCCAGGGCGGCGCTGCGGCTGCTGCTGCTGGTTGCTGTTGCTGTCAGGGACGGAGGAGGAAGGAGGAGGAGGCGACGCCGAGGGAGGAGGGCGGCGCTGGGCGGTGGCTGGGCAGCGGCGAGGCAGGGCGGAGCTCGGCGGAGAGGGGCGGCGCCGGCTAGGGTTAGGATTTCGAGAGGGAGGAGGAAGAAGAAGAGGGGGGTTTAAAAAGGAGAGGGGGGCGGTTAGGGGAGGCCGAGCACGGCGGAGGGCGAGGGGACGTGGCCGCGGAGAGCGGCGCTGCGCGCAGAGGGCGGCGCTGCGCGCGGAGGGCGCCGGAGGAGTCGGGGTCGTGGGGGCTGGGTCACGCGGGTCGGGCTGGCGGCGGGTCGGGTTCGGGTGAGCCCGACCCGACCCTTTAAGGTTTGGGTCTGGGCCGCGGCCCAATGGGACAGGGTGCGGGCTGGGCTGAGATATAAAAATAATAATAATAATAATAAACAAATAAATAGTTAATTAATTAATTAATTAATTAAAATAGTTTTTAGGCATTTAAAAATAGGTCTGAGGCCCAGAAAAATTCAGAAAAATTACCCTAAGTCCAATTTTCTATTTTACACCCAAAAATATTATTTTCATGATATTTTAATATTATTTATTAATAATTAAAAAATTATTTAATAATTAAGAGCCTTGATTTTAATTACAGAAAATTTCCAGAAAATTCCAGAAAATTGGAAAAAATCCAAGATTTAATAATTTGAAAATTCTGGGGGGTTTACAACCTACCCAACTTACAAAAATTTCGTCCTCGAAATTTAAGAATAACAAGGCACGAAAGGAAAGACCGAGAAATAAAATATACCTCAGGGTTCAAAAAGATAGGGGTATCGCTCTCTAATCTCGTCTTCTCGCTCCCAGGTGGATTCGCCGGGAGAATGGTGCTTCCAAGCTACACGAACCAGGGAGATAACCTGGTTCCGCAGAACTTTCTCCGATCGATCCAGTATCTCCACGGGTTGCTCTTGGTAAGTCAAACTTGGGCCTACTTCGAGCTCTGAGTGATCCAAAATGTGGCTGGGGTCTGACACGTACTTTCTCAGCTGCGACACGTGGAAGACGGTATGGACTCCATCCAGAGAGGGTGGCAATGTCAGTCGGTATGCCACTTCTCCGATTTTCTCCTGTATGCCAAAAGGTCCAATAAATCTTGGGCTGAGTTTTCCACTCCTTCCGAACCTAATGGTGCCACGTGTCGGGGAAATCTTTAAGAATACCAGCTCTCCAACATTTAATAAAGTCATAATCAAGTCTTAGTTCCACAATCAAAATGTTTAAATTGACTTGAAATTCATAATTTTAATTACCTCAAATTCCAAGGGCCTTCGGTGGCTATTTGCCCAATGTCGTTGCCTGTCTTGAGCCACTCGAAGTCTGTCCCTTATTTGCTTTACCTTCTCAGTTGAATCGATCACCATCTCTGGTCCCAGCAGGGCTCTTTCTCCAACGTCGTCCCATGATAGCGGGGTACGACATCTTCGTCCATACAGAGCTTCAAATGGAGTCATCTCAATACTTGCTTGGTAACTGTTATTATAAGAGAACTCCACAAGATGTAGGTAGTCTTCCCAGGATCCTCCAAAATCTAGAACACATGTACGGAGCATATCTTCAAGTGTCTGGATTGTACGTTCTGATTGTCCATCGGTTTGGGGATGATAAGTTGTGCTGAATTTGAGTTGCGTCCCCAAGCTGGCTTGTAAACTCTTCCAGAAGTGAGAGGTGAATCTTGAATCTCGGTCGGAGACAATACTTACTGGAACTCCATGCAGCCTGACAATGTGTCTGATATATAAATCTGCCAGCTTTTCTGTAGATAGTCCCACTTTGAAAGGTAGAAAATGAGCAGATTTGGTCAGTCTATCTACTATCACCCAAATTGTATCCTTTCCACTAGGTGTCCTTGGAGGTCTAGAAATAAAATCCATTGTGATATGTTTCCACTTCCACTCCGGAATGGGTAGTGGTTAAAGCAATCCTCCAGGTCTTTGTCTTTCTGCCTTGACTTGCTGGCACACTAAACAACGAGATATGAACCTGGCTACTTCTCTTTTCATGCCATGCCACCAAACATGCGTCCTCAGGTCCTTGTACATCTTGTTGGCTCCTGGATGTATAGAGTATTGCGATCTGTGCGCCTATTGCATAATTTCTTCTCTTATGTCTCCTTGAGGTACACATAATCTATCGCCATGCCTCAGTGATCCATCTTCATGAATTCTGAATTCTTTCACTAATCCAGCTTGCACTTGTCCTCGAAGGCTTCACAGGCCTTCGTCTTGAAACTGAGTCTCCTTGATCTTGTCTATTAAAGTAGAATGAATCTGCAAGTTCATCATTTGGCCTTCTTTTCCTGGATAATTACCTCAATACCTAAACTTTCCAGGTCCTCGAGCAAGTGCCGGTCCATAGTCAAGTACATCGCCATAGGATACCTGCTTAGAGCATCAGCAACTACATTTGCCTTCCCAGGGTGATATTGAAGGGTTATATCAAAGTCTTTCATTAGTTCCAGCCACCTTCTTTGTCTCATGTTCAGCTCTTTCTGAGTGAAGATATATTTTAGACTTGTATGGTCCGTAAATATTTCCACCCTTTCTCCATAAAGATAATGCTTCCATAGCTTAAGAGCAAAAATGACAGCTGCCAATTCTAAATCATGAGTTGGATAGTTCTTTTCATGAGGTCGAAGCTGTCTAGAGGCATATGCTATTACTTTCTTGTTCTGCTCCAATACACAACCTAGACCTTTTCCAGAAGCATCACTATAAATAGCGAAACCTCCGGTTCCGGAAGGTAAGGTCAGAATAGGGGCAGTAGTCAGCCTTTTTTTCAATTCCTCAAAAGCATGCTGACATTCATCAGTCCAGGTGAACTCTTCATCCTTCCTTGTTAATTTTGTCATGGGTTCAGCAATTCTTGCAAAGTCCTTCACAAACTTCCGATAGTAGCCAGCTAGTCCCAGGAAGCTTCTAATCTCTGCTACAGAGTCGGGAGTGGGCCATGATTCTACTGCAGCTATCTTCATAGGATCTACTGCTATTCCATCTCCAGTCACAACATGTCCCAAGAATTCTACTTTGTCTAGGAAGAATACACATTTAGATAATTTTCCATAAAGTTTTTCCTTCCTCAAAGTCTCCAATGCTAACCTCAAATGTTCTTCATGTTCTTCGGGGGTCTTGGAGTAGATCAAAATATCATCAATGAAGACCACTACAAATTTGTCTAGGTATGGCTGAAAAACTCTGTTCATTAAGTTCATAAAAACTGCTGGAGCATTCGTCAACCCGAACAGCATTACTAAGAACTCGTAGTGTCCGTTCCGGGTATTGAAAGCAGTTTTAGGGATGTCTTCCTTTCTCACCCTTACTTGGTGGTATCCAGACCTCAAATCAATCTTTGAAAATACCCGAGCTCCACTTAACTGATCAAATAGGTCATCTATCCTGGGCAGGGGATACTTATTCTTAATTGTTAAGGCATTCAAGGCCCTATAGTCAATACACATTCGGGATGTTCCGTCCTTCTTGGGCACAAATAATACTGGAGCTCCCCAGGGTGAGACACTAGACCTAATGAAGCATTTGTCTTCTAGCTCTTTGATTTGCTCATTTAGTTCTATTATCTCCTTCTTGTTGATTCTGTAGGGATTTTGGGATACTGGTGCTGCTCCTGGTACTAAGTCAATGGAGAATTCAACTTCTCGGTCTGGGGGTAAGCCTGGGAGATCCTCAGGGAAGACATCAAGGTATTCAGAGATGATAGGTAGTGGCAATTCTTCTGTTACTAGGGCTCCACAAATTTTGTTATTACCCATTTCTCTAGAACTTCTAGCAAATTCAAATTCTGGCTTGTCAGGGGGCCTGAAGATTACACTACCTCTGTGGCAGTCTATAGTGGCATGATGTTGACTTAACCAATCCATACCCAGTATAATATCAAAACTGGAAACTGGCATTACAAGTAGCCTAGCATACAGTTCTCTTCCACACAATGTAATAGGACAATTGTTACAGGCATCACTAACCGGGATGATTCCTCCACCGGTAATGATCTTATAACAATTCCTAAGGGGTTTAGTGATTAAGCTATGCTTCATAAGAAAATCTAATGACATGAATGAATGCGAAGCTCCAGAGTCAAATAAAGTAATAGCTGGTATTGAATTTATAAGCACAGAACCTGTGATCACGTCTGCTGTGGCTTCCGCTTCTTCCAGAGTCATTGCATAAGCACGGCCTTGCTGCGGTGCACTCCTCTGTTGCTGCTGTTGGTGCTGAGCAAAGCGTTGTTGTTGTGTTGGAAGCGGGGGTCTCCTCTGCTGTGCTGCTGGGGGCCTGGCCTGGACTGGAGCCTTGGGTGCAGCGGTGCGTCCTTGAGCAGCTGGACAGTCCCTCATTTGGTGCGCTGCTGAGCCGTAGTAGAGGCAGGCACCTAGCCTCTTCCTGCAGACTTGCCAAGTATGACCTGGTTTTTGGCAAAAGTTACAAGCAGCAGCTTGTTGGTTCTGTCCTTGAGCCTGGTGTTGGGGTGCTGGAGCTCGAGGGAGAGGACGCTGAGTTTGCTGCGGGGCCCTCTGCTGTTGTTGTTGTTGAAAAGGGCATTTGTTGGGTCCCGCATTTCCGGTATCTCTCTCTCGTTTCAGTTTATGCCCCATATCTCTCTCAACGCCTTGTGCCACGCTCAGGATTTCTTCATAGGTGCGAGCTCGGCTGGTGGTGACAGCAAGGCGAATATCCGGAGACAGCCCCTTCTTGAATCTACGGGCTCTGTCTTCCGGGGTACGAACCATGTACTTCGCAAAGTGGCTTAATCTGCTAAATTCAGCAGTATATTCATCAACAGACAGGGTACCTTGTTCCAGTCTCTCGAATTGGCTTTCGAGAGCTTCCCGAGCCACTTCGGGGTAGAATTTCTTCTTGAATAGCCTCTTGAAGTCCTCCCAGGTGAGGTCAAGAGCAGATAGTTGGGGTTCATCTCTGAACCAGGTTCGAGCAATGTCGAACAGTTGTAGGCTTGCGGACTCCACTTTGAGGTCATCAGGGACCCGAGCAGTCTTCAGGAGTCTCTCGACATTCTCTATCCACTCATCGGCATATAGAATGCCCTCGGTTCCGTAGAATTCCAGGGGTCTAAGATTCTTGAAGTCTTTGGCACTCCCTGGCCTCTTGAGTGACGAATCCTGAGACTTAAGAGCTTCTGAGAGGCTGGTCCGCAGAAGTGCAGTCTGTTCTTTCTGGGATTCCACCAATCCCTGGAACACTCCAAGTAGTTGTGCCCCATCTAGAGTAACTGCCGGAACAGATGGGGGCGGCGGGAGTGCAAGAGTCTCGGGCACATTCTGCTCAGCTGGTTCTGATGTGCCTCCTACTGTGTTCCTGGTCTGGATCATTCTGAAAGATTAAGGGATAGGAAGATCAGAATAGAATACTTGAAAATCAAAGGCGATAGAAAAATTGAGCAGCAATGATATCAAGAATTGAAATAAGGACCCTATACTGTGAATGAGCTTTTCCTAGAATCCTCAATCTTATTCCATACCCTGTCCTAGGGTATTACCCTATTTTAGGATAGGACCTGCATGGGCCACCATAAAAACGTGTCACGACCCGCACCCGGAAATTCGGGCACGAGTGCGTGGGTACGTCCAGCCTACGCCGCAGAGTTGGCGGTAGTACGCTGTCTAGGTCAATTCCAGATTTACTAAACTAGCTCATTCACAATTAACATAGGCAAGATAATAATGAGAACAGAAACTTAAGATTGCAACTGAAATAAATACGACAACAGATTCAAATGTTTTAGTACATAAATTCAAAATGAAATCGGGGACAAACCCGATCAAATAAGATAAGAAACAGAAATAAAAGGTAGCTACTGCTAGCTACTCAGCAGCAAGGGTTTCCTGGGTGGGATCTGGCTCCTCATAAGTATCATCAGTCCCCTCATAGGGACCATAATAAGTAGGGACAAGGTCCTCATCATCGCCTAAATCAATAGATCCAGTCAGGAAAGGAGCAAAGTACACAGTGCACAACAAGATTAAACTAAATATTTATGACAATTAAAATGAATATCATGTTGAGAAACTGCATAAAAGAACATCAATATCTCAGAGTTAATGCTGTAAACAGGAATATGAGAAAACAGAAATAAATAAGACAGGAAGTGAAACTACAACAGTCAGCAAGAAATATAACATAACCAGAAACTATCTGTGTGAACTTGTGTTTGTTTTTAGAATACATAGTTGGCATGTAGGGGTTTATAAGGCTAATCCGGCCGTCATAAACGGCTATTAAATAGGGAAAATCGAGATCTGGCTGAGGTATAGTCGCGTACCAACAGCTATTAAACATGACAAGGGAAAGGGTAAACTACATGCCTTCTAGTATTCTCCCACCCGACATGAAAAAAACAAGACATGAACTCCAATATTCAAGACATGAAATCCAGCATTTCTAACACTAGGTGTAATCATCAAGGGTACTATTAAAGCAGAGAATTAATTATCACAATATAAAGATTTAACTTGAAGTGCAGGTACTTGCCTGTTGTTTGGATCTGATTAATATTGGTTATTAGGAAAATTCCAGAGATGAGTCCAAAAGCTGAAATAGATATTACCATCACACTCAGAAGATATCAAATAGCTAGAAACGCCTGTCCTTGGGTCCAATTTGGAGACAAGGGCAAAAACGACAGTTTCGGGTCAAAACGGGGTCCGCCGGTGGGCCCGCTTTGCACCGAAAAACGTGTCCGGGTCAAAGGTCTCCAAATTCACCAAACTTAGTGTCAACAGGTCAGGAACGCTGATACGAACCCAATGGAACTTCCATATTTGGATTCCGATGAGCCGAACACAAAATCGTCCGTCGAGCGGGGCCTGTGGGGCCCACGACACGCGATTTCGTCAACGTTCTCAGAATCGAACCAAACTTGACCCACAGGACCAGCGTATCGCTACAATTCCGATGGCATAAGTTTCGTCTCGATCTGACGAGTGTACAAGAAGTTAGGGCGAAATACCGAAAAGTCGGATACGGGGCGATGTCCGCGGATACGCGTTGATTCCGGTGTGCACGCACATCCGAATCAGCTTCCCCGAAAACTCACACGTCCGTATCGACGACTCGCACGTATCTGTGAAGACCGCACGCGACCAAGTCGTCCCGTTTGGCGGGGCGCACTCCGTTCCGGGGTGAAACAGGGTCTGGTTTTTCCTGTTTTTGGATCGCGGTGTGCGATCACCACAGGACGCGATGCCCCGAACGGTTTGTCCGGGCACCAAGAGGGTCATACAGGCTTCCCAACGTAATTTACGGAATTAAAAACAGAGCTACGAACAAAAAGTTACACGCACCTGAAGGGAACCCAAAAATTAGGGTCGAGTCGTGTCCGACTGTGTCGGACACGGGAAGAAGAATTAAGGCTAGGGTTAGGGTTTGGCTGCTGATGGCGGTGGTCGGTGGTCGGCACGGCGGCGGGGAGGCCGAGGCTGTCTGGGGGTGCTGCAGCGGAGGGCGGCGCAACGCTCGGGCGGAGGCGGCGGCGCGGGGGCAGCCCAGGGCGGCGCTGCGGCTGCTGCTGCTGGTTGCTGTTGCTGTTGGGGACGGAGGAGGAAGGAGGAGGAGGCGGCGCCGAGAGAGGAGGGCGGCGCTGGGCGGTGGCTGGGCGGTGGCGAGGCAGGGCGGAGCTCGGCGGAGAGGGGCGACGCCGGCTAGGGTTAGGGTTTCGAGAGGGAGGAGGAAGAAGAAGAGGGGGGTTTAAAAAGGAGAGGAGGGCGGTTAGGGGAGGCCGAGCACGGCGGAGGGCGAGGGGACGTGGCCGCGGAGAGCGGCGCTGCGCGCGGAGGGCGCCGGAGGAGTCGGGGTCGTGGGGGCTGGGTCGCGCGGGTCGGGCTGGCGGCGGGTTGGGTTCGGGTGAGCCCGACCCGACCCGTTAAGGTTTGGGTCTGGGCCGCGGCCCAATGGGCCAGGGTGCGGGCTGGGCTGAGATATAAAAATAATAATAATAATAATAATAATAATAATAATAATAATAATAATTAAATAAATAAATAAATAGTTAATTAATTAATTAAAATAATTTTTAGGCATTTAAAAATAGGTCTGAGGTCCAGAAAAATTACCCTAAGTCCAATTTTCCATTTTACACCCAAAAATGTTATTTTTATGATATTTTAATATTATTTATTAACAATTAAAAAATCATTTAATAATTAAGAGCCTTGATTTTAATTACAGAAAATTCCCAGAAAATTTCAGAAAATTGGAAAAAATCCAAGATTTAATAATTTGAAAATTCAGGGGGGTTTACATCCGTAACCAATGCAATGCTCCAACAAGTAGGTACGACGAGAGAATCGAGCCTTCTCGTCCCATCAAATGATACTTGCCTCGATCCATCCAATTCATCCTAACCATTATCCAACTATAGCCCAATGCACCATTATCAAATTATCTCCATTATGCACCATGTTGCTCCTCAACACAGTGCTCCAATTGGTGCAACACCCCTCGCTCCGAAAGCTCCATGGCACAATGTCCCAATAGTGGCACAATCTCCTCTCCGATGCAGTTGTCCGATTTCAAACCACAACTGTACGCTTTGCTTGACAAAGTGTCCAACTTGATACTCGTGCAAGGATGCACGCTCGTTCGCTCACCCGATGAAACGTTCGCTTCTCCAACCATAATGATCCACTCAAAGCCCCAACTGCCCAACGCAAGTCCAACTCAAACCACAAATTCTATCTTTCCAAACGACACATACTCTATGCACGCCACAGTGCGGTGATTCCAATGTTCAAGTTCCAAGTGTCCAAACCATTACGTGTGTTCCATATTATTAGGCATGAAGGAGTAGAGGAGGGACAGAGCCCACTCACCAAGTCTGAATCCGCTAAGCACTCTGCCTTGCCGATACAGCTGATTCACCCGTGGTTCGATGCGAAGTACGATCTACTCAATTGGTATGACCGTGCGAGCAGGTCGTGCTCTCCAAATCATTCGACCGATCGGACTAAGGAAGACAACATTATCGCTCCAATCCCGCTATCCCAGTACTGCTCTGAACGAACACCTGATTCCATCGAACTTCGCATGCGATCTGCACATGAAACAAACTCAAATCAATACTTGCTCCCAAATTCAACAAATCGAAATGTAACCAACCATTGCCTCGTTTAATCCGACTCAGCGTAATGCACCGTGCGGTTGCGGGACATTACACATATAGAAGACATTTGTTCGTCCAAGTATTAAATTTTTTTTTTTTTGAATGTTTGGCATAACTTTTGGGGCCCGGTGTAACGATCGGGACTTTGTGCACATTGTATTGTATGCCTTTGGGCCCACTGTCACCCAATTTTCACCATTTATAAATGGAAGGAATAATACACCCCCGTGGCTCGATCTACTGATCTTCTGCCACCCAGCCAAGGTCTTACACATCTCTTCGTAACCACAAGAGCCACTGGAGTTCGGTGTTCGTCCATGTATTAATTGCTTAGTAATAAATTCAGCGAGCTTAATTTACACTGGCACTGTTATTAAAAATAATTTCAATTCTGTATTTTAAAATCTGAGAATAAAATATAAATAATGTAAATTAATAATCTGATCAAGACCGATGCTTGAACTTGATTCAATCTCCTTAAGACAATATTCGTCCCGCTCAGATGCTTACGGTTTAGTGGCGATTGTGTCTCCCAGGATACAATGATACTCCTCCTCCGGTAGCAGGACTTCACACGGCAGGTACTGACGAAACAATGTAGGCAGTCTCTCGCTCTTGGACTTGAATGCTTGATGTATGAATGAGTGACCCAAATACTAACATGACTAACCTTTTATAAATGATGAAGAGGTACAAAATAGAATTAGATACAATATTTCGAACAGACATTCTTGTAAAAAGATACAACTATTATGATTTATTCATTCACAATCTTTGAAAAATTATTCACTTAGAATATTTTTCAAAACAGGATTATGACAGCCAACCATGTCTTGCACTTTCCAGTACTACCAAATCCACTAAAAGAACAGCGTAGTTGAATTGAAGTATTGGGTTAGGTTGGATGGGAGAGGTACCCGCTTCCCGGCTGGATGGGTGGAAATCATCGAGTCCAAAAAAAAAAAAAATGAAAAAGAAAAAAGAAGAAGGGGTTAGGTCCTAGTCCCTGTGTCAATTTTAGAATTATGATATTTGTTGAAAGACTAATGCAAACAAACTTGATATCCTTAACTCTTTCGATAGTCATCAGTTGGCGACCCCGTCTTTGAAAAGGTCGGTAAGGAAAAGTGATCTCTTAGGGCGGGTCCTTTTTCTTTTTTTTCTTTTTTTTGTGTGTGTGTGAATCTTTTTTTTTCCGATTTTTTCATTTTAAGTAATAAAAAATCATATATTTATATAAAACGGAAAATGTTTTGGGTAATTGCGGATGGGGGGACCACTCGCCAACTCAGTTGGCGAGGTGCTGAGTTGGCGAGCATCTCGCCAACTGAGTTGGCGGGGCACTCTCATCGAGAGGCCGCTCGCCAACTCAGTTGGCGGGCCATGCACCGTTGGCTTTCCATCCGTTGGGCAACGGCTCCCTCCAACGGCTCTCTCCAACCCCTATAAACACCCCCACCCCCCAAACACTCCTCACACAACACATTCTTCTCCTCCTCCTCCTCATATTTTCACAGCTTCCTCCTCCTATTTTTAAGTGGATGTTTACCAATTATTAGTACTGATGCTACATTTCTTTCGTCTAAATATCAAGGTATCTTATTTATTGCTTGTGCTCACGATCCTAACTATCAATTATATCCTATAGCTTATGCTGTTGCTGAAGGTGAGAATAGTGATTCTTGGTCTTGGTTTTTAAATTCTCTTAAAATATCTTTTGAAAGTTGTTTTAATGATTGGAGTTCAATTTCATTTATATCTGACAAGCAAAAGGGATTAATAAATGTTGTTCGTGCTATTTTTTCTGCATCTCCTCATTTTTTTTGTATTCAACATTTTAAACAAAACATGAAAAAAGTTACAAAAGAACCAGTATTTCAACGCTTGTTAGACTCGCTTGCTAGATCATATAATAAAACAGATGCAGAGAGTGTGTTTGATATAATTAAAGCCGAGAACATAGTGTTGTACGATTGGCTTCTTGGTGTAAACGATAAAAGTCGTCGATTTGAACATTGGATAACAGCGTATGCTACTTGTCCTAGATTAGATATTAACACTTCTAATCTTACTGAATGTTTCAACAGCTGGATTAAGAAATTACGAGATAAGCCAATAACAACACTTCTCGATAGTATTAGAGCCAAGATTATTATACTTCATGACAATCGTAGAAAGTTTGCTGAAAATATAGACACAGATTATTGTCCGAAGATGTTAAAAAATATGGCTTCTATTATCAAAGAGAAGAACCACCTAGAAATATTAGCTATTGATAGTTATAAGTTTGAAATAATAGACCGGACAACAGGTAGAACCTATATTGTTCATATAACTGACAGAACTTGTACATATTTTAGATGGTACCATACTTATATACCATGTATACATGCATGTTTTGTTTGTAGATATTGCAATATTAGTATTGATACTTTTTATCCTGCAGTATTTTCGACGCAAAACTTGAAAGCTGTATACGCGCATAAAATGGAGTCAATTCCAGTTCCCTATGAAATCCAAGGTCCTTTGGTAAGAGGACAAATTGGGGTGCCAGATGTAAGACGCAAAGCCGGAAGACCAAAGAAGAACCGCATCAGACCCCGGGATTCATCGACCAGAGATCTACGTTGCAGTAATTGTGGTGCAATGGGACACAACCGAAGAAGATGTACTAGTCAACCGAGAGATTAAAATAGAATTGTTCAATACCCAAATATTGTAATAAAAACCCATTACAAATCATACAAAATTTTTAATGATACAATATTTCAAATTATCTACTAATCCTCGTCCTCGTCTTGTTGAGTTTGGGTAGCCAGCGGTGCTGATGGAGTCGAAAAAAATTGTGTGAAAATCTGGTAGCTTTCATCTCCAGCAGTTTGGTAACTCGGATCCGCTCCTGCATACTGGTAACTAGGGTCCGCTCCAGCATACTGGTCACTCGGGCCCGCTCCAGCATACTGGTCACTAGGGCCCGCTTCAGCATACTGCTCACTCGGACCCGCTCCAGCAGTATCCCGCCGCCGCCGACGACGAGAGTGTCTCTGTCGTACTAAGCCGGTCGGATAGTCCGGTGGAAGACGGGATTGTACTGGAGGCATTTCCGGTTCCGGTCCAATACCCAGATGCCGAACACGAGTAACAAGCTCCTCCATAAGACGACGAGTCACATGTTCCTCCATATGAGGTTGTTGTAAATGTTGCTGGTATACCCCACTCTGAAATTTGAAACATGTAAATTAAAATATTTATCATATCTATGTATATGTATTTTTTAAAGTATAATGAAGTTAAAGTATAATGAAGTCATACCAAATTATTCATTCCATCAATAAAAGCACGCATAGTAGAATCGTCTAGGGATCTAGTCTTGAACCTGGGCTCCTCATAGTGGTATACTCGGTTGCTCATAAGAGGACATCCCCACCATTGTCTGTAGTCCAGGCTACCTATGTCTGCAAAATATAAATAAAATTTTAGCAAACTATTTACACTAAATCAATACGAATAATGAGTAACTTATAACTTACATTCCTCAGCAGAATTTAGTCTAGGAGACATGTCCCTCACACTATAATTCTTGAACCGATTATTCCAGTCAGCAACGAGACCAATGATTCGTTGTAATGCATTTGATGTCTGATAAACGACTGTCGGTGGATCATCGGAAATTATTGGAGCAATTACGAATTGCCGAAGAACACGGTCTGCATGGTACATGGTGAACCGATCATATATAATATGACATATGTGTAAACTAAATGCATAGGATGTCATCTTTATTTCTGGAGCATCAGGTTCACATGAGTACGGTAACCAGGTTACCTATTTAAAGATATTGTATCAATTAGATGTGATATTTATCTAGGATCAAAACTTAAATAATTTAAAGATATTGATTGCATATTTAAAAATTACCTGATTATACCGCAGTGTATCAAATTGGCTACGATATAGTGATACAGTCCTGTATTGGTAGTGTTGATAATCCACTACGTCTGTAGGCCAGCGCATAGCAACTGGAAATACTCCAACATCACTGAGAATGCTGGTAACAGGCCTACCAATATAAAAGTGCTCGTAGGACCAGAACTATAAAACACAAAAATGACATTAGTACAAACATAATTTGCGTATAAAATTACTCTAACTTTTTAAGGTCTTTAATTCATACCTGTATCAGTGAAATACATCCACAAATACTCTTGCGATTGCATCTGACAAATTCTGTCAGCTGGACGTACAAAAATGCAAGAGTAGCAGCTCCCCACGCATACTCAGTAGGTTTTGTCAGATCATCCAAGAATGGTAAAAGCTGCACATTTACCATATTTCTCGATGCATCGGGAAATAGAATTGCACCACATAAACAGAGCAGATACGCTCTAGTGCAACGAATGACCTGAATTTATTAAGTATTATATAGAATTGCACCACTAAATTAAGTAATAAACAAATTTACTAAAAAAAATACATACCCGATTTTCATCTACATCAACCACCCCATCAATAGTTTGATGTAGGTCTATAAAGTTGCCACGGAGCCATGAAAATTTCACATAATTGTCGTCTTTTAGACCCGAAGGAGGGCTAACACCAAGATAACTCCGGATCAGATCAGATCCCTTTAAGTGCGGATCAAAATATATAGCGTTACCTTTAATAGGTAACCCTAGTATATTCGCCACATCAAAAAGGGTGATCGTCATCTCGCCGAATGGGAGTTAAAAAGTGTTGCGTTCTGGCCACCAACGTGTAGCGCCCCGTTCTCCCGATGCGGAGAGCGCGGCTAAGAAACACAAGACGGTATCGTTCGATCGGGATAGATTGAATTAAGAACTCGTCCTCGTTATGGATTTGTTTCTTCGGAATCGATTCCCATATTCAGTGGACTGCGCCCCAAGGATCGGCTTAGCGGCAGAGTCAGGAGGGACCTCTCCGCTGCTATCTTTTATTGCCTCGGTTTTCGATGTCGTTTGTTGCTTTCGTGCTTTGAGTTGGTTTTGGGATTTGCTTGTTTTCCTTGAACGGTTTCGATGGTTTTCATTGTTTTCGTTCATTGACTTGCACTTCTATTCCGAGAATGGAAAGAGAGGAAGAAGTATTAATCGAGCTGTTCGTGTGCAGGTGAACGAGCAGTAGGCGGCTTACGAACGGAGTCGTGAAGCGCCTCTTTCCTTCTTCTTCCAAAATCTAAGTGAGTGGCTACCAACCCGATTAGCTAGCTCTGCTTCCAGCTTCATTCCTTTACCCCGATCAAACGATACCAAGTAATAATAAAAGAAACCAAGATAAAAGAGAATAGACTTGGTTATATGCTTGTCACGAACGAATACTTAAATTCATGCTTGTTCGCTTGGAAATAATCATAAAATGTTGCTTGTCTTGTGCAAATACATATTTCATACTCGTGTTGCCTCGAAGGCGTAACTGATTGTTTAAGTAACGTATTGTTCGATCATGGACAACTTGTGCACAAGGGTAAGTTCTGCGGACGGTCGCTGGGGCACTGGCACCGTTCCGGTCCGGACGGAACTCGTGTGTAGTCATCGTGTGCTGGAGGGGATAGCTTGCAATGCATCGTGTGCTTGTCGTGTTCTGGTTGCATGCTATCCCTGTCCTTGACTATGTCCGTTATGGCACCACGCCAGTGATCATCGTGTATATTTAAACCTGTTGCATACTAACTTGTGTCTTCGTTTCAGAGAAGGCATGGTAAGTATTGTGCAGGTAATTCGGACGGACAGGTAAAATCCACCGAACGGTGGCACGTTCATTCAGTAAATTCAATATGCTGCTTACTTGTAAATGAACTAAGGCAAGATAGAAACCCACAAATATGCATGCTTCAATAAACAACGTGTTGATTGGTATAGTCAGGCTAGCTCGCCTTCACCAGCATGTTTCGATATGCTGACCCTCGTTGAAACAGGTTCTCCGCACTAAGGCGAATCGAGCGAGGAGCCGAAGTCGTCTTCCCGATCCAGTCCAGCTGTTAGCGCATCTTCACCGCGCCTCGAAGCCCTTTGAAGCCAGAAGCTGCAACTCTTCATACACAAATGCAGCTCCGTGGCAAAGCGATCCTCCAGCCTGGAGGTCTTTATCGTTTTGAGTTTATAAAAGGATGTAATGTACAGGACTGCTATCTCATTTTGAGTCAACCCTTTTGTAAGCCGTTCGGCATATTAGCTGACTCGTTCAGGAGTTTGTAATAGATGTTCATTATCAATAAAGAGAACTTTTCTATGTTTCAAATCTGTGTTTCAATTTATCTGCGTACTCTGAATATGTGCTTGCTATGCAAATCATTAAAGCCTTGTGCGGGCGCAACTCCAGGCCCGCACGGCGGTCACGACTCGGGGGACGCCTCGGGGCGTGACATAGTGGTATCAGAGCACAGATTCAAAGTTTCTTAGACTTCGTGCTGGAAAAGTTCCTTTAACGATCAAATTTCTGTGCGAACTCTTGAACTCGCTAGGCCAAAATGAGATACGTTCATGCAATAAGTCCATAATACATTATGATCCTAATGTAATTTACCTTCTTTTGAAGGAATGGATCCAGCGCAATCTGCAGCGCAACCACCGATCGAAACACAAGAGAGCAGTTCGGGCAATTCGGGAAGCTCTCGAAGCCAAAGAGGCATGTCTCAAGTCGACCCGCTTGAGCGGGTAATGCAAATGTTAGAATCGCAACGACAACGAGACGATGCTCGCCAAGCCAAGCTCGAGAGTAATCTAGAGACCCGATTCTCAGTCCAACAAAAGCAGGTAGATGCCCTGCATCAGATTGTTCAGACTTTGGCTGCCAACCATTCCGCCGCAACAGCAGCGACTCCGGTGGAACAGCCCGTGCTTGAAGTGGAGACGCCTCAAATCCCAAGGCCGAGGGACGTGACTGCCTTCAACTTGGGCCATTTCAAGAAAGTCTGCAACACCCCATTCAACGGGACTGAGGACCCAGTGGTAGCTCTAGATTGGCTAGCCGAGATTGAAGACCACTTCACTCTGCTAGAGGTCCCCGAAGATAAGCGCGTCGCCTGCGCGCAACTGCAGCTCCGCCTCAACGCACACGATTGGTGGGACGTGCATCGACGATCTCTCCAATTTGATCACGGAGAGGAGGCAATCTCGTGGACGACCTTTCGTGCCGCGTTCGAAGAGGAGTTTATACCGCCTCCAGTACAACGTAAAATGGAAAATAACTTCGTGCAGCTGAGGCAGGGCAGTATGACAGTTAAGCAATACTCCGTCGAGTTCAACCGACTCTCGAAGTTCGCTAGGGCCTATTTACCTGATGCAGCGAGTCAAGCCAGAAGGTTTGAAGGTGGACTACGCTCTGCCATCCATTCGCACGTGGCCAATAATCAGTATGGAACCATGCGTGAAGTCATGAATCACGCCCTATCGCTCGAACTACTCTATCCTCATGTTGCTGCCGGCGCTGTGCATACATCCAGTCACAAACGCCAAAGCAACGAGGGAGGAAATACCGCTACAAAGCGCCCGAATAACGCTGGTCAGCAGGACGGGGATTGGAACAAAACTTGTCACTTCTGTAAGAGAAAAGGGCACCTTAAGAAGTACTGTCGTAAAAGACTTGGATTATGCCTCGCTTGTGGCGATCCAGCCCATGCTATTTCCTCCTGTCCGAACCTTCATGGTCGTCGTCCTGAACAAAATAATCTCTAACGGTAAGTTCTACCCTAAGTTTCGGGACGAAACTTCCAATTAGTTGGGTAGGATGTAGCGCCCCGTTCTCCCGATGCGGAGAGCGCGGCTAAGAAACACAAGACGGTATCGTTCGATCGGGATAGATTGAATTAAGAACTCGTCCTCGTTATGGATTTGTTTCTTCGGAATCGATTCCCATATTCAGTGGACTGCGCCCCAAGGATCGGCTTAGCGGCAGAGTCAGGAGGGACCTCTCCGCTGCTATCTTTTATTGCCTCGGTTTTCGATGTCGCTTGTTGCTTTCGTGCTTTGAGTTGGTTTTGGGATTTGCTTATTTTCCTTGAACGGTTTTGATGGTTTTCATTATTTTCGTTCATTGACTTGCACTTCTATTCCGAGAATGGAAAGAGAGGAAGAAGTATTAATCGAGCTGTTCGTGTGCAGGTGAACGAGCAGTAGGCGGCTTACGAACGGAGTCGTGAAGCGCCTCTTTCCTTCTTCTTCCAAAATCTAAGTGAGTGGCTACCAACCCGATTAGCTAGCTCTGCTTCCAGCTTCATTCCTTTGCCCCGATCAAACGATACCAAGTAATAATAAAAGAAACCAAGATAAAAGAGAATAGACTTGGTTATATGCTTGTCACGAACGAATACTTAAATTCATGCTTGTTCGCTTGGAAATAATCATAAAATGTTGCTTGTCTTGTGCAAATACATATTTCATACTCGTGTTGCCTCGAAGGCGTAACTGATTGTTTAAGTAACGTATTGTTCGATCATGGACAACTTGTGCACAAGGGTAAGTTCTGCGGACGGTCGCTGGGGCACTGGCACCGTTCCGGTCCGGGCGGAACTCGTGTGTAGTCATCGTGTGCTGGAGGGGATAGCTTGCAATGCATCGTGTGCTTGTCGTGTTCTGGTTGCATGCTATCCCTGTCCTTGACTATGTCCGTTATGGCACCACGCCAGTGATCATCGTGTATATTTAAACCTGTTGCATACTAACTTGTGTCTTCGTTTCAGGGAAGGCATGGTAAGTATTGTGCAGGTAATTCGGACGGACAGGTAAAATCCACCGAACGGTGGCACGTTCATTCAGTAAATTCAATATGCTGCTTACTTGTAAATGAACTAAGGCAAGATAGAAACCCACAAATATGCATGCTTCAATAAACAACGTGTTGATTGGTATAGTCAGGCTAGCTCGCCTTCACCAGCATGTTTCGATATGCTGACCCTCGTTGAAACAGGTTCTCCGCACTAAGGCGAATCGAGCGAGGAGCCGAAGTCGTCTTCCCGATCCAGTCCAGCTGTTAGCGCATCTTCACCGCGCCTCGAAGCCCTTTGAAGCCAGAAGCTGCAACTCTTCATACACAAATGCAGCTCCGTGGCAAAGCGATCCTCCAGCCTGGAGGTCTTTATCGTTTTGAGTTTATAAAAGGATGTAATGTACATGACTGCTATCTCATTTTGAGTCAACCCTTTTGTAAGCCGTTCGGCATATTAGCTGACTCGTTCAGGAGTTTGTAATAGATGTTCATTATCAATAAAGAAAACTTTTCTATGTTTCAAATCTGTGTTTCAATTTATCTGCGTACTCTGAATATGTGCTTGCTATGCAAATCATTAAAGCCTTGTGCGGGCGCAACTCCAGGCCCGCACGGCGGTCACGACTCGGGGGACGCCTCGGGGCGTGACATCGCTCCGCCAGGCTTACAACTAAATGAAGATCGTGAATTAAATATCTAACACGATCTATATAGTGGAATCCAAAAGATTCCACCAAAGCCATTTGAGCTGGATTAAGCTCCCACGTACGATAATTTCTTTCAGACCGCCAATGTACGTGGATCCGGGTTCGTAAAGCATTATCATGGTCGAATAACTATAAAAATTCTATGCATTAATAAAGTAAACATAGGCATTATAAAAAACATATACATTAATAAAGTTGGCAACTTGTAATTTCAAAAATTACCTCGCCAGTAAAAATCTGAGTAAAAATGTGCTCTTCACGTTGCTTCATAATAAGCGCGGTTGTCGGTCCGCCAGGAATACGACCATCATTGCGGGTAGCCATCGCCAGTAAATATCAAGAGGAGGAGAATGGGGAGTGAGGAGTGTTTGGGGTAGGAGGAGAATGTGGTGTGAGGAGTGTTGTGTGGGGGGGAGGGTTTATAGGAATTTTGGAGTAGGAGAACGTTGGAATATAGCCGTTGGCCAACGGCTAAAAAGCCAACGTTGCATGGCTCGCCAACTGAGTTGGCGAGCGGCCTCTCGATGAGAGCGCCCCGCCAACTCAGTTGGCGAGATGCTCGCCAACTCAGCACCTCGCCAACTGAGTTGGCGAGTGGTCCCCCCATACGCAATTACACAAAATATTTCCCGTTTTATATAAATATATGATTTTTTATTACTTAAAATGAAAAAATCCGTTTTTTCTTTCTTTTTCTAAGGCTTATTTTCTAACTTGATATCCTTAACCATCTCTGTTTTTCAACTTCATATTCTAATTTTTTTACTCAACAACTTAATACCATCAACTATTTAAATATTTTAAATTTTATATCCCTAAAAAAATTTAATAAATAAAATAATAATAATAATATTATCACTGTCCTCATTTTCTGTCTCTCTTTCTCCCCCTTTACCATCAACTATTTAAATATTTTCAAGTAAAAAAAAAAAATCCAAAAACTACCACTGCCCCATTCTCTCTCTTTCTCCTCTCTTCCCTCATTTCATTCTCCGACAGTGACGATAACAACGATAGCCCATGGCTGGGGGATGGGGAAGGGTTAGCGGCATCAGCAGCAACCGCTGCAGTAACAATGACATCGACAACATCTACGACAGTAGGGAGGGTAGGCGGGAGGGGGGGCATGAGTGGTCAGTCGGGGGGAGGGGGAGGAGGGGGGCGTGGGCAGCCGCAGAAGGTGGAGAGAGAGAGAGAGAGAGACGGGAAGGGGTATTTTTGATATTTTTTTAGGATATCAAAAATTAACTTAGTACTTCGGTTCTCCTGTCGCTGGGGAGCGTGTCGAAGGTCCATTCTGGACAAAAAGTATGACATGCCAAAGAGTTTTGAATCAGAATTATTTTGATATCATATTGAAGTTATTTGTGCTACACTAAAACTCTAAAATTGTGACGAAAGTTGGAAAGTTATTAACAAAGTGTGAATGTTGTAAATAACAAACATGGGGTGAGAGTTGCCGATCACAAGATTGTAGGAATCTTGTAGGAATAAGAAGTGTTGGTATTTTCCACTTTGCTTTGGGAGTTTTAGTCCCACATCGAAAAACTACCATTGTATATATCTCAATATATAGCTTTGCTTAATATTGGTATATGCACATGGGGTGGTGGCCCATGTGGGTTGACTTTCCTAAAGGGATTAAGTGTGAACCCCTTTATGACAATCTTTATTTTGTCACCACTGTAGAAGCATAAAAAATTCTTCCATGCGCTCCAGTTTATAGTCAACAAATAAGCAAACAAATAAGCAAGAGACTCATAACATGGGTGGACGCATAACACCCTCGGATACATGACGTCCCAAGACGCATGCTGCTTTTTGACGCATCGTCCCTACAGTCACATCAGAGCATTTATGACTCTGACAAAACAGACAGTTATCCTGACCGGCTCGAATCTTGTACCGAGAATTGAAATCCGGGATGACGGCTTCGTCATGATTACTTTTGGCAGTATACAGCTGTTTAAACGCCACAAATGCAGAAGACGACAAAAATTCATGTGTCTCTGGCACAATGCGTTCCAGACTCCATGCGTTCCATGCGTCTCTGGCCCAATGCGTTCCAGACTCCATTCCAGACTCCATGCGTTCCATGCGTCTCTGGCCCAGTGCGTTCCAGACTCCATGCGTTCAATGCGTTCCAGACTCCAAGCGTTCTATATGTCTCTGGCCCAATACGTTCCAAACTCCATACATTCCATGCGTCTCTGGCCCAATGTGTTCCAGACTCCATGCGTCCCATACGTCTCTGGCCCCATGCGGCTTTGACTCTATGCAGTTTCCATATGCGGCCTGAACGACCACAGAACAGGGCGGTCACATAAAACCTCTGACACAGATTTCGATGTCTGTCAGAAGCTCTGAAGCCTCACTCATCACCATGAGATGCTTCAGAATTCGTGCAGACGACGGCCTAGAAAAAGATAACAAGTCACATCAGCGCATTAATTGCCTCAACAGACGGGCCATGCCACATGTCCTACGTATGCGGCTTCAAGACCCATGCAGCATCGACATCATGCGGCCAGAGCGTCCATCTAACCAAGGCCTAACGAGAGCTTCTATGCGACTATAACAGTATGCGGCTCTCGACTCACAAAATTTTTTGTTACAACCGAAGATAATTTCTCGCACAGTTAGTGTTGACCAAGTGTCCAATGGACCGAGTTATGCACACAATAGCCCCAAGATCTCTTCAAATAGAAAATCCTAACGAAACCTACGTGGCGGCTTGCCCACACCAAACGGCTACCTTTACGGCCGTATTCTGCTAAAGGAGCCCCAGGCAGCCACCAAGCACGAGGATATGCGGCACCCATAGCACGTCCATATGGTGGCTATAAATAGCAAGGTACCACACCCATACAATGGGCTAGCTATCTGCGGATTCACACTAAAACCAAGGAGAAAAGTTTCTGCGTCCGGATCGTCTACGGAGTAAAGAAAGTTGCTACACTCCTAACCCTCCATCGTTACCCCCCAGATCAAAATAAATTTGTATTTAGATTGTCTCTTAGGACTCTTCTCTGTACTCTCTAGTTTGTTAATTAAATCAAGTTCTCTTAGTTCTTTATTTTAATTTAAATGACAAACACGATGACGACTCTGCTGGGGATCGAATTCTCCTCTGTTGAGAAATTGGTGATGCAATCTGATGGGGCCAAACTTGGCTCAACGCAAAAGATGCTGGTAGTTCGCTTTGACCAACAAACGTTAGAGGAAATGCTCTCTGAAGGAAGTGCGAATCCTTTGCCAAGGCAATCCAAGCCCAAGAAGATCCGCAGAACGTGGGTAGTAAAGACAACTGCGCCTCACCCAACTGCGGAGGAGGCGATCTCCGCCTCTTAATTTGTTGCTGAGGAAGTCCACGTCTATGCGGCATCTTCGACTGGTGCAGGAACCGCTTAGCACTCGAAATCTGGCAAAAAAAAAATACTACGATGCCAGACGTTCTGGGGCAAGTCCTATGCATCCAAGAAGCAGGCTGCATAAGATTGTCCATATGGCATCAACTCATAGCCGCAGGCAGACAACCGCATGTGGCTCTGACAGCAACATAACTTCTATTTTTAACCGTATCTCACGCGGCGCAGATCCTATGCGACCTACTGAGGGTGGCGAAAACCCACATCTGGACTCACTACCAGAATAAGTCAAATTATCGACGCCTGAAAACGTCGCTAAATGGCCTAAAAATATCGCTAAAAAAATTAGCAACGTAATTAGCGACGTTTTAATGAAGTTGCATTTAAGCTAGTCGCTGACAGAAAAAATGTCACAAAATGTCGGTATAGCGACGTATTTGCGTCGCTAATATTTTTCATATTAACGACGTTTAGCGACTCAACGTCGCTAAATTAGCAACGTATTTTGTGTCGCTAAACGTCGCTAAATTTTTTCTGTTTAGCAACGTTTTGTAACACATTTACCGATATTTTATTAACCTGGCAAGTACTGCCATGTCAGCAATTTAGCGACATTCAACGACGTATTTAGCAACGTATTCAATGACGTATTTAGTGACATATTCATTGACGTATTTAGCGACATATATAAACGTCGCTAAATGATGCTAAACGTCGCTAAACGTCGCTAAATTTTCAGTGAAAAATAAAAAAAGAATGTAAAATAGTTTCCAAACCAATCTTCCTGCAGTTTATGAATTCCCAATTTATATAAATAGACCTGGAGCAACCCTTCGTTGAATTCTATGGGTTCGCCGATCCCTTCGGTGGAACACTCAACACCGATAAATTAATATATATTTAATATGAATTAAACAAATACACAGACTTATAATATTTTATAAAAATAGACAAAACCGAAGCAACCCTCGTTGAATTTTTTGGGTACGAAATATCACAAAAGTATATAAAATATCACAGTCACAGAATAAATACAAAATAAAAGTATGACAGTTACACCACAAGTCTTATTCTATTTGTCAATCTCTCAAGGAAATTCAATACGCTGGGGCAGAACCCAGTCCCTCAAATACTTTGCATAAGCAGTGTCTAGGTGATCAATCTACGCTATAGGTGTTGGGTGACTGGAACTCCCCCTTTGAGCTGGTGCCTGCCCAACAGTAGGAGGTACTACTTTCTCCTTAATAGTAGGCGTTGCCACTTCTCCTTAACAAACGCTTCCAATTTAACAGTAGGAGGTGTCACTTTCTCCTTAATAGTCACTTCCTCCTTAATAGTAGGAGGTACCACTTCCTTCTTAACAGTAGGAGGTACCACTCTCAAGCGACATATACGTGCTCGGGTTATGGGTGCCATCTGGTAAGATAGATAAAAACAAAGAATATAATTGATAAAAGATATAAATATATGTATCCATATAGTTAAAATAGATGTTACGTTCCACATTAAAAATATAGTACATGTATCGATATCAACCATATCGGGTCGGTATCGACCGATACTAAGTTCAAACTCGTCATCTTTTCCAAGCTTTGGTCCCACACTGGATAGAGTTGAATGAGGATGGTGTTATATATATATATATATATATATATATATATATATATATTCAAACAACAACAATAAAAATAATAAAATATGTATTGTAGTTTTCTAGAGGTCTCATAATAATCTTTATTTTTGTAATCGATGTGACAATTATTGTGGCAGCATACAAGTTTACAATGTCCAATATTAATTTTATAACAAGTGTCCCAACTAATTCCTTAATTTGAAAAATACTAAATATTTTATAAACTATCCGAATACAAAATTGCAAATACTTATTTACCGATACTGCGAACCCAACTTAATTTAGCATCACTCCATAAGCATGTTGCATACTGAGGTAGCCAAGGACTTGATAAAAATGTACATCATTGGTGAAAATTTGTAGTTAATGGAAAGTAGTACATAATTCATGGATGGTTGCTTAGGTGTAGTCCATCTACATGAGGACTTGTACTGCTTCACTGCCTAATGGTTTTGGCTTCTATGAGTTTTGCTAAGTTTGCTTGTATGGCAAACTTTTGTCTGATAGACCATTTTGTGCTCCATAGTTTCCTTGTTTTACTAATATTCATGTTTCTGAACAAAATATTTAAGTTATATGATATACTTCTTTATTTTTGTGAAAAATTATATTTTTAAATTTTTTATGTAATTAAGGAATTCTACAGGTGTAATTTTATGTCAATATTTCAGTTGTTATATGTTCATGTTATTGTACTCATAGATAGTGTTTTCTTGTTGCAATTTAGACATTTTACATTGTTAATGAACAGGAGAAATGGAATTGTGTAATGTATGTGTTCAACATTACATTTGATAGTGCTAGTAAGTAGTAGCTAGTGAAATATCTTTTAAGATAATGCTGTGAGGTTGAAGTATATTATGTCACGTCCCAGTCCCAAAAATACGTAGGACTCGGACACGTAAGCATGCCAGCCGTATGGATATGACAACTCCAATATATGGAAACCAAAACCTATACGTACACTGTAATATGAATATCAAATCCACCAGTGGTATAAATCTATCACAAGTCATAGGGTATAATCTAAATCTCATCCACAAAAATCAAATATAAATAAATAACCAATATCTATGAAACTAGATCTTAATACAAAGTATCTAAGGATGATAGTTGGATGGAAACAAATCCACTACCAACTCGAATATAAGAGCAAATATAATATAAGTACAACACAACAAACACAATATAAGAATACCGGCTATCAAATTACGGGCTCGAAGAGAAGACAACCTCAAAACATATGTAACCATCCGAATCTGTGCTCCTGCGAATACTCAAGAACAGATACACCAGGAAGGGCCAAGTCCTTAGAGGAAAATAATAAGATACATAAAAGCATGCCAATAAAGTACTGAAATAAATATCTAATGGGGCGCCTAACCGTCTAAGTGAATGCAGTTTGAGAACAACGTTCTAACAAGTGGGCTATCTGGCCATAAATAGGATTGGCATGACTCTCTCGGAGAATCATGGGCCTCAAAGCATACCATCTTTTGAACGGCAGAGGCCGCCAATTGTATAGGGGTCATCACCGCCCGTATCTCCAGCGGAGCTTCCGGATTACAGAAGGAAAAAGTGCAAAGAAGCCCAAATGCGGTACTTGTTGTTCTTTTCACCCCATGCTCTAAGCATGTCACATCCATGACACAATTTGGTTCATAGCCTATCTTTAGTACCCTAGCCCAATCCTGCAACCAAACAAGGACAAGGATTGGACCACCGTACTACAATAGGCTATGTTCATGGATCTCTAATAACTGTTAAGTCTTCTAGTATACAAAGTTTCTATTAGCAGTTACCCCTAACGCACGGCCCATACGTACATGAGGCCAGACCTGTCACGCAGTCCGTGAACTATATGAGACTCACACTCGTGTAACACCTGTGTCACGACCAATGAACCTAATGATGCTACATGATAATGTGGTAGTTGTAGCGCCCCGTTCCCCCGGTGCGGGGAGCGCGGCTAAGAAACACAAGACGGTATCGTTCGATCGGGATAGATTGAATTAAGAACTCGTCCTCGTTATGGATTTGTTTCTTCGGAATCGATTCCCATATTCAGTGGACTGCGCCCCAAGGATCGTCTTAGCGGCAGAGTCAGGAGGGACCTCTCCGCTGCTATCTTTTATTGCCTCGGTTTTCGATGTCGCTTGTTGCTTTCGTGCTTTGAGTTGGTTTTGGAATTTGCTTGTTTTCCTTGAACGGTTTCGATGATTTTCATTGTTTTCGTTCATTGAACTGCACTTCAATTCCGAGAAAGGAAAGAGAGGAAGTATTAATCGAGCTGTTCGTGTGCAGGTGAACGAGCAGTAGGCGGCTTGCGAACGGAGTCGTGAAGCGCCTCTTTCCTTCTTCTTTCCAAAATCTAAGTGAGTGGCTACCAACCCGATTAGCTAGCCCTGCTTCCAAGCTTCACACCTAAAAAGCTTGAACTATTCTTTGCCCCGATCAAACGATACCAAGTAATAATAAAAGAAACCAAGATAAAAGAGAATAGACTTGGTTCACTATGCTTGTCAATAAACTTCATGAACGGATACTTGATTATCATGCAATACTGCTTGTCGTGTACTCGTGTTGCCTTAACTGCATGAACTGTTAACTTAATAATCGTGTTCGATCATGGACAACTTGTGCACAAGGGTATAAGTTCTGCGGACGGTCGCTGGGGCACTGGCACCGATCCGACCTGGGCAGACTTCGTGTTTATAGTCAAATCGTGTGCGGACTGGATAACGTGCAACGCATCGTGTTTTATGAGCTCCTCGTGTTTTCTCGTTGCATGCTATCCACGTCCTTGACTAGTCCATATGGCCTTAAGCCAATGATCCTCGTGTGTATATGCTTGCAACGCCCCGTGTGTTTATCGTGTGAATATGGCTTGCAGTGCATCGTGTGTTCAACGTGTATATTTAAACCTGTTACATACTAACTTGTGTCTTCGTGGCAGGGAAGGCAAGGTAAGTATTGTGCAGGTAATTCAGACGGTCAGGTAAAATCCACCGAACGGTGGCATGTTCATTTCAGTAAATTCAATATGCTGCTTAACTGTAAATGAACTAAGGCAAGATAGAAACCAACCAAATATGCATGCCTCACTAAACAACGTGTTGATTGGTATAGTCAGGCTAGCTCGCCTTCACCAGCATGTTTCGATATGCTGACCCTCGTTGAAACAGGTTCTCCGCACTAAGGCGAACCGAGCGAGGAGCCAAAGTCGTCTTCCCGATCCAGTCCAGCTGTTAGCGCGTCTTCACCGCGCCTCGAAGCCTTTTGAAGTCCGAAGCTGCAACTCTTCATACACAAATGCAGCTCCGTGGCAAGGCGATCCTCCAGCCAGGAGGTCTTTATCGTTTTGAGTTTATAAAAGGATGTAATGTACAGGACTGCTATCTCATTTTGAGTCAACCCTTTTGTAAGCCGTTCGGCATATTAGCTGACTCGTTCAAGAGTTTGTAATAGATGTTCATTATCAATAAAGAGAACTTTTCTATGTTTCAAATCTGTGTTTCAATTTATCTGCGTACTCTGAGTATGTGCTTGCTATGCAAATCATTAAAAAGCCTTGTGCGGGCGCAACTCCAGGCCCGCACGGCGGTCACGGCTCGGGGGACGCCTCGGGGCGTGACATAGTGGTATCAGAGCACAGATTCAAAGTTCCTTAGACTTCGTGCTGGAAAAGTTCCTTTAACGATCAAATTCCTGTGCGAACTCTTGAACTCGCTAGGCCAAAATAAGATACGTTCATACAATAAGTCCATAATACATTATGATCCTAATGTAATTTACCTTCTTTTGAAGGAATGGATCCAGCGCAATCTGCAGCGCAACCACCGATCGAAACACAAGAGAGCAGTTCAGGCAATTCGGGAAGCTCTCGGAGCCAAAGAGGCATGTCTCGAGTCGATCCGCTTGAGCGGTTAATGCAAATGTTAGAATCGCAACGACAACGAGACGATGCTCGCCAAGCTAAGCTCGAGAGTAATCTAGAGACCCGATTCTCAGTCCAACAAAAGCAGGTAGATGCCCTGCAACAAATTGTTCAGACTTTGGCTGCCAACCATTCCGCCGCAACAGCAGCGACTCCGGTGGAACAGCCCGTGCTTGAAGTGGAGACACCTCAAATCCTAAGGCCGAGGGACGTGACTGCCTTCAACTTGGGCCATTTCAAGAAAGTCTGCAATACCCCGTTCAACGGGACTGAGGACCCAGTGGTAGCTCTAGATTGGCTAGCCGAGATCGAAGACCACTTCACTCTGCTAGAGGTCCCCGAGGATAAGCGCGTCGCCTGGCGCGCAACTACAGCTCCGCCTCGACGCACACGATTGGTGGGACGTGCATCGACGATCTCTCCAACTTGATCACGGAGAGGAGGCGATCTCGTGGACGACCTTTCGTGCCGCGTTTGAGGAGGAGTTTATACCGCCTCCAGTACAACGTAAAATGGAAAATGACTTCGTGCAGCTGAGGCAGGGCAGTATGACAGTTAAGCAATACTCCGCCGAGTTCAACCGACTCTCGAAGTTCGCTAGGGCCTATTTACCTGATGCAGCGAGTCGAGCCAGAAGGTTTGAAGGTGGACTACGCCCTGCCATCTATTCGCACGTAGTCAATAATCAGTACGGAACAATGCGTGAAGTCATGAATCACGCCCTATCGCTTGAACCACAGTATCCTCACGTTTCCACCGGCGCTGTGCATACCTACAATCACAAACGCCAAGGCAACGATGGAGGAAACACTGCTGCAAAGCGCCGAAACAACGGTGGTCAGCACAAAACAAATCCCAACCAAGTATGCCAATACTGCAACAAACGTGGGCACTCCTTCAGTCAGTGTCGTAAGAGACTTGGGTTATGTCTCGCTTGTGGCAATCTAGGCCATGCCATTAATTCCTGCCCGAATCTTCCTGTTCATCGCCCGCAACGTAATAACCCCTAACGGTAAGCATTGTTCCTAAGTTTCGGGACGAAACTTCCAATTGGTTGGGTAGGATGTAGCGCCCCGTTCCCCCGGTGCGGGAGCGCGGCTAAGAAACACAAGACGGTATCGTTCGATCGGGATAGATTGAATTAAGAACTCGTCCTCGTTATGGATTTGTTTCTTCGGAATCGATTCCCATATTCAGTGGACTGCGCCCCAAGGATCGTCTTAGCGGCAGAGTCAGGAGGGACCTCTCCGCTGCTATCTTTTATTGCCTCGGTTTTCGATGTCGCTTGTTGCTTTCGTGCTTTGAGTTGGTTTTGGAATTTGCTTGTTTTCCTTGAACGGTTTCGATGATTTTCATTGTTTTCGTTCATTGAACTGCACTTCAATTCCGAGAAAGGAAAGAGAGGAAGTATTAATCGAGCTGTTCGTGTGCAGGTGAACGAGCAGTAGGCGGCTTGCGAACGGAGTCGTGAAGCGCCTCTTTCCTTCTTCTTTCCAAAATCTAAGTGAGTGGCTACCAACCCGATTAGCTAGCCCTGCTTCCAAGCTTCACACCTAAAAAGCTTGAACTATTCTTTGCCCCGATCAAACGATACCAAGTAATAATAAAAGAAACCAAGATAAAAGAGAATAGACTTGGTTCACTATGCTTGTCAATAAACTTCATGAACGGATACTTGATTATCATGCAATACTGCTTGTCGTGTGCCTTAACTGCATGAACTGTTAACTTAATAATCGTGTTCGATCATGGACAACTTGTGCACAAGGGTATAAGTTCTGCGGACGGTCGCTGGGGCACTGGCACCGATCCGACCTGGGCAGACTTCGTGTTTATAGTCAAATCGTGTGCGGACTGGATAACGTGCAACGCATCGTGTTTTATGAGCTCCTCGTGTTTTCTCGTTGCATGCTATCCACGTCCTTGACTAGTCCATATGGCCTTAAGCCAATGATCCTCGTGTGTATATGCTTGCAACGCCCCGTGTGTTTATCGTGTGAATATGGCTTGCAGTGCATCGTGTGTTCAACGTGTATATTTAAACCTGTTACATACTAACTTGTGTCTTCGTGGCAGGGAAGGCAAGGTAAGTATTGTGCAGGTAATTCAGACGGTCAGGTAAAATCCACCGAACGGTGGCATGTTCATTTCAGTAAATTCAATATGCTGCTTAACTGTAAATGAACTAAGGCAAGATAGAAACCAACCAAATATGCATGCCTCACTAAACAACGTGTTGATTGGTATAGTCAGGCTAGCTCGCCTTCACCAGCATGTTTCGATATGCTGACCCTCGTTGAAACAGGTTCTCCGCACTAAGGCGAACCGAGCGAGGAGCCAAAGTCGTCTTCCCGATCCAGTCCAGCTGTTAGCGCGTCTTCACCGCGCCTCGAAGCCTTTTGAAGTCCGAAGCTGCAACTCTTCATACACAAATGCAGCTCCGTGGCAAGGCGATCCTCCAGCCAGGAGGTCTTTATCGTTTTGAGTTTATAAAAGGATGTAATGTACAGGACTGCTATCTCATTTTGAGTCAACCCTTTTGTAAGCCGTTCGGCATATTAGCTGACTCGTTCAAGAGTTTGTAATAGATGTTCATTATCAATAAAGAGAACTTTTCTATGTTTCAAATCTGTGTTTCAATTTATCTGCGTACTCTGAGTATGTGCTTGCTATGCAAATCATTAAAAAGCCTTGTGCGGGCGCAACTCCAGGCCCGCACGGCGGTCACGGCTCGGGGGACGCCTCGGGGCGTGACAGTAGTCTCATAAACAAGGTCAATGCAAATACATAAATAAAAATGATCACGACGACACCGTCGTGCGCATTTTATATAACAGATAAAATATATGAACTAAAGACAGAAAATAAAGATGCATGCAACATATGGAATATGAATAACAGTACAATGGCAATGTATATTTGCCTGGCAAGAAGCTGCAAAATGTAACGTCCAGATGTCAAACATACATGATCAGAAGCTATGGCCCCAGAACAAATATCTCCGGACGCTGAAATAGACATCACCAACGTTCCCAGAATAAGAAAAATAGCTAGAAAGCATTTCCCTTTCGTCCAATTTGGACACAGGGGCAAAACGGTAATTTTGGGTTAAAATGGGGGTCCATGTGTGGCCCACTTTGCACCGAAAAGTGTGCCAAGGATAAAGGTCTCTAAATGGGACAAATTATAGGTCAAACGAACTCTAAATGTCAGCATGAACTCAACGGTATGTCCAAATGTGAATTCCGGTGTGCCGAACACAATTTCGCCAAAAAAGTCAACCGTAGGGCCCACCATTTGGCAACTTGGGTCAACTATCTCAGAATTGCGTGAAAATTGGGTCACATAACCAGCGCGTTACCACGCATCCAGTGGCATAAGTTTCGTCGCAATCTGACGAGCGTGAACAAAATACGCAGGGCTTTCGTAAAAGTTATGACACGGGGATTGTCCTCTGATAGGGGCTGATTCTGACGCGCACACGCGTCCGAATCAGTTTTTGTAAAATTTTGCGTGTCCGGGTACACTGCGTGTACCTTTTGGTACACTTGGTACACGGCGGGGGCGGGTCCCGTTTGGCGCGGCGTGCTCCATTTCACAATTTTTGGAAATCTAAAAAAAGGTGGATTTTCGGGGGTTTTCCAACGAATTTAATTCTACATACAACAGTTAATAATTTAATAAAATTTTAAAAATTAAATTAGGTCAAGTGGTCTCCGCATACCAAAAAGAAAAATTGGATTCGGATCTCTGTGGTGGAGATACGAATCCGGGAACATAGGTAGTCACCACAGTTTTCTGCTATACCCAAAAGTTGTCTTTTTCGGTCAACTTGGACACTATTTTCGCCTAGGGTTACGTGCTGTTCGAGGTTAACTATCATATAGATATTGGTGTTAGTCCCAGTCCCTGTGTTAATTTTAGAATTATGATAAGACAATTTTCCATCTAACATTGAAATGAGAGGAGTTTCAATGCTCAAAACCAAACACTTGAACTCGTGACTAGGGTGTAGCTTAGTGGTAAAGCTACGGGACATTACCGAGTAGGTCCGGACATCGAGGCTCCGGCATCGGCTAAGGGGGTGGGAGGAGGTTTCGGGTAGAAAAAAAAACTACTCGTGCTAGATGGATGAGTTTCCAAAAATTATCCAGTTACCGAAAACCAAATAGATCCTTGGTGGAAGTTATTTTCTAAAAAAAAAAAAAAATTCTACCATAGAATAAGAGAGAGAAAAAAAATCCTATTGGAGATGGCCTAAATGATCAATCCTTTGTTCTCTCATCCTTTACTTCATCTTTTCTTCCAAGTTCCATCAATTTTGATTTGGAACTTAGTCAAATAACTTGAAGAAGTCAATTACAAATCCTTCAACTACTCAAAAGTTTTATCTAAGGAGGTGGTGTTTCTTTTTCATTACTATATAGTGCTAACACTTTAAAGTGTTGATCACTATATAGTGCTAGCATTTTAAAATATAAATATTTTTATTTTCATAATTATATAGTGTACTTTAAAATGCTGTTTATTTTTTCATCACCTTAAAGTACATTATAAATGTACGAGTTAATTATTTTGTCCTTAAATACTATGACAATATTTAAACACAAATTCAATAGTACAAAATAAAATAAAATGTAAGTTCATATTCAAATACTTTTATCAACATAAAATAAAATTATTTCATCCTTAAGTCTACCTTCAAATAACAACAAAATCATATATTATTTAATAATTCAGAAAGTAGTTTTTTTTAAGGTAAGATTATTTAACTATTATTTTTTTAAGCCAAATGTTGATAAGTTTGAACTAGTTTCTTTTGTGTTTCTAGGAATAAAGAAAGCTTAAAGAATGACTTATGGTTGTTTGGACATGTTTGTAATAAATAAATTTATTGAATGTTACAATAATTATTTTTGCACTCATAAACTAAGTGAAAATTATAAGATAAAGATTTAAGCTAACAATTTATCATTTACTAGGATATAGGTACGTACGTTGCATGTATTTTAATTATCTTTTCCTATTACTGGAAAGAGCAAAAGGCACCAGAAGATGAAACTATATTCTTCTTAAAAAATAATAATAATTAACTAGTTATTCTCATTAAATTTAATAAATAATTTTAATTAGTAAAGTTAGAAAATGACATATCTGATATAATAATAATAATGGTGAAACCAATTTTTATATATTATATAATAGTATAGATAAGAAGCGTTATATATATATATATATATATATATATATTATATATATATATATATATATATATATATATATATATATATATAATATGAGTACTTTAAAATATATATAAAAAATCTTAAGAGTCTTGTATTTGAGCAATTTAAAATTTTGAAACTATATAATAAAAAATAAGACTTATTTGTATTTATCCCTTCCTTCCTTCCTTCCTCCCCCACCCCACCCCACTGCAACACAAATTCCTAATTCCATATTCTGTCACCCCACCCCCACACCCAGTATTATTATTACCCCTCCCCCTTTTTATCACAATGAGTTATTTATATTTATACACATACTACTGCCCAAAATAAATAAATAATAATCTAACTCTTGAGAAATGGAGATAGTAGTAAGGCTAAATTATAACTTGATACCCTCAACTATTCATTTTTTTTTTAACTTGATACCTTAAACTTTGATAGATATTAACTTAATATCCTCCTCCTATTGGTGTTAACTGAACATTAAAAATGACAAAAATATCCTTCACACTCTCTCTCTCTCTCTCTCTCTCTCTCTCTTCTCCCCTCTCTCTGGTAGCCCTTTCCTCTCTTTCCGGCACCGTGGCAGCAACAGGAGGAGGGCGTAGGGGAGAGGGCGTTGTCGGAGGTGGGCGGAGGCACGAGGGTCGCCGGGCGGAGGGGGGGGGGGGAGACGGGGGTGCTAGGGTCGCAGGGGTCACGCGGGGTAGGTGTGGTCAGCAGCTGCCGGGGGGTGAAATTTCGTTCAGAGCAACGAAATTAAGACAAATATCACTCAGAGCATAAAATTTTTAAAATTTTCAGACAAAACATCATAAAGCACATCGGAAGGACGTTTTACGATTTCCAAAAAATTTCTGTCCGTCTCCCGTTTTCTCCGTTAAAAAAAAAAGAAAAAGGAAAACGCCCTTTGGAAGGACGTTTTTTTCTAGGAAAAGAAAAACGCCATTCCAAAGGACGTTTTTCTTATATTTTTTTCCTAACTCACACACTCTCTCTCTCTCTCTCTCTCTCTCTCTCTCTCTCTCACTCACTCACTCACTCACTCACCCGCTGACTCTCTCTCTCTCTCTCTCTCTCTTCTCTCTTCTCTCTCTGCTCACTCACTCACTCACTCACTCACTCACTCTCACTCACCTGCTAACTCTCTCTCTCTTCTCTCTCTCACTCACTCACTCACTCGCTCGCTCACTCTCTTCTCTCTCTCTCTCTCTTCCGCCGCCAGCTTAAGCTTCGCTCCAAGAGCTCCGGCGGCTCCGGGTCCGGAGCTTCCAACTCCTCCTCCGCAGCCGCCTCCCTCACCTCCACCTCCGGCGAGCTCGAGCGCGTCTTCGACAAGTTTGACTCCAACGGCGATGGCAAGATCTCGGCAGAAGAGCTCGCCACCATCTTCACCACGCTCGGCGACGGCTGCCCCCTCGCCGAGGATGAGCTGCGGCAGATGATGGCGGAGGTCGACATTGATGGCGACGACTTCATCAGCCTCGACGAGTTTGTCGAGCTTAACACCCTCAGGGTGGACCCCACCGCCGCCCTCGAGGACCTCTGCCACGCCTTCTCCATGTTCGACCTCGACCGGAACGACTCCATCTCCGCCGAGGAGCTCGCCAAGGTGCTGCGGAGACTCGGCGAGAGGACGTCAGTCGCGCAGTGCAGGAGGATGATCGATGGCGTCGACAAGGACGGGGACGGCATGGTCAGCTTCGACGAGTTCAAGTTCATGATGGCCGGATCGGGATCGGGAGGAGGAGGAGGGATCATGAAGATTGCCGACAGCGCCACCGGGGACGGGTGAGTGAGTGAGAGAAGAGAGAGAGTAAGAGTGAGTGAGTGAGAGAGAGAATTAGAGAGTTAGCGGGTGAGTGAGTGAGAGAGAGAAGAGTGATTGAGTGAGAGAGAGAGAGAGTGGTAAAAAAAAAAATTTAATATAGGAGAGGAGAGGAGAGGGAGAGAGGAGAGAGGAGAGGAGAAGAGAGAAGAGAGAGAGAGAGAGAGAGAGTGTGAGTGAGAGAGAGGAGAGAGAGAGTGTGAGTGAGAGAGAGAAGAGAGAGAGAGAGAGTAACGGGTAAAAAATAAAAAAAATAAAATAGAAAAACGTCCTTTGGAAGGGCGTTTAGAAAAATGCCCTTCCAAAGGACGTTTTCCTATTTTATTTTATTTTATATTTTATATTTTTTTTAACGTAGTTTTTTTTTAACGGCAACCGACGAAATTTTTTTGGAAATGTTAAAACGCTCATCCGATGGACGTTATGATGCTCTTTTTGAAAATTTTAAAATTTGTATGCTCTGAGTGGAATTTGTATTAATTTTGTTGCTCTGAACGAAATTTTTTGTTATTTTTAACGTGAAAATTAATTTTGACAGACGGAGAATATTAAAATAAATATTTACAATAGTTGATTTTATTAAATTAATATTTATCAAAGTTTAGAGTATTAAGTTAAATTTTTTGAATATTTGAGGTTATAAAGTTGTAATCTAATGCAATAAAAATGGGAAAGAAATAGAATTAGACATTAGAAATGGAAGAGGAGGGAGGAGGTAAATACAAATTACTGTAAAAAAACACAGCTAAGTTCAAGACCCAAACACTCTTATGGTTACATATAAGAGTCACGGGTCCATGTGTACAAGACAATATAAAAAATTAAAAATATTAACTTACGCCTAAAAAAGGAAAAGAAAAGAAAAGAAAAGAAAAGAAAAGAAAAGGTCGAAAAAGTGCCTTTTGCCCTTTATGTTCGTTTCCCACTTGACCTGATGCCACAACCGTTCATTCCTATGTGTGTGGGGGGGGGGGGGGGGGGGGGGGGGGGTTGGGGGGGGTGGGGGGGGGGGGGGTCGATGCTGACGTCAACCTCCCAAATCCATCCCACCGGAACTCGTGGCTGAAAAGCCTCCCAGGTGCTGACTAGGACGCTAGGCTGGCAATCGCTTTCACCGGCTATTCCCGGTCACTCCCCTCTTCGTTCCTTAGTCTTCGTTTTCCTCAAATTTTCACTCAATTTGTTTTCTTATTCTTTCTCAGTACTAATTGTGGGAAAAATCGGACGGCTGAGAATGACTGATTTTAGGGATCCGGCGATCAAGCTCTTCGGGAGGACGATCCCGACGGTGGACGCGGATGCGGATCCGGGCCCGGATCAGGATCCGATAACGGATAAGGTCGATATTGAGGAGGTGAAGAATCGAAACCCTAAATTCCATTTTTTTAAGGGGTTTGAGTTCGGAGGAAAGTAATGGTGAATTTTTGATCTGTTTCTTTATTGGATTTCTTAAAAATTTACGCTTTTTCCCCTTTCTTTTTATTCGATGAGTTCACACTTCGGTAAATATTGGTTCTTTCTTTATATTGTTTAATTTGTGGCAAAAAACCCCCTAAACCCTAGGTCATATTGGGTCTGGTTATTAGCTTTTCTGTAAATTGATTCGAATATGTGGAAACAAAGCAAAAAAAGTTGATGTTTTTATAATTGTTTTTTTTTTGTATCAGTCTTTGTAGATCTAAAATGAGACTGAATAAATCGGGGTTTTGGGTTGGATAATATCATGCGAAATTATTCATTGTAGGATTAATATGGTGAGTTTATGTTATCTTATTTCAATCTCTTCTTCATTTATAGGGTTTTTAATGATATTAATCCGTTTTTTTGAATGCTATATTTTATGGATATTTTGTTTTCTATTGATGGGAGTCTCTTAAGTGGAGAATTTAACCCTCTATGTTTGCTGGAAATTTGATTTTTTTTTTTTTTTTGGATTGAAATATATCCACTCTTTGTTGATGGTTGGTTTTTTTTATTTTGTTTCCCATTACCGTACAATAAGGGGCAATAAAACCTTATATTACATTTAGGTCTAATGAGTAGGTTTTATTTAAATTTAGACAAATATTGTGGAAAATAAAGTGGAAAGTTAGTGTTTTATACTTTGTTTGTGATTTCCATGTTGTGTGATAGACTTTGTAGATCTAAATGAGACTGAATAAATGTGAATTTTATGGTGCATCGTATTATGGGAAATTGTTCATTTTAGGATTAATTTGATGATTTTGTGTTCTTTATTTTAATTAAAACTTTCATTTTATATTTTCTAGGTCTTTTAATGAAATTATTGTCTTAGGTGGTTTGGACATGTGCAACGCAGACCAATAGATACTTTAACAAGGAGGAAGTATAATAGGTAATAGTAGGGCCGGCCCAAGGGGTTGGGTTGCCCTAGCCAAAGCTAAATTCCGCTGCTATTTGTCCTTGACTCCAAAAGAAGATAGTCATCGACTCCAAAAGAAGTTATCAATTTTTTTTTGATGGCGAGTGGGTTAGGCAGTGGCGTCTAAGTCTCCGGTCATAACGGCGTCGTGGAGCTCGAATTCCGAGTTCATCTCCTTCAGATACTCGAGGTCTTCCCAGTAGGAACTCAAAATATGGACCTGGTGGACTACTTGTTCAACTAACAGAGAGGAGTTGGGGTGAACCGTGGAGGCTCTATTGGCAGAGAGGTGGGGACCTAGGAGAGGAGGGTTGCCCTAACCAGGGGGGTTGTCCAAGCCGGACGGCTTGTCCGGCTTACCCCAAGGTCGGCCTTGGGTAATAGAGCCGCTAAGACTAGAGGTAGACATAGATGAATATGGTTTGAAGTGGTAAAAAAAATATGATTTTGTTAGTGTTACAAATGACATAGCCTTTAAGAAAGCCGAATGGAAGAAGAGGGTTCAAACAGTCGACCCTAAAAATTTGGATAAATGTTTTGTTGTTGTTGTATTTTTTTTTATAAAATTAGTCCAATTTTATCAGTAGATGGATGCTATATATTTACCAAAATTTTACTTTTTTTAGCTATTGATGGGATTCTAATAAGTAGGAGAATTTAATGCTCTATTTTTGGTAGAAATTTGATAAAATTTTCAATTCAATATATTTGTACTAATTTAAAGATTTGGTCTTTTTTTTACGGATACCATTCAATTTGTGGCAGTAAAGTTCTAAAACTTGATTATCTTAGGTCTAAGAGCATCAATAGTAAGGCTCATCCCAATTTCTAGATTCTAGATTCGGAATGTAGGAGCTTATTTTGTAGAATAGTAATATTCAATTGGATCCCTATGATGGTTCTGTCTCAGCTACATGAGCTATAGCCTGGGTGGGTTCGAGAATTTCTACATTCAAAATATAGGAGCTCATTTTGTATAACGGTAAGGTTCAGTTGGAGCCTTATGTTGGTCCCAACCCGTTTTGGTTTTGAAAATGAGTGAGAATAAGGGAGGAAAAAATAGTTCAAATATGCCCCAGCCCATTTTATATTATTCCCACATGGCCTTCAACCCATTCTAGATTTATTTGTTTATTATAAATTTGTGGCCCAAGATGCTTTTCAGCCCATCTATTAGAGATGCTCTACGAGCATCTATCGATTGGACTGAAAAAAGTATCCTGTGCACCAGTGGCGTAGCCAGGATTTGGGTGCAGTGGGGTCAAAATCCACTAGTAAATTTTTAATCAAAAAAATGTCCAAAAATGTAAAGGAAAAAAATTACATAAATTAGTTACGAAATCATATTTTCCATACCTAATCTTGGTCATCTATTCTAGTTTAAACTTTAAAGTACAAATTTCTAACCCAATATAATCAGAATCTTAAACTTCAATGTCATTCCAACCATGTCATACAAGGCCCTTTTGATCAATTTTGACCATTTGATCGAGAAAATTTAGTGTATCTTAAAACATATACTTGAATCCTACACTTTTAATCATGAACATTGCCATCCTAGGATCTTATGATGATTAAATATTATTTTCTTCCTAAAAAAAGATTTAAAATATTTTATTTTCAAGCACTAATTTATTTTGACTTCATATTTTTTATATTTTCTTAATCGAAGAATGTTATACTAACAAACAATTTTATTTCATCTAAGGGAGAGAGAGATACGACAGAAGAGAGGTGCAACACGATGAGAGAGAGGAAGGGAGAGAGAGAGAGAGAAAGGCGCACGGCCGAGGAGACTCCGAGAGAGGAGCACATAAAAAGAGATTATTTTTTGACTGTTTCAATAACACACACAAACCCCTACTTGCCCATGTCTGGCTCCGCTAGTGCTCGGCACAAATTTATAATAAAAAATAAATCTAGATTGGGTTAGGGCTACATGGGAATAATAGAAAATGGGTTGGGACACATTTGAACTAAACCTCATTTCTCACTTATTTTCAAAATCAAAATTGGTTGGACCATCATAGGGCTCCATTTGAACCTTACTATTCTATAAAATGAGATCCTACATTCTAAATGTATAAATTCTCATTCCCATGCTACAACTCCTATGGCTGGAACGGGACCATCATGGGGCTCAAATTGAGCCTTACTATTCTACAAATGAGCTCCTTACATTCTGAATCTAGAAATTGGGATGAGCCTTACTATCATACTCTAATGAGTAGGTTCTGTGTAAATTTATTCAATTTGTGGAAATCAAGGGAAGTTGATGGTTTCATACTTTATTTTTGCTTTGATGTTGCCTAATACTGTAATAGGCTTTTATATGTTAAATGAGATGGGATCAATGGCATAAATCGAATGGGGATTCAGTGATTGAATTGTGCAAAATTATTAAGTACAAACTTAAAAAAAGGCCCCAAAAATTGTTTGATCAAATTGATAAGAAGAAAAAAGACGATAGCATAATGTAAAATAACAAAACACATTAGGCAAAAGCCATTTGTCAAAAAGGGGAAAAAAAAGAGAGGGTGAGCTTGGGAGATAACCCGAGCCCCTATACACTATCATAAAAGTGAGTACACAAGGAGTTGGAAGACCCAAGCTCCTAACACTAACAAAATTGTTTTTTATTGAAATTATGTCTTTTCTTAAAAATGTATTCAATAAAACAGTACCTACAGTTCCTTTTCAAAATAGTTTTTTAAAATGTGATTTCACTAATCAAATCGTGTTTTGGAAAGACAAATTTCAAAACACTACCTACAGTACCTACAAGTCCACCCTCTAATATTCATGTTTGAAGTTGTGTATTCATAAAGAATGACAAAATTGTAACAAGTTTCAAAAGGAGCATTATTATCAAAAAACAATTATAAATGCTTTTTTATTATAAAAATTCTCGAAACAAGTAGTAATTTTGGGTTGCCAGTACGGAAATATGAAACAGTCGTGGACAAGGAAGTGAGAAAGTTAGAATCATGTATTTTGTAAAGGAAGTGAGAAATTTAGATTTTGAATTTGTTTGTTTAAAGTTGCCTAATGCCCTTTGTGGATATTGAAGGAGGTTGAGTAAATGATGATATGAATATGCGGAAGTATTGTTTTTGTATGGGTACTTATCATACAACGTATGCGAGGCTCCATATAATGGTTTATTAAATCACTAAAGTCTAAATATGATATTGAAAGGTAAAGAATAAAATAATGCCACTAAAGTTTACATTTTAAACAAGTTTGACACTGGACATGATAATATTATATTGAGATGGAATGTTCAGAGGTAATTTTAACATTGCATTACGATATCTACCTAGGTAATTTTAACTTTGCATCAATTACAGGTTAGGAAAATTTGTTGGACAGTGGAATAGTATGTCTATCTGATTATTTGATAAATACTTTAGCTAGTGCATATGCTCACACATATGTACGATACTGAGATATCCACATCTAAGGTATTTGGTTGGTTACCATGTCAGATTCGTCTGAAGACCTAGATAATAGATATCCTTGGCATGTGCCCAAGTATTTACTCTTGAAGCTCAAGGCAGCTATGAAAGAATAAACGACGAATATGCACCAAACTACTTCCCGAGGTTTTCTCCAGTACTCGGATTTAATGGAACTGTATGTAACAATAGCCTTGACTAATATAGTATTGTTACTGGAGAGAAGTTAACTATGGTGATGATAAATTATTTATGCCCTTGTTTCCATTATACGCTTCTAATGAACAATGGCCTGTATGCACTTTGCTATAATTCAATCTTGCAAAGTGAGTAATTTTGATTGCAATTTCAGGAGATATGCAGGGGAATCGCAAATGCAGAAGAAGCTAAAGGCCCAAAGTCAGATGTCGTGGAGGAAAAGGATCAGGGTGAGCCAGTTGTCTCTTCTATTTTAAACAATAGTAATGAAGACGGCAACCAAACTTCCTCTCAAGACGGAAAGGCAGCAACAGAATCTAATCTTGACCAAGATCAAGCTGAGGCTGATACCTCAGGCCAAGAAAAGGTCCTAAAAAAGCCTGCTAAAATTCTTCCTTGTCCGCGCTGCAACAGCTTGGACACTAAGTTCTGTTATTACAACAACTACAATGTTAACCAGCCAAGGCACTTCTGTAAGAATTGTCAGAGGTATTGGACTGCTGGGGGAACAATGAGGAATGTTCCTGTGGGTGCTGGAAGGAGGAAGAGTAAGCACTCTGGTCGTCATCAGTCCCAATCCTGTGGTCCTTCTGCCCCTATGAGATCTCTGAATGAAAATGTCCTAAATTTCGGCCCAGAAGCACCACAGTGCGAGTCCATGTCCTCTGTGATTAATGTTGGAGAGCATAAAAGAAATGCCGAAATGAGCTCTCTGGCTGGTGGAGAGAATGGCGAGGAACCCTCTTGTTCATCTTCGGCAACTCCTTCAAACTATGTGAAAAAATCTCTCCCGGAAAAGACAGTTACCAAGGAACAAGATCATCCAAACTATGTGAAAAATGTTCTCCCGGAAAAGGAAGTTAACGAGGAACAAGATTCTCTAAACTACGTGAAAAATGTTCTCCCGGAAAAGGCAGTTACCAAGGAACAAGATCCTCCAAACTATGTGAAAAATGATCTCCCGGAAAAGGCAGTTACCAAGGAACAAGATGGCTTTCATGGGTTTTATAGTGGGCTCCCTCCTATACATCCTCAGCAGTATTTTCCGGGGCCTTCATGGCCTTATTGGGGGCCGGGATGGAATGATGTTGCAGCCATGGCAGCAAACCGCTGCTTCTCTGAAAATGGCATTCCAAATCCTGCCCCATGGATCCAAGCAACTATGTTGGCTGCGCCTGCTTTCTGCCCACCTGCTGTTCCTTTCCCTTTTATTCCAGCTTCATATTGGGCTTGCATGCCAAGCTGGCCTAATGGAGCATGGAATGTGCCATGGTTAGGACCAAATAGCAACAGAGTGTACTCAGGAAATGAGCCTCCAACCTTGGGGAAGCATTCTAGAGAAGAATGTAGCTTACATGGAGAAGAAAAATCAGAGAAGTCTTTGTGGGTTCCTAAAACTCTGAGAATTGACGACCCAGATGCTGCTGCAAAGAGCTCTATATGGTCGACTTTGGGTATTAAGCCTGAAGAATCTACGAAAATAAGTGATTTGTTTAAAGGTTTTCGATCAAATGATGAAAGCAGACGTCATACATCTGCTCCTGTTCATATTCTACATGCTAACCCAGCAGCGTTGTCTCGCTCGCAAACGTTTCAGGAGAGCACGTAAGAGGATTCTATCTCATGGTTTCGCGAAAGGACCAAGTAATATACATCCGGCTTTTATGTGCGTGTAGACATGTAGGTTAAATGGATAAAGCGTTGATATCTTCTGACATAAGAGCTGGTTGTATGTTTTGCTTATGCTTTCTCAGAAGCTGAATTGGCCTGCTTCGTTAAAATTTTCGTAGAATGTAGGAGATGTCGGTGTTGTAAATAGCGGATGCCAAATATTGTCTGTAGAAATATTTCTTTTTGTTTGCTTCCTTCCTGCATTTTGGTTAGGTTTATACCTTGGTATCAAATCAAAGAGATGGTGAGCGATCCATTATCAACGTCTCAGTGGTTGCTGACTGCTAAAGGCTGGGCGCCAACATGGAAGTTGGTCTGAATTCTCTACTATATGTTCTGGATGAAGCCTTACTACAGATATGTTTAGTGAATTCCAATAATGTGTACCGTCTTGTTTGATGGAAAATAGTGACTTTTCGTGTGAATATGTGTTACACATTTTAGTTACTATGGTTGGCTACTGAAATTTAGAAAGAACTTTTTGTTTATAAAGGTGAATAAAACATGAGAAATCTTAGTACATGTATCTAAACAAGTCATAACATCATCCTTTTAGATTATGTGTGACTGAAGTGAGGTATAAAATAATAGTTAACTGACACCCCATGACAAGTTGGAGCATAGATATAAATTATTTTCAGCTTGAATAACAGTCAAACAAAAGTCGAGATAGTGATTTGATTAGAATATATGTCAGCTGAGCTTGAGCTGAAGAAGACGTGTTGTAGGACAACTTTCTTTTCCGTTTCCTCGAATAAAATAACAGTCTATCTCGATATGTTTAGCCATGGAAGACTTGATTCTCAATAATATGGATCACAACATTATTATCACAATAGAGAGCAACTCAATAAGAGGAGGTGACTCCAAGATCTGTAAGGAGTTAGTTGAGCTAAATAAACTCAGCGACAACATGTGCAATGACTATATATTTGGCTTTAACAGAAGAACGAGCAAATACATTCAGCTTCTTACTGTTCCATTAACTAAATCGTCTCAGATGAAGGCAAGGTAATCGTGGGTAGAGCAACGATCATCAACTAATCCAGCAAAGTCAGCATTTGCAAAGACTGTGAGCGACATTGTAGAAGGTCCGTAGAGAAGGCAATGTCCAAAAGGTCTGCAAAGGTGGAAGATAGCGTAGGTACACGATAAACCATTGACGGGACGATCATCAATGTGTTGAGAGAGAACCAGGGAGAGGATATCCTTAAAAGTATATGTTAACTGAGCCAAATAATATGCCAACAAGGGATTGTCATTATTGGTGAGTAACAACGGGATTTGAGGAGATCGGCTGAAAGACATTCCATTGTTTAAGAAGACCGTGGAAGAGGGCACCAAAGTCCTGTAAATCTTTTTCAGGTGCAGTCGTATTGAAGTTGTCAAAGATGTCATAAAGTTTCTGAAAATTGTCTTCAAATGAGTATAGGGACCAAAGACGTGTCTAAATTTTCTTGACAATTTTCAGAAAGATAATAGAGTTAAGAAACTAGCATCTATAGAGTTAAACCATCAAACACTTATATTATTGTCATTCTGAAACCAAAAAATATACTAGGGATCCTTGTAGACCAGTGGTGACTCCGTCAAATAACGTTGGCGACGTTTGTTATTTAAAATCTTTTCTATATCATTTGACCATTATAAATAACTCTTTGTGTCGGAGAGAGTCTTGAAGTCGACTGAAGAGAAAGAAAGATCAACATAAATACATTTGTTATCGGCAGAGGCTATAATCAAGAGTGCACAACAGAGATTGTTGTCCAACTCACCAAAGACATGAGATCAAAGATGTCAATGCATCATATCGAAGTAGAATAACTTCAAAAACAAAAGAACCAATCAAGATACCTCAAGTAAGCACAAAATCAAACCAGTAGTGCGGATAGTTTAGAGGAACCATATAGTTCAAGAAGGCACGGAGAGAGAGATGTCTAGGAGAAGCCACTAAAGGCAGTTAGGCTAGGGATAGATATATTTATCATTTAACTTAATAACATGTTAGAATGCAACTTCCTTTCTTTATTGTTAATGGAAACATTGAACAAAATAATTTCATAGGCACCATATAGGGATAGTACCTGGCTTTTACGTATGCCATCAGATCGGGAGAATTGTATGGACATTTGGAGTATTACTGAGAGCATGTGTGATGAGCTGCTATTGTATTATCAGAACAGATGAGTAGATTTCTTTCGATCACTTAATTTAAGGCCCATTGTACTTCCTCAAAGATTCGGAAGGTTTAGTACGGTCACACCCATTGTACTTCCTCAAAATCGGTTCTGGCTTACATGTTGACTGTAGAGGACGGCCGGGTGGGGGTTGGATCTCTTTCAATCACTTAATTTAAGGCCCATTTCTAGTTCATCTCCATGGTACGTTAAGTCACTTAAGGGGAAAAAAAGACAAAAAAGAATATGTATGCATAATGTATTTAAGCAGGAATATTCGTGAGTAGGAATACTCTTTCCCCACAATTTCTAATTTTGATGATGATGATGATTCTCCTACCGGTACCATACCATCCTGCTTGAGTCAATGGCTCCACAAATTTATTCTTCCCCCTCCATAACAGCCAGACTACTTAGATGTTTCCCTCAACTTTGACATAATTATAATGATAATTATTATTATATTCTGACCGTCTTTCAAGTTTTATTTAAGCTGATCGCTGATCCACGTTGATATAAACAATGACAATTTGGTTGTATTGTGATTCTCGTCGCAACTGCCGAAGAAGCTAGAGTTGTAGAAAGAGTTCATTTTTGTTCACCCATCAGAACTAGAATGGATGTTCCCTGGTATTCCATTCAAAGATTGTCACGTGCCAAACCACCGGTCAAGATGTTCACCAAACCATTCCCAAAGTAGCTGTAGTTTCGATAAAAGATAACATGTAACAACTCTTGAGCGGAACGGTGAACATCCATGCTAGTGCTGCTAGTTTTTACGGATGGAAAAAAAAAAAAAAAACTTTTGTCTGAACAGTATTTGTCTCCTCCTCGTCTCCTGTGGCCTAGCTCCAGCAGTTGTTGTTGTGCTGTAGGAATTTGCTTGAAATGACAAATGGCAGTTCTTAGCAAGAGGAACACAACAAATTGACTTCTTCTAGGCACTTTCCAAGTATTTTTAGAGAGATTTCTCCAAACAGTATAAGTAAGCCAATGGGGACATGTATAATTCCATCTCATTCTAAACTTTTAAGAGAGAGAGAGAGAGAGAGAGAGAGAGAGATGGAAGGGACTAATGCTGCTATATATGTTCTCAAGTCCTTCCTCTTGGGTGATTTTCTAGAGTGGTGTTACTGCCGGAAAATCTCTCGTCTAATTCTATCATCCAAGCTTTCTTCCAATATCGTTCCGGACGCAGAGGAAGTAGTCGTCGACGTGGCGGTGCCAATTAGGGAATTGGGTGAAGTGCTTACTCGTGACGATGTCGAAGCGGTTGAGGAGAGGATCGGGATGGTTGGGTGGTGGTGGAGCGCAGGCGGTGATGATGACCGTCCGAGGGAATTAGAAGGAGTGCAATGGATGGAAGGGTTGAATGAGTTGTTGGAAGAGAAGGAGGCGAGTACCGAGGAACTGAGAGAGGCGTTTTATGTGTTCGATAGGAACGAGGACGGCTACATAAGCCCCGCCCGAGGAGCTTTGGAGCGTCATGAGAAGGCTTCGGTTCGAGGAGGGGACGAGAATGGAGGATTGTCAGAGGATGATACGCACCTTTGATGAGAATGGCGATGGGAGGATCAGTTTCATGGAGTTCAAGAAATTGCTTGAGAATGCCTTGTAGTCAAGTAGTAGTTTTTTTTTCTTTTTTTAAGATATCCTGCGTAACCATCCGGACTTTCTACAAGCTACATTACATAACTTTTGGGTCCACTTTTCAAAGTAGTTTGTATTGTACTTCTAACCTTCTTCTTCTTTTTCTCCTTCTTTCTATATGGTCTGTTTTCTTGGTTACTCTTACATTTTATTTGGACTTGATGCTTATTTGAAATCCCACTTTAATTTTTTTTTAAAAGAGAAATTTTGGGTTGTATCTTATTTATTTATTCATATTTAAGGTACATTCCACCCAATTACCATAATGCATGACATTTTTTTATTTTTGACTGAAATCGTCTCCAACACTTGGTCAATTCTACTTTGACCAAAAAATTTGGACAAAAATACTACATTTCGTCTTCTTCCCCCCTCCCTCCGCCCCATGGGTGGGAGGAGGGGGGCGAGTGGCTTGGGGGCAAGCGGGAGTGCAGAGAGGGGAGGAGGACTGAGAAGAGGATGAAAGAGGAGGAATATTTCGGTCAAAAATTAACAGTCAAAATAGTTGACTGTTAGTTCCCGTCAAAAGTGGAGGATGTTATGTATTATGATAATTGAATGTGGTACATTTTGATTATGGATAAATAAAGTGGGGTACAACTCAATTTTTTTTAAAAAAAAACGATATTCTGTCACTCAATTTTTTTGGGTAGTACCATATCCCGTAATTTAATAGCTGAAAGCTAATATGATAAATTTTGTCATTAATATTAATATTAAAACTAACATTATTATTATTTTGGGTGACTAATTTTTTTGATTAAAATTAACTTGAGATAATAACCAAAGAAAGAAAGTAGTGTGTATAACATCAATCAATAATGAGTCTAAGTGTTAACATTTTCACCATTTTTATTTCTTTACAACTTCCACCCCGATCATTTGGTTTAGTTCTTCTTGAACGGATGCATTTGGTTTGGTGAACCCCCTTTTTTCTTTTCTTTTTTTCGTAACAAGCAAGGAACAAAGTAGTACTTGAAAGAAAAAAATAGTGGGAATTTGAGAAAAGAAAAACATTAATTCAAATGGATGTACAAGCGAATTCGAAGACCTAAAATATAGTCCTTAACTACTTAACTAGCTTACAGAAATTTTATATGTCCAAAATTCAGAGAAATGGATGTAGGAGAAAAAGTTACAGCAAATTCATGACAAGTATATATATATATATATATATATATATATATATATATATATATATATATATATATATATATAATTTTTTTTTTTTTTTTTTTACATAATTAATGAGTTTGTGGTATAATGGTAACACGTTTGGCATTTACTTAGGACGTTTGGTATTTACTTAGGAGGTTGCGTATTTCACATTGGATATATATATATATATATATATATATATATATATATATATATGTGGAAGAATTATGTTTGAGCATCTAAGCAAAAATTGTGCATATCAGACCGTCTGGTTGAATGTTTCATGAATATAATTTTCTGAATTTTTTTCTCCTATCCAATATTTCTAAACTTTCTTTCGCCATATAAATTTTTTTGTAAAGTTAGGTCGTACACATAGACGAAAATACTATTTTGTCCTCCTTCAGAGGGTGTCCGTGCTGGCTCGTGCCCCCGTGGCCGACAGCCATTGGTCTCCTGCTAGCTCTGGTCCATCCGGACCGAGGGAGCCAATGGCTGGCCGCCACGTGGCTGCAGGTCGGTACAGATATGTTTCCAGGACGAAGAACGTAGGAGAGTCCATACATAAAATATCTCAAAGTTAGATATGAAAAACGTTTATACTTTTTTTCTCCAAAAAATATAGAAATTGTTTCCATGTGAATCTGTCCCCAATTGTTTATACCATTATCCTTCTTATTTTTGTGAATAAGGTGAGATATGAGACATGCTACTTGGTTTGTACCCCCAAATATCAGATGCGATCATCTTCATCATCATTGATCATCTTCATCATCATTTTATACCAGCTAGATGCACCAGACCGAAACCCAACAGTGTAAATGATGGTGCCAAGAGCTTCAAGAAGTTCATAAAACAAATATATTCTTATGTAATTCATAATGGAACTTTTGTAATTAAATTACATAATGGAACTTTTGTAGTTAAAATCACAATGTGTATCTTCACAATAAATTAATTACTTAGTACTTTGAAATGTGAATGTTGATATTTATTTCCAAATACAAAATTTTCATTTTCACCATTTTCATATAAAAATGAGCCAATGCTTCTATAGAATAAAATCATAGTCCTATTATACATTAACGTTTTGCTTTCATCACTATATATGTCACAATTAAGTTGGATTGAATTCTTAATTGCCAAACACATCTACTTTATGTGCTGGAATGTATTCTTCTGGCTTGATGGTTTCAATTCTACGGAGGAACATTATTTTTCTACAATTTATTCTACAAATTAGGTAGATCTATGTCGATTCCGGCACACAAAAAATTATGTAACGTATAACCAACTTTGCCAACATTACGTGGGGTATCATTATTTTGTCAGGCTATACTCCAGGCCGGAAATTATTGTCATGTATCATTATTTTAAGGATTATTTATACTAACTTTTATTATATTTTTGATTTATAATATGGGGTACTCCTGCTTTTAAACAAATTATACTGACAGTCCTTTCATTTAGAAATAAAAATAGGGATAGTTAGTGTTATAATTTTTTATTTTTATCTTCAAATAATGGTACCCCATGTAATAAAGCAAAAAATATGGATGGTCAGTATAAATAGTTTAAAAACAGGGTACTCGTGTTATAAACCAAAAATATAGGAATAATTAGTGTATATAACCCTTATTTTAATTTATCCACTCCACCAATTATGTAAACAACATGGACTCTATGTTTGGCTAGAGAAAAAAAAAACCAGAAAAAAAAAAAAGGATCTTGTTAAGAAGAAAAATAAATTTAAATTGATTTAATTTTTTTAATAGTTATATTATTTTTCTTTCCTTTCCTCAATAATGCCTCCATTTCTCTCACCACTTTCCTATGCTGATCTCTCTCTCTATACACCTAGTTTATTGTGATCTCTCTCTCTCTCTCTCTCTCTCTCTCTCTCTCTTTTCTTTTTAATTTTCTTTCAATTTCTTTCCTTTAACAAAAGGCAGAAAGATTTTTTTTTGTTTCCAAGCACAGCTCCTCTCTCTGTACATTTAGTTTATTTTTTTTCTCTTTCATTTTCTTTGCTCTATACGTGTTAGGATTACTGATTGCCTTTACTGTCCATTAATCCATTTTGCAAATATTATTTGTTCAATAAAAATACCAAAACCCACTCGTCGGCCCGAATCCAGCCCAACCTAACTCTGGGCTATGGGCTGGGCTTTAAATACAACGAGGCAAACCTCTCCCGGCCTTCATCCTGGGTCAGCCCGTTCAAGACCAAGTATGGTCACTGGCTCATAAAACTCTTGTGCTTTCAAAAGTATGGGAGTTGAGAACTCAAAAGTCTTGTTCTTTAAAAACCTTGATTTACAATTGTAATCAACATGAAATGCAGCTTTTGAAAATACCATCCTACGTGTTTTCAAAAGCTTTTCATAATTTGAGCTAATTATTCAAAATATGTACAATAATTTGTAGTTACCAACTTGCCAAACAACTTATGAAAATACCATCCTACATGCTTTCAAAAACTCTCCATAATGGAACTAATTATTCATTCAAAATATGTTCAATAAGTTGTCGACTACCTGGCGACGGATTCTTGGTAACCAAGGACGGATCCAGAAATATAAAAAGGGGTGGGCTAAAGTGGATTATGATGAACTATGTGTGGACTAATTAACTCCTTAAAAAAAATATATATATATGAATTTTTTTTTTTTTTTTCTAAATCGACCCCTGTTGGTAATGACGTGTCATTTGTCGATGCATCGTTTATGTCATATATCAGTAGTCAAGTATCCGCTAATGCTATTTAACAGCTACTTAACGACGGATTGGGTCGTCGCTGATCAGTATTTTTGTATCGAATAAACAAAAACAGTCACGTTAAGACCCAACCTTACTTTTTTCAATCTAAACTCTAATAAGTTGTTTGTCATTGATAGCCCTACTTGTGTTGTGTTGAACAGAACTTGCAATATTCAGACAGGGAATGCCAATGTTAGCTAATAGGTTTTTTTTTTTTTTTTTTTAGTTTGTTTGCAACTTAGCATAAACTAGAGAGCCTCAACTTAGGGATCCTTGAATCAATTTTGATCAATCAAATTTAAACTTTAGTCAATCTTGTTTTTCTTCCTTCCCCCTACGGATGCAAGGTACATCTGAAGTTGGATTTACAAGTGAATTTTTTTTTTTTTGACTTTCCGCCATAACGTACGGTGTCCGACGTAACGTTCGAAACTTTTGTACACACTGCATTGTATGTATTTGGGTCCATTGTTTCCAACTCCCACCATTTATAAATGGAAAAAATAATACGTCCTCGTGGCTCGATTCACTGCCGCCATCCAACTGGAATCTTATACCTCTCCTCGATAACTACAAGAACCACTCGAGTTAGATAAATTTACAAGTGATTAAGAACTTTGTCGTTAACCCTAAAAATAATACCACCTAATAGAATATTGTCCATAGCTACGTGGGACTAAACTAATCTATTTTGCCTACTGGTGGTAGAAGATTAATTTTCAGCTTTTTGCAAAAACCAAGAGTCATATTGTTTTAGATTAATAGGCATCTAACCTTGAAAGTGTACGTAAGCATGGGGAGAATGGATTGTGAATAGATTATGTCTTTCCATGTTACTACTTGGAGTAAATTCAATCTTTGGCTTTGGTAATTTGTCGAACACAGTTATGAAAGTTTGGAAATGCAATTGCCGGAGGTAGGAAGGTGAAACTTCTATATTCTCACCTTCCTACTTTCGGCAATTGCATTTCTGGATGTTGGAAGTTCCGGATACAGGAAGGTGGATAGTCTTTTACGTCAATTTCAAATTTCATCTATAAATTAGATCAGATTGGATTTGGATCTACAAAATTTTATTATATCTAGAGTAAAAACGTTAGATAGTGCAAAAAAATTTACGAGAGAAAACTAACGAGTTAGGAGGGATATTTTTACATTTCACCAAACTTATGGACATGAAAAACATTAGATAATGCAAGTAGTTTTACGAGAGTAAATCAATATGGACTAACGAGTTAGGAAGGATAATTTTAACGTTGTCGTCGAAGTTGGGGACATAAAAATTCAATTGAGATATAAGACACAAACCAACAAGTCTGGACTGTCGAAACAGTGTAACTGGAGTGGCTGCTGATTTTGATGTTGTTGGGATGAAGTAGATTGATTTTTATTTTATTTTTACCCTAATTGAAGTGTAGCACATGAATATTGTTGTGGAGGTGGTGGACTCATCACTTGAGATTGCCGGAGGGAGTGAAACTGGTTTTGCTGAGAAGGAGGTTGTTGCTGCTCGGTTGTCACGGTTTGGATGTTCTTCCATCTTTCCCTAAATCCCCTTTAGTTGCCCTAAAGTTGCTAGGGAACATGGAAGGTCACATTCTTGATAGTTTAGGATATGGTGGTAAAAAATTCAAAGTGATGGACTAGGATGTAGCCGTGTTGCACATCAAGAAAATGGATGTTTTTTTCTTTTTTTTCTTTTTTCTTCCAAAATCAGAATAGACATCAAAAATAATTCTTTAAAAATAAAAATTCGTTTTCTTAGCAGACGTATGAACTGACACAGAGAAGTCAGAAACAATTGGTCCTGGAATAATAGGAGCCAAGTGAACATATCCTATAAGCAATATAGATTGTTACCCAGTGAAAAAGATTCGAATGAACAGAATAAAACAATTAATCAATGCTGCACCCAAGCGAATTAGCTTAATTAATAGTTTTAGCACATCAAGAAGAGGTTGTTACCATGATGACTAAATACCACACTAAGATATGTACAATTAGTAATTGAATACCTAATGGCACTGTTATTTCTTTTCCTTTATGAGAAAAAGTGAGGGAATGTGTACGAGAAAAAGTTAGCAGCTAAAATTGACTTAGAAGAAGACAGTGATGGGTGAGAAAAGAGGCGGGAACATGGTCACGGAGAATACTATGATGCACCCACATGGTCGCAGAGAATATCATCAAACTTCAGAATTTCTGATTAAGAAATTCTGTATCTCAAAATTTTGGTTTAGCTGTCTAAATCACTTTCTTCCATTCAACATTCAAAATCTACATGGTTATGTACTCCAACGCTAACATAAATTAAATTATTTTTTAGAACTTCAATGCCAAATAAAACATGTTACACGCTTTCAAGACAAGTCAGCATTTAAATCAAAATGCTATTTTGTCCGTCAAATGGACGTAACCATCGATGGTCTGTGCCACGTGGCGGTCATCTATTGGCCTCCCTGCTAGCACCGGGTTCATCCCTTAAATCTCTCCACCCATGGGAGACCGCCACGTGACGCGAACCATTGACGGTCACGTCCATTGGACGGTCCATATAGTAGCGTCGGAATTCAAATCGTGGAAAGACCGTGATAATATATATAGAAATATTTAAAATTGTCATGTTAATTAAACTTTAATAACAGCAATTAATACAAAACTTAAACAAGAATGACAATATTTTTAATGTGTTACAAAAAATGAAGGTAAAAACTGTACATAAAATATTTAAACATTTAGAAAATTTGTACACAGTGCTAGATTCGAACTCATACCTCTCATTTAAAAGTCCAAACCACTGGAACTAATTTACTATTTGTACACTGGGAGGTGAAATTAATATATATTTTAAAGATGCAGAAACTTTCTAAATAATAATCGACATTAAAAAAATTGGAAGAACCGTGATCCATATTGGACCCTCAATAAATTTATCCCAGCACACTTCTTCAATTTTTATACAATACAAAAGTTTGAGATGACATAGGTACAACTAAAGATTTATATATATACTCTGAGATAATTGGTATGAAACTACATACCAAGTAATATAATCAGTTTCCTATGTCTCTGCCTACATTAAGTTTTGTTAGTTCCGAGGTTTAATCAAAGATGAAAGAACACGTGGTCGAGATCAGAGGTCCACACAAAAGTTCTCATTCTGACTATTCTCGATTTCCACGAAAAATTAAATAATGATTTTGATTACAATTTGCTCTCAAGATTACAAAGGAATCAGAAAAAATAAACTTTACGTTCTTCCTTGCACTCGCAGTTACAGACGGACAGAACGGAATTACAACTAGCAAAAAAGAAGAGAAATGAGAAGAAGGAAATATGCTTGCTAGGATGATGAAGATCACCGTTGCTCAAAATAAGATTCGTCCGACACGATCTGCTCCTAGGAACCAGCAAGTTCACGTAGAACTTCTGGAACGTTCGCTGTCACCTCCTTACTTGGACTCGCACGAACTTTCTGGACTGCAATGACGGCTGCAGCAACTCTCTTCGTCTCCTCTATTTCGAAGTAAGTCCTCAATGGAGGTACAAAGAGAATAAGGAGCTTGGCCGCCCATTAGTTACGGAAAGATGGAAATAACTTTAATTCAAATCCCACAAAGATATAAACAAATTAATTCAAATTCCACAAAAAACGGATCTGAATAAGCGACCATATCTTTCCATAACCGTTCAAATATATTCGATAACAGCGACCATGCAAGCAACCGCCCATGCGGTCGTTCATACGTACAGCAGCGCAGCAGCCGCGCACTTAGCAGCACACGCAGCAGCTCATGCGGCAGCCCATGCGCCCGCTCATGCGGCCCGCTCATGAGTTCAGCTCATGTGCCCCGCTCATGCGGCCAGCTCATGAGCCCGCTCATGCGGCCCGTTCATGCGTCCAGCTCATGCGGCCCGTTCATGCACCCAGCTCATGTGGTCAGCTCATGCAACGGTGCATGTAACTCGCGCATCAAATGCGCACAAACTCTATGCACTGATGCTGACGTGCTAAGTTCAAAGTGCGCCAACAAAGCGCCACTTTGCGCCCTTGAGCCCGAGTCCGAGTCGCTAATTCCTTTTGAGGCTTAGCTCCTGTGGAAATAATTCTAAGAGCATGACAAAAAGCATAAATGCTTTCATGAGGAGTTAATCCATTTTCCTCCTAGGAAAATGCCCCCACATGCCCCCCATGTGCCCCACCACACCCCATGTGCATATCTCAACTCATACAAAGTATTATATTGAGATACCCACTTGGTGGTGTAGCTAATGTGGGACTATCTTTACTAGTCCAAAGGGAAAAATACCAACAATCTCTACATATCTCAATATATATATGGGTTGAACGTTCCCCACAGTGGCTGTCCATCATGCATTAGAATAGATGTCGCTTCGACTTGAATCTTCCCGCATGGATCGAATAACAGTATGATACAAAAATTGACCAAGCCTTGAATTCTGTACCATAGCTGCAATTCTTTCCACTCACATAATAACATCAGCTGTGCGTCCGGTTGCACATTAAAATCCCCGTGCACGCTTGATTTCGGTATATGTATTTGGGGCGTCTATAAGTTTTTCCTCAAGAGACGGCCTCTCTCTCTTTCTATACACTCTAGGTGAGTTCTTTTAAAGAGTTCTTGGCATGAAGTCTCGAACTTCCTTGGACTGGAACGGACCGATCCGTTGACCGGATCCGGACCGGACCGAATTTCGTACGGTCCATCCTTTAACACACCTTGGTATGGAGATCTACTGCACACACGGTCTCGTCTTGTTATTCCAGTATGCATGTTAAATTTTGAGTGGTGCACTTAAGATGTCCATCCATCCATCCATCCATCTGCACATGAAGGTAGATGGAGCTGAGAAAGAGACAATATAGTTGTGGTTATGTTTTTGTCAAGGCAAAGAGGGACAAGGGGCAGCAAGACACCTTCACCTCTGGCAAAAATATAAAATACACAGCAGTTTATATAAAGAAGAAGAAGAAGAAGAAGAAGAAGAAGAGAGACCAGAGTCCAAACCCACACGAGCGGTTCCAACTCTCTCTCTCTCCCTTCAAATCAAATGAGCTCATGCAAAAAGCCCAATGCCCGCAAACTCAGAGAGAGGACAGAGTTTTGAAGTGAGGAGGAGAAACGTGCAGTTTTCTTCCATCTTATACTCTGTTTGTTTGTTTGTTTGTTTTTTTCTTTCTTTCTTGGTCTCCCTTCTTTCCTAGAAACCAATTCCTTTGTTCTCTTCCTTTCAACGAACACTTTCGTTATAGCTACTTATCAAGAATGAGCCCCCATCAGCACCACCACCACCACAAGTCTACTATGGACATTGGGTTGGGTTTCTTTTCTCCTCCTCCTCCTCCTCCTCCTCTTCCTCCTCCAGTACCATTCTTGACGAAAGAGGAATTAGTCGAGGAGGACAGCTCTAGTGTACAAATAACCAAGCTTTGTTCAAGAGGTCATTGGAGGCCAGCTGAGGATGCCAAGCTCAGAGACCTCGTCTCTCAGCACGGCCCCCACACCTGGAACCTCATTGCAGACAAACTACAAGGAAGATCAGGTGCCTCCTGCCTATATACATATATAATTGTTGTCATCAGTCTATATATGTTTCGATTTCTTACGTTTTGATTTGATTTGATTTTAATTTTATAATATATATATTATAGGGAAGAGCTGCAGGCTGAGATGGTTCAACCAGCTGGATCCAAGAATAACGAGGAAGGCGTTCAGCGAGGAAGAAGAGGAGAGGCTGTTGGCTGCTCACAAGGCCTATGGCAACAAGTGGGCAATGATAGCGAGGCTCTTTCCGGGGAGGACCGACAATGCGGTGAAGAACCACTGGCATGTCATCATGGCCAGGAAGCAAAGGGATCGGTCCACGTCCAGTACTGGGGGGTTCAGGAGAAGGAAGCTCCTCTCCCCCAGCAACATAGCTTCTTATAGCAGCAGCCCATCTCTGGATTTCTCCAAGGAAAAAAATGCATGCAGTCCCGGGGAGTCCTCCACCATCACCACTAGTGCTGCTGCTGCTGCCAAGGATGCTGAGACCGTGTCAATCCCCAGCTCCCTCGGCTCCTACTCCATCACCACCAACTCCTGCTCTGTTCCTGCAGCTTTTCCTAACAGATCATGCTTCAATACATTCCGACACCCTCAACTAATTCTAGGTAACTACCATTCCTTTCTAGTCCACTTCCTTCTTCTTCTTTTTCTCATGTGTACTGTCTGTTCTTATAATTCTTGTCACGAAACTCTGTTTTGATGACTTCTTCCAACGTTTGGCTGTTTCATTCATGGGCTTTGCTCCAAACCATGAAGAAAGCTGCTCGATCATAATATTAGGAAAAAGTTCCAAAGGATCGTCTTATCTAAGGCTTCGCGGAATCAAAACCTTCGAAAATGAGTCACTTTTTTTATGTGTTTGTATACAAAGAAAATGAACAGAAAAAAAAAAAAAAAAAAAAAAATCCCAAAATGAAAAAAAAATTAAAATTTAGGAGAAAAAGTACTTCCCAAGGATTCATTTTCCTTTCCATATTTCCGGACAAATAAAAATTATAATTAAAAAAAAAAAGGCAAAAAATTGATTCACTTCCCGGGGACGAAGACTAAAAGAAATGGGATAAATTCTTTTGAAAAAGGAGCTACTATACCAACTTCAAATTTAAGATACTACTATTAGTTTATGATAGAATGACAATACGGTATTTTCACAGTTTTAAGTTAAACTGGAAGAAAAAAATTTCAAGAAAATGATTGCTAATAGAAATAGCAGGTTGTAGCAATACGCAAAACCGTTAAAGTTGAGGGTATTTAAATGCTAATTTCTCATCCCAAGTTTTTTATTTTTTTCTTCACTTCTGACAGGCTCACATGAAAAAGTGGTGGTAATAAATGGGTGCCAAGAGAAGTTTGGTGATCACTTCGGTAGGAGTTACTTCCATGTTGGTGCTGGCTCAATGAAGTTGTGTGGGGATCAGTCTGCTCATTCAGACTCAACTACTTCAGAGGCCTCAGCTAATGAATCAGTTGCCAACCACTGCAACAGTACTGCCTCCCCCCATGGGGAAGCAAATCATGAAGGAAGGAAGCTCAGCTTGCCATTCTTTGATTTCCTAGGTGTTGGTGCAACTTGAAAGTAAATTTGAGTGAAGACTGAAAGAGGAGAGGTCACTTGGTCTTGATCTTTGTACAGGAAACCTCCAAAAGAAAAGAGAGGGGAGAGGGAGAGAGAGAATCTTTGTAATCAATTTGGCTTTGGACCAGAGTAGAAAATAGATTTTAGTTGCCTTGAGTTAAAAAAAATGTTAGAATGTTGAAATTGGCTTTATTTACTACTACAAATTTTATGTTTTTTTTCGTAATAATCTCAACGATGGTGTACACAAATGTTAGCAATTTACACTAAATAAGATTTTGTAAATGATAATTAACGAAACAAGACAACATGTGTTGCAACTAATAAAATTTTAAGATTCAACCAGCTAAAAAAATGAATGCATAGCTAATTACCTAACTCTATCGGAACCACTCTACAATATATGCTTTCTTGAAATTATAATGGAGAATATTTCCTATACTACAAGTTACTAGTACCTTAAGATGATTTACTTGAAATGAATATCGGTCACCATCTAATCTTTTCGCTAATGGGTCCAACAATTTCTGTGTTTGTACTTGCAATTAGGTTTTCTCCTACAAGTTAAACTAGTATCTACTTCTTTAAAATTTTATTATTTCTTAAATTTCTAGCTTAGCAATATTCTATTTGTTCACTAAATATGTCCCTACAACCTAGAAAAAGAAGAACATTTTTCAATTTATGTTTTAGAATTTTTGACTCATGGAGTGGAACAACACAAGTCATAGTAAGAGAAGTCTTTAAAGTAAGATAAACAGAAGAGACCGTCTTTTAAGTTAGTTAAATGGATAAATCGTGACTGTATGCAATTTCAAAATAGTTCAAAATGAGTCATCTTAAATCGTACATATATATTCTCGCGTAATTACAAATTAAAAATTTTAACTAATTGTTTAACAAGCTAATATTATCTAACTATAATCAAACACGTCTAACTCATGTGGTTAAGATATAAGATATTATGTTTAGCTCGATGGGTTCGATACCACAGAACATTGTTATGTATAACAAATTTTAATTAAAACTATTTTTTAACAAAAAAATTTGGGCTAATTAGAGTTTGGACGCTGAATTTTATACCAGCTTAGAGTTTAAGTCATGTCATGTCCAATTGGAAAGTTTAGACCCTAAATTTTTATTTTTTGTTTAATCTTTTCCAATATACCCTCCCTTGCCTATATATGGAAGTTTACTGTCAGGCATATGGAGGTAGGGTATAATGGAAAAAACTAAACAAAAAATAAATATCCAGCATCCAAAATTTTTAATTGGATATGTTAGGACTTAAACTATAAGCTGATATAAAATCCATAATTTAAACACTAATTAGCCCAAAAGAAAATTTGCGTGCTTGCAATGTATGTTACTAGTGAGTTAGTAATAGCTTAAGATAATTTGACCAAGTAAAGAAACTTTTAGCAAAATATTTGTAGCCAACTGAAAAACTTATTTAGTATGGTGATTTAATTGAATAAAATAGAGGAAAACGAGTATATGTGCAAACTATTCCGATAAACTAGTAAATTGGTGGGCAGAATCAGAATTATGTTAAGCACAAAAGCTGGAAAGAAAGAAATTAGACGTCCGTTGTACTTACCTAGGCAAAAAATATTTCATTGACAACATAATCCAGATTTTTGTCTATATATATATATATATATATATATATATATATATATATATAATCTTAATTTAAATATATTTAAATATTCAAATAATTTTATATTAATTTCAGAATAAAAAAATTATTTTACGTGCAACGCACGTGAATTTACTAGTATATATATAATAAGGCTTCAAAACGGTTCAAAAATAAGCCGTCTAAGTCGTATGTATATATATCATCAATTTATTATTTTAAAAAAATTAATATTACATAAAAAATTATTGAAAAAAAATAAATATGTTAGAAATAACACGACAAGGATTTGAACTCAATCAACCAGGAAGAATACCTCCCACCTTAACCACATGAGTTACAATTATTTTTTATTTGTAATTAGATAATATTAAATAACTAACCGTTTTCAAGACTCTTTATGAAAAATAAAAATATATCCATAACTAATTATAATTAAATTATAATAAATATGTAACATATTCTAATTAAAATATATATAATAAATTTTAAATTAAATATATTTAAATATTTAAATAATTTTATATTAATATCAGAAAGAAAAAAAATTATTTTACCTATCACGCACGTGAATGTGAATATATATATAAGGAGGAGCGATAAGTGTTAGGGTTTGGTTTGAAAAATGGTTTCTAGGAAAGGATTTCCTTCAACCGTTTCAAATTTGTTTTCTTTACAACTTTGTAGCACTTAGATTGAGCTTTTGTTTTCTTTACAACTTTGTAGCACTTAGATTGAGCTTTGTTCTCTTTGTAATCAAAGTTTGTTCTATTCTTGTCTGAATTTCCGTCAAAATAAATAGCAATAAATTGGTATAAACAGGAGCGTAACTATATAACTACATAGTAACTATATAACTACATTGGGATTTACCCCAAAAAAAATTTCTTTTTTCTTTAATATATATATATATATATATATAAAAGTCGGTCCACGCCTAGTCCATTCGAACTTGAATTTCTGATTCCGTTCTTGAATATAAAGACTGTTGTTGCTGAGTTAGGCATCTTCCAGTGGACAAAAATGTGAAACAAAAGAGCCAGTAGAAATGGTTTGAGTTTGGACCTTTCATTGATGCAACATTTCCATCTAGAAAGTAGTTTGGAGTGATATAGGGGGGAGAAGAGAGGAACCAACAGCCCTCAGTCAGTCAGTCAGTCAGGAGGGGAGGACTACTGCATCAATTGAGCCCTGCTGTTGATTGTTGAGTCATAAAATGTCCTGACTCTAAATTGTCCTGGCTACTGGACTCACCCACAGTGTGGCATCTCCTTTATGGTTAACTGCTCTTACACAGGTAGTAATCCTACTGCCCACCATATATGGGAAGCAAAAAATAAAAAAATAAAGGCATAGTCTGGCAAGTGTGCTATAGATGTGATGAATGTGATATGGTGTTTCCTAGATAGCTTCCCTTGAATGTTTGTTTTCTTCTGCTGTGATTTTGAAGAGATCTGGATGATCCCCACCACTCCAGAACTCAACCATAATGGTGCAACAGTTTGTGTTAAAATGCCTGGCAAAGGTTTGAAGAGGAGGAACTGCAGTACTCGGGAAAAGATTCTCACAGCCAAAACCAACTCCAAGTCTGCAATAGTAAAAAAAAAAAAAAAAAAGAGCAAACAAGAAAAAGGGCAAGGATATCATCTCTCTTTCTCTAGCTCTGGAAACTTTTATCCACTTGCACGAATGGCCACGTTGATGTTACTTAGCTCGCTCTCTCTCTCTCTCTCTCTCTCTCTCTCTCCAGCAGAGGTTTGCCAGTGCCATCAAATTGAGGACCCAATTGAAGAGCATTGCAGGCGGCACAGAGGGAGCAGGAGAAATGGACAGGAACACAGGAGGGCAGTAGGAGAGGAGATACTTTAATCCTGATACAAGCAAAATGGGTTCGTGCTACAGTGAACGAGGATAAATATATTTATTGGTTAAGTTAACATGTGATACATTAACAATGTTAAGTTTTTAACTTTGCTTTGAAAGTTTTAGTTCCACATTAAAAAATCACCAATGTGTATATTTCAATATATAATTTTGCTTAGTATTGGTATATGCACATAGAATGTTAGTCCATGTGGGTTGATTTTCCTAGAGAGATTAAGTGTGAACTACGTTATGACAATCTTTATTTTGTCACCGCCTTGGAGAAGTTTTCCGTAGGAGCTAAGTCCCAAAAGGGCTTAGCGACTCGGATTCGGACTCGAACTTCGTGGAGCCATGCGGCCTCGAGCGCATGCGGTCAGGTGCCCATGCAGACAGGTGCCCATGCGGACAAGTGGCCAGGCGGTCAGTGGCCCATGCGTCAAGGTGCGCACGTGGCCCGGTGCCCATGCGGCCAGGAGCGCATGCGGCCAGGGACCATGCGGTCAGGGGCGCATGCGGCCAGGTTGCCATGCGGCCTGGAGCTATGCGATCAGGCGCTATGCGACCATCAAGTTAGCATGAGCGAGTCAAGTATGGAGGGGGCAGGGACTGCTGTTGGCGGCTCGGTGCGGTGTTGTCTGCTCTGTGTTGTACAGTGCGTAGGCGGCTCGTGGCTCTCTTTGCCATGCGGCTGCAGCTTTCGGCGCCCGACGACGCTCTCTACTCTGTGAAGTACAGCGACGCAGGCGGCGTATACCATCTGGTTTTATTCTCAGGCCACATGGATGCTGAAATCATCTTTAAATAAGAGGCTCTCATCTTTCATTTAGAGAGTTGGAAAAATTTAGAGAGAGAGAAAAATTGTGAGCACCAGCAGGACCTGCGGCAGCAGTTAGCATCCTTCCAAAGGAATCTTTCGAGAGATCCGAAGGTGACCAAGAGCGTTCCAGAAGTTCTCGTGTGAACTTGCTGGATCCTAGGGCAGATTGTTGTTACCTATCATGTGGAAGCTGATCCGCTTACCTATGATGAGGCAATAAAGACCAAAGATGCTATTTTTTGAAAAGAAGCTATCAATGACGAGTTTGACTCGATAACTTCTAATAATACTTAGAAGTTAGTCGATCTGCCTGAAGGAGCTAAACCCATCGGCTGCAAGTGAATTTTTAAGAAGAAGATGAAAGCAGATGGAACTGTTGACAAGTTCAAGTCCAGGCTAGTGGTCAAGGAATTTTCTCATATACAGGGGATTGACTACTTCGATACCTATGTTCCCGTTGCACGGATGACTATGTCACTACCACATTTTCAGAATATGAATATTTTTGACATTTTTATTATTATAAATATTATGTATATTTTATTTATTTATAATGTGCATGTTGTATATATTGTTACTATTATTATTATTATTTGTTAGTTGATTAGTCTATTTTATTTAGACTTGACATTAGTGGACCACACTAAACTTGATTTGACCCAAATGAATAGTTAGTCATGACTAGATTAATTCCATTAAACCTATTTAGACTCAAGAATAGAATATTTCTCCTATGGTTTAGTAGATCCTATTCATGAAGGAATGAGAGGGGCACTTGAGTCAATTCAAACATTCCTCAACCTAACCCTAACCCTAGAGGAAGTTTATATAAACCTCTTCATTCATGAGTAGCCTCCATTTATTTCCATTTAGTTCATCCCCAAATTAAAGAGAAAACCCTAATTTCTCCATTCCCAAATTTTATCCCTCTTATTCTCTTTCCAAGAAGGCTAAGGAGCTTGGCATTGCTAGAGGGAGCACTTGAGGAGGGTAGCATTGGCTTGAGGATTGTGTCCAACTTTTATTTGTGTCCATTTGGTGGAAGACATTGGAAATCCATCTTCCAATAGGTAAAACTCTTGTCCCTCTTATCATTTCAGTTTTTAATGGTGAAATAAACCCCTAGAAACCTACCCATGGCTAAGAACTACCCATAGGAAGAAGAACTAGGTTCTTTGGAGACCTATTGTGAAAGCTACATTGAGTTTTGTGCTAATTTGGAGAAAACTCCGAATTTGGACCACTAGGTGTTTGTAGAAATGTTTCATAAAGAATTTTGGATTGGAAAGCATGTTTTGAGAAGGTTGGTGTGTCCTAAATAGGATACGTAGTGTCGTGTCATGGTATCTCATGATACGCATGGTTAGATTTGGGTATGCATATGTATTTGTGTGATAGTTGATTTTGTATTGTGTTATGTGTGTATAACTATATGTACCTAATTATATTTATAGGTATATATGTATATCTATATGTATATATATATGTAATTGTATATATATATATATATACACTCACATATATATATATATATATATATATATATATATATATATATATATATATATATATATATATATAAACACACACATATATATATATGTGTGTGTGTGTGTGTGTGTGTATGTGTGTGTGTGTGTGTGTGTGTGTGTGTGTTTATATATATATATATATATATATATATATATATATATATATATATATATATATATATATATATGAGTGTATATATATGTATAGAGTGATATACCTAGAGGTGTATATATATGCATGCGTGTGTTTGTGTTTATGTGTGTGTGTGTGTGTGTATATATATATATATATATATATATATATATATATATATATATATATATATATATATTAACATAGAGGTCTGTGTGTGCATTGTGTTTGTGAGTGAGTGAGCCATGCCTCGTGAGCAATCATTGGCAGTGAAGGGGATGGGTCCTTAGCATCAGTGGTGAGTGTAGATTAGAGAGGTGTGGACTACACATAGGTTCTGTGTACCAGTGTAAATGTGTGTAAAAGAAAAAATTCCTGGGTTTTGTACTACAGCAGTTGCCTCTTGCTAGTATGCAGCAGAACAACAAGTGATATTGCAGTTCATTTCTAGTGTGATGCAATGTATCAGCAGATACTTGGTGGAAAGGCATGGTATTGATGATGTGTTCTTTAGGTTCAGTTGTGCAGGGGGATTGGGAGATGGTTAGGCTTAAGTGTTTGTGTGTGTGTCGTGTGGGACTAGAGTGGACTGCAGTGTGTGCAAACCCTGCACACAAGTGTTCTGTGCATTCTTGTGCACAGGGAGTGATGTGGTTTAGATGTGCAATGGTTAGTTGATGAGGATAGGAGAAGGTGTTCTCAGGTACATCAGTAGGATGTGGGAGGTTCTATATTGCACTATGTGCAAGTTGGTGACTGTGTGCAGCACACAGGTGCTGCTGTACCTGAGTCACTTGCTCCAGGCAGTGGGTGATGAAGGGCTCAGGTAATATCAGTTTTTTTTGGGTGAATGAAGGGTAGTTTCAGCAGCGTATCGGGTGTCAGTGAATTATGTTTGAGTGTATGAGAGATTATGTTTTCGGTTGTGTGTATATTGGGAAGTGTCAGGTGCAGATAAGTATCAAGCTTTGATGTATCAGTCATAGGTGCACTGATACTTCTATCGATGTGACTACTACAGCAGGAGGAAGGGATTGGAGTATCAGTTCAAACCAACTGATGACAGTGAGTTATAGGTGATGGATAGCAGTTGGAACTAAAAAATCAGAGAGGTTGTGCACCTTGATGTAGTGAGCAATGGGGGAGATCTGTGCATACAATGTTGTCATGCCCCAGTCCCAAAATACGTAGGACTAGAAATACGTAAGCATGTTAGTCGTATTTATATTGCAACTCCAATGTATAGAAACCATAACACATACGTACGTTGTATTATGAATAACAATTCACAAGTGGTATATAGTTGTCACAAGTCACAGGGCATAACTAAATCTCATCCACAGAAATCATAAAGAAATAAATGATCAAATATGTCAATGAACCAAATATGAACTAGTCGAGAAGAACTAATAGTTGGATGGAGACAAATCCACTACCAAACTAGAATATAAAAGTAAATATAATAATTACATCATCTACTGATCAAAGAGGCTTGAAGGGAAGATCTCCTCGAAAGAGAACGAAGTAGCAAGTCCTGATCTGTGCTCCTACGAATAGTCATGATCGTCTACACCTGGAAAGGGACCAGGTCCTCAGAGGGACGTACCAAGATACATAGAAGCATGCCATTAAAATACTGAAAATAAACATCCAAAGGGTCGTCTAACCGCCTATGTGAATGCACTTTGAGAACAATTTTTCAACACGTGGGCTATCTGGCTAAAATGGGATTGGCATGATTCTCTCGGAGAATCAGGGACCTAAAAAGTATAACGTCTTTTGAACATCAAAGGCCGCCTGTAGATAATATAGGGGTCATCATACCACGCATCTCCGGCGGAGCGTGCGGGTTACATAAGAAAAGTGCAAAGGAGCCCAAACGCCTTACTTGTTGTTCTCCCCATCCTATGCTCTATTCATGCCATATCCATAACACGATGACATCTCTAATAACTGCCAAGGCTTCTAATTATGCAAATTCTATCGGCAGTTATCCCTATCCGTCGCACGTTTCATACGTACCGATGGTCAGCCGAATACGCAAGTTCGTGTCCTACATGAGACTCACACTTGTATAACAACTGTGTTACGGCCAATGAAACATAAGAATGCCTCATGATAATGGGGTGGTCTCATAAAACTAGGTTAACATGCATAATATATAATAAAGATAAAATACGACGCCACCGTCATTGCACTCAAGTTATTCTTGGACGCGCAGTTTATATAGCAGTTAAAATATATGAACTAAATAATAAAAATAAAATATATGCATCATATGGAATGTAAATCACAGTACAATGGCAAGGTATACTTGTCTGGCAAGAAAGCTGTGTAGTATAAGCGTCTAGGTATCAAGTACAGAGGATCAGAAACTATGGCATCCGAATGAACGTCTCCAGATGCTGAAATAAATATCACCAAAGTCTCCAGAATCAGCGAGATAGTTGAAAACACTACCCTTTCGTCCAATTTGGACATAGGGGTAAAACGGTAATTTTAGGTCAAAGCGGGTTCACATGTTGGCCACTTTGCACCGAAATACGTGTCAGAGGTAAAGGTATCTAAATGGGATAAATTATAGGTCAAAAAAATTCTAAATGATGATACGAACTCAACGGTATATCCAATTTTGGTTTTCGGTGAGCCGATCACAAATTCGCACTTTAAGTCAAACCGTGGGGCCCGCAAATAGGCGGCTCGGTCAATTATCTCAGAATCACGTGAAACTTGGGTCACAGGACCAGCGTGATACCACGAATCCAATGGCGCAAGTTTCGTTGCATTTTGGCTAGCGTACACAAAGTGGGGTGGTAGTTTGCAAAAAGTTGCGATACAAATTTTTTTTACGGATACGGGTTAATTCTGACGCGCACACACGTCCGAATCAACTTTCGTAAAAGTTCATACTTCAGGATATACCATATGCGCCTTTCGGTGCAATTGGTATGCGACGAGACGGTCCCGTTTGGCGGACGCATTCCGTATCACAAAATTTAAAAATAACAAGTTTTGGGTGATGCAACACTCTTGCTCTTTCTCTTGCCCACAATGGTACTTACCGTTTATACATTATGTCCCGTATATCCAAGCAGTGACACTACACTTGCGTACCTGAAATAATACCCACAAACGTGGGGCAGTATACAGCCGTACTGGTGAGCGGGATAACCCACTCGTCTAAACCGACACTAAGTAGAATAGTGAATACAAACAGTTATATGGTGATCTTTCTACTTAAATCCTAGATTCATTTCATGGCAGAGGTATGACATATTAAGGAAAACTATAAAGTAGGTTAAGCATGCAAGCATTCAACTCAAGCCAATATACAAGCAAATATATCCAACTCAGAAGTAAACTAGCATGCAAACCGTCCTACTCAACCCCAAGCAACGCGTGAAACTATCGAACCAAAATCCAAGCCTCAATATCCATCCTCAAATCAAGTCACAATCTAAGCCTTATTAATCAAATCATCGATATGAACACTCTTGCCGAGGCAAGATGGCCACCGCCTACACGAAAACACAAACCAAAGCAAACCAACTCTTATCTATATGAAGTCACTGGCCAAGCCATAAAGGACTGATCAACTGTAGTTCTATCCGATCCAGACTGAGTAGCTAGCCCGCCTGGTCGTATCGAACTGCCGGCACCGCGCCCAAGGCACGTTACCATTGTCTCCTCCATGGCCGAACGGTCCCGGTGCCCCGGAGTCTATCTCATTCGAGGAAACCAAATCATGTGTGCAACAGGTTGTCCGTGACTGATGCAAACTCAAGTAGGTATGACGAGAGAATAGAGCATTCTCGTCCCCACCAAACGATCCTAGCCTCATCCAACCAGCTCCATAACCATTCTCCAACTATATCCTAAGGCACCATCTCAAGTTATCCCCATAGGCATTATGCCGCTTCGACACAATGCTCCAATTGGTGCAATACCCCTAGCTAAGAAAATTACGTGGCACAATGTCCCAACAGTGGCATAATGCCCTCACCGATGCAGTTGTCCGGTTTTGAACCATAACTGCACGCTTTGCTTGACAAAGTGTCCAACTGATACTCATGCACGAATGCACGCTCGCTCGTCTGCCCGAAGTGTCTCGATGTTCCAACCAAGATGATCCACTCAAGCTCCAACTGCCTAACACAAAACCAACTCTAGCCACAAATCATATCCAACCAAACGACGCACACTCTATGCACGCCACAGTATAGTGATTTTCAAGTTTCAGTCCAAGTGTTCAAACCATTACGAGTGTTCCATATTATTAGGCATGAAGGAGTAGAGGAGAAGGGACAGAGCCCACTCACTAAATATGATTCCGTTAAGCACCATGCCTTACCGATACGGCCGATCCCTTGAACCCGTGGTCCGATGCAAAGCACGATCTACTCAATTTGTATGACCGTGCGAGCAGGTTATGCTCTCCAAATCATCCGACCGATCGGACTAAGGAAGACGGCATTATCGCTCCAATCCTGCTATCTCAATACTGTACTGAACGAACACCTGAATCCATTGAACTCCGCTAGCGAGCTGCACATGAAACTAACTCAATCAATACTTGTTCCCAAATTTAACAAATCAAAATGTAAACAGCTAATGTCTCATTCAATCCGACTAAGCGTAATGCATCGTGCGGTTGTAGGACATTACATAATATACCACTTAGAATCAGGTTCGTCCTCGAATCAAACCAGTTTCCATTCCTTATCGCATGTAGCTTACCCAATTCATAACTCTTCCCCACGCAACTCACATTCTCTTGATCCAAACTCAGCATCTTGCTCGCGCTGTACGCTCGCACAAATTTTATATTTCCACATCCTCCTTGTAGCTCAATACGAATTTCTCATATCACTTAGTTTGGATCATACACATATTTAAGGCGTCCCTGAAATACATGTATTTCAACCGAGCTTAGCGATAGAGAATTTGGACAAGTTACAAGGGTATCTTTATGTCCGAGGCATTCATTCGCTTCACTCCGAATTGAACCAATCTTGATGTTCATTCCATAACTCATTCGCACAAGTACTATTCTCAAATACGATAATTTTCCACTGACGATCTTCCTACCTGTCTCGAATCAGTTCGTGTTCCAACTCAATCCATCCAACTATTTCTGAATCCATACTAGCACCATCCAAACTCAACCAACCAAACTCTAGCATGACTCCAATCGCACAATATTCTGCAAGTACCGTCTCTAAATACTATCTCATGCTCCGAACGATCATCACAACTAATACTACCCCAGCTAGACGACTTACCTATATATCAAACTATGCTCTTAGATCAGCTCAGCCCAATACCTCTTCCTCAATCTCAATACCTCATTGGGAGAACATCTATATTGAGGTTCATGTGATCCACGAAGATTTTGCCGCCATGCCATAGGGATAGTGTCGCCACAATTTTAACGTGGACACACTCGCCACAATTCCTAGGTCGCGCATGGAATAGTTCTTCGCGCTCCTTCTACTGCCTCGAAGCACAGGATATCACCTTCGCCTTCTGTACGAGCACGCATCACAAACTAAGTTCCGATGTATCTTGTAGATCTGAGGCACATCTGCCCCTTCTAGTATTGCAAGGATTTGATTTGAATGAGCCGCTGCTTTAACTTCACAAGCTAATTTCACAGTCGTCAATTCATATGAATGTTATTCCCTTCCGGGGCACGACGAGTCAGAGGCGATGTCATCTTCAAAAATCTGCGACTCCGAATCTCATCAGTTGACTTAGGCCATTTCCATCATCGCTTCGATCTTCCGGCTGCATCTTCAGCTGAAGGCTATCCCAAGGATCTCTCAAATCCAACACTCAATCACTAAGGCCAATCTCCAACACACACTACTCACATCCACCCTCGACGCATTTCCAAATACGTCGCCGCAAGGGACGTTCTATGGGCCTACAATATTAATCCCTGATTTGGCGGTCAAGTCGCTAGGGTCAGCTATTCCGAAGCTACGCTCGATAATTGTAAGTCATCACGATGGACAATTACTACGAAGCATGCTATATCTTCTCTGCAAATCTGAGCCATAATCCAACAATTCTATCCGAACGAACTTCTGACTCCGAGAACTTCATGTACTGCCTCTGACGATCTGTCAACCAAATGTTGATTAACCACCTATAGTCTTACTATCTATCCAAGCCACAAATTGAGAACATCGCTCGCTGAAACCGTCTTTCATCACTCCGTCGTTCTGCCCATAATCCATCGAAAATTTCTGAACTGCCAAGTTTGACTTCTCGCACTACCACTTGCAATGATTCCCGAAACCATAGACTTGCTCAATCTTCTTATCCGTATGACATGCTTCACAATGCACGTCCAACTTGCTCGATCAGCACAGTATTTTGCTCCAACGTTGCTATCTCGTTTAGCTATCTTCAAGAGTCCATCTGCCACAATCTTTGCTTTCTTAGCCCGTCTTGATTTTCTCTATGTTTCGATTAGTCCACACACTCTCAATGACTCGTGCATCAGTTCCAACACAATCTCAAATCATATTGCCTTTACTTATTGCCTTAATCCATCTTAGTACTGCAAGTGTTAACTTCCAATCTGACTTAACATCAACTAGACTTGCCTCATGCCTGTTCACGCTTTTCAAAGAATTCGTCCACCATCGTTGTACCATTTCGCCAAATTTAACTTTCGCTGAACCACGAGTCCAACTTCTCGAGCGCCAATATCCAAAATCTTTCAAGTTCGTACGAATCCATCGTATTGCCCCTCCAAACCAGATCGTATTTCATTACTCAACCAACAGCTCTAATGTGTTGCCAAAATTCGTAGTCCGTGCTCGCTATCCTTCGATACACCTATCGCTCGCTCAAGCGTATCCCAACTGTTCGTTTCTCATGCTCAACTCTCTCTTTGCATCCATGAATGCTCCACCGAACTTCCAAATCGTGCAAGCAAACTCTGATATTAAGCTTTCCATCTGATCGATCTCTCCACTGTTTCCAATACTTGGTCCGCATCAATCCTTTAAATTCCAAACACTCTTTTCATTGTTGATTCCGTTCTCGTCCATCACTCAAGTCCAATGATACTTCCATTTGCACAAGTCCATTCTTAATCGCTCAAGTATAACGTAGAATACTTGGGTTAAATTCTTATTGCACCATATATACCACTTAGAAATAGAGTCGCTCTAGCGCTTACTCTGCGTCGACGAACGTCTATTCCAAACCGACTATTCCAGGGTGATCCTGTCGATCGTAACTCAACATTCGCTTGCTCCATGTTACATTTCCTAACTCAGCCGATGTGCACCAACCAACTTACATTCCTGTTACCCGCATCCATTGAGGCAATTCATTGATGTATATCCAAAATATTCCATTGCCACTTAACTATGTGATATACCATATACCACTCAGAATCAAGCCACTCCTCTTGTCATCCTTCCTTGCATTGATCCAAGATCCGTTCGAACCATCCCTTATGCGTGATCCTGCCATCCCCAACTCAAGTCTGACACGAAATTCAGCCAACGCAGAACCATCTAACTCTTTTATCAATCTCGCTATGCAACTTGTGCTATGTTCCATTCTCAATACTTTCAACTATTTCTCAAACCGTCCAATACTTTAGCTACATGAGCAACCCGTGCAACGATCTCTTCCAAGTATTCCAACCCAATACCCAACTGTTTCTCACATTTGCTGTACGAACAACTCGTGCAACGCTATCCTGATATCCCCAAGCTAACTCAAACATGCTCAACCAATGCGCCACACAAGCAACTCGTGCAATGCTCTCTGTGATATACCCAGCCAAAAATCAAACTCCATCCAACACATTCACTACACGAGCAACTCGTGGAACAATCCATTCTCGTCCAATGCTTCTACTCACAACATGCCACATAAGCAATCTCGTTTGCCAACCAACTTCTCCACTGTGTAACCAGAAACTCCCCGAACGACAAGCCAAACCAACACAATAACACCTCTTAACTTGCTGCACAAATGCAACAACACCACACAACTTGCTACAAGAATGTAACAACGCCCAACGATGCTACACGATCTAACGAAAACCAACAAAAGCTAACGCAACAAAGAACAATATGAATCCACAACCAGCAAATAAATAGACTTATTGCATGAAACATCCAATACGACACCGAGTAGAGCCAAGAGCTAAACGACACGCAGAAGCTATTTAGAGTTTGTGATGAACCAAAGGACAAAGTCCGAGAAAATGAACTGGACGCTCTGATACCAATATGTCACGCCCCAATCTTCCACAAGCTCGATCATCCCCACTGAACGTGAATTACCATGTTACAGCGCTCCCGCAGGACAATCGTTCTCATCGGAACATGATATCGTACGAGCCTGGAGTTGCGCTCGCACAAGGCGATATTGTCAAACATCAAAGTTATTATCGGAACGACCAAGTTGCAGCGAAAGTCAAGTATTGTGTACCAAGCACACATCAGAATATACGCAGCGAAGCTCTCGATAGGGTGCAAAATAAAAATATCACAAAGAAAAATACCACAAAGGGGAATGCAGCACTCTTGCTCTTTCTCTTGCCCACAAAGGTACTTACCGTTCATACATTATGAGCAGCGTCACTACACCTGTGTACCTGAAATAATGCCCATAAACGTGGGTCAGTACACAACCGTACTGGTGAGCGGGATAACCCACTCGTCTAAACCGACACTAAGTAGAATAGTGAATGCAAACAGTTATATGGTAATCTTTCTACTTGAATCCTAGATTCATTTTATGGCAGAGGTATGACATGTTAAGAAAAACTGTAAAGCAGGTTAAGCATGCAAACATTCAACTCAAGCCAATATACAAGCAGATATATCCAACTCAGAAGTAAACTAGCATGCAAACCGTCCTACTAAAATTCAAGCAACGTGTGAACCTATCGAACCATAATCCAAGCCTCAATATCCATCATCAAACCAAGCCACAATCCAAGCCTTATTAATCCAATCATCGATATGCACACTCTTGCCGAAGCAAGGTGGCCGCCGCCTACACGAAAAGCACAAACCAAAGTAAAGAAAACCAACTCTTATCTATATGAAGTCACTAGCCAAGCTATAAAGGACTGATCAACTACAGTTCTACCCGATCCAGACTGAGTAGCTAGTCCACCTGGTCGTATCGAACTGTCAGTACTGCGCCCAAGGCACGTTACCATTGTCTCCTCCATGGTCGAACGGTCTCGGTGCCCCGAAGCCTATCCCGTTCGAGAAAACCAAACCCTGTGTGCAACAGGTTGTCCATGACCGATGCAAACTCCAAGTAGGTATGACGAGAGAATCGAGCATTCTCGCCCCACCAAACGATCCTAGCCTCATCCAACCAGCTATCCATAATCATTCTCCAACTATATCCCAAGGCACCATATCAAGTTATCCCCATAGGCACTATGTCGCTTCGTCACAATGCTCCAATTGGTGCAACACCCCTCGCTCAGAAAACTCTGTGTCACAATGCCCTCACCGATGCAGTTGTACGATTTTGAACCACAACTGCACGCTTTGCTTGACAAAGCGCCCAACTGATACTCGTGCACGGATGCACGCTCGTTCGCCGGCCCGAAGTGCCTCGATGTTCCAACCAAGATAATCCACTCAAGCTCCAACTGCCTACTCAAGCTCCAACTATCCAACGCAAAATTAACTCTAGCTAGAAATCATATTCAACCAAACGACGCACATTCTATGCACGCCACAGTGTAGTAATTTTCAAGTTTCAGTCCAAGTGTTCAAACCATTACGTGTGTTCCATATTATTAGGCATGAAGGAGTAGAGGAGAAGGAACATAGCTCACTCACCAAAGTCTGATTCCGTTAAGCACCCTACCTTACCGATACGGCCGATCCCTTGAACCCGTGGTCCGATGCAAAGCACGATCTACTCAATTGGTATGACAGTGCGAGCATGTCGTTCTCTCCAAATCATCTGACCGATCAGACTAAGAAAGACGACATTATCGCTCCAATCCTGCTATCTCAATACTGTACTGAACGAACACCTGAATCCATCGAACTCCGCTAGCGATTTGCACATGAAACCAACTTAATCAATACTTGTTTCCAAATCCAACAAATCAAAATATAACCAGCTAATGCCTCATTCAATCCGACTCAGCGTAATGCACCGTACGGTTGCGGGACATTACAGAAAAGAAGCAAGCAAAGCTTGAGAAGGTTCATACGGATGACAACGGAACAGACATGTTCACAAAAATTCTTTCAAGGAGAAAGTTTGAGTACTGCAGACGGATCGTCGGGATGACGACCCCCTCCACATAGTTGTGAAGGGGGAGATTTGTTGGGATGGGTGCGATTCTCAACCTATGTGAAAAATACCCCGGAGTTGGATTGAGTATTCCTACATATAATAGGAATACCTCAATATATTTAGATTTGATATTCCTACATATAATAGGAATATGTCAATAGATTTATATTTGGATTGGATATTCCTACATATAATAGGAATATGCTAATGGATTTGGATTTGCATTGGGTATTCCTATATATAATTGGAATACTAGTTGTGGTTGTGAGGCTATATATATTAGGTGTCTCGTAGCCCTAAAAAATATCTCATATATCTCAAAAATATTGTAAAATGAGGCAATAGTGCTTTTACAACACTGGAATGAGAGAGTAAGAGATTGAAAGTTATTTCGAAGATGAGATCAGTTTTGAGTAATTCTTTTCTCGTCATCTCCGTTCTTCGTTTGTCTGTGATCTATTTTCTATTCCAAAGAGTTGTGATGATCCGTTTGGATCTGTGAGAAGTTTGTAAAAAGTCGGTGTATTTCTTATTCTATTAGTATAGGCTTTTCAGGATTGGACTCCGATCGTTCCGTGATTTTTTTTTTTTTTGGATTTTCCACGTAAAAATTTATATAACTGCGATTTGTGTTTGACGTTTTTGGTTTGTGTACTTTTATTCGGTTCTCTTGCAGGACTTCTTGGTTTAGGAAACAGTTCCAGTACTTTCATTCCCAGTAGATAGAACCCTGACAATATCTTGAAGTTTCATTTCACAAATTCAGCAAAAACTGTCCTGTTGATTTTTAATACACATCATACTCCCGTTAAGATTTTGAAACAGTAGTATTCTACAATTTAGATTAAAAAAACAAAACATTTATTCCACATTTTTTAAGTCAGGCTGTCGGAATCCTTTTCTTCTGTTAAACCTTATTTAGGACCAAGGTAGTTTATGATCCATGATAAAAGTACAGTTCCACTACAAACTCAAATAGGAAAAAAAAAGAAAAGAACTTATGGTTGACTCAAGAATGAGTTGATCCATTATAAAGAAGACGTATAGTTTAAAACAAAAGTTAAAAAGTAGAAATTGTTACTTTTGTCATGCTGTGGACTCTGGTCATTCGAGTGTCGAGCAAAGTTTGGCATTGACTTCTTTCAACGCGTTCAGGATGGTCCATAGAGAAAGGCTACATGATACACATTAACGACTACCAGCAGAATATGATCCCTGCTAATAGTAAGCACATTAATTTGAGTAAATATCATCTCAAGCAAGCTCATAACTATTATCAGCTCAGTTGGTACATTTACCAAAACTACGTACCGACTTCTATCTACACTAGTAGGTCGGTATATTCACATATTGAGGCCTCAAAATCATTAGGCAGAGTGCATTCCTCTATTAGCTTTAATCTAAGCAAAATTGAGGAGATTACTTAAGAGACCTGCAGAGTTCCTCTTAACCGAGTTCCTCTTAACAGAGTTAAGACACACGTCGTAAATGTAAGGTTTGCAGTATCGGTTTTGAAATCGGTATCGGACACTTCCTATGAATATCGGAATCGATGGAGTCAGCAGTATCGACGATTTCGGATCGGAGTATCGAATTTTTTGGTATCGGAAAGAAAACAATTATTAAAATTTTTAAAAAAATATATATTATATACGTTTGGGCATAACTTTAAATATTTTCTGTGCTGTTTCTGATGGGAACGGGGTCCATCCCCATGATGAACCAATATGGATTTGATCCATAAAAATCGGTCACCCATGGTTGGGTTCGGCCAAGTACTTAGCCATTTTTCTGGGTGCAGTTTCTGTGACTAGATACAGTTTTGGGAGCCGTTTTCGGAGCTGTTGTAGGCATTATTAGGCTCGGTCTTCAACACGAAAGTTGTTGGAAAAAGTTTTCTCTTTCATTCCAGCTTTGAACCAGATCATTCTGAGGTGTATTGAAGAAGTTATGGCTCTCGAAAGTAGGCTATCTGTTCATATTCTGCATGTATTCATCTTGCATGCAATAATGATGTATTGCCTTTCTCCATGCATTGAAAGATGGAAGGACTAATCTTGGGAGATGAAAGGGCTGCCCTTTGGACTTCTCCATACATAGAGTGGTGTACCCAAGAGGCTTATCCTCCTTATAAATAGAGGGGAGATGGTGAAGGTTAAAACACAACTTGTAATCCTCACACTTATAATTCTTTCAAGTGAGCATTGAGAGATAGTGATCCTCAAGTGAAGTTGTACCAACTTGAGAGAAGAGCTCTTTGTAATCTTTCATTTGATTATAGTGAAAAAGGCGAAGGAGGAGCGGGTGAGGACGTAGGCTCAAATTGAGCCGAACCTCGATAAATCTTGTGTGTGCATCTCTCTTATTTTTTGCTTCCCTTCCATTTCTATTTTATATTCACATCTCATCACAAAGACGGAAAATGTCTTATTTTTTCCCAACAGTGGTATCAGAGCCAGGTTGCTAATCTTCTTGTGTTAAGATGGAGACTCCCATCGGCGACGTTCGTATGATTAGCTTGAATGGCCGCAATTGGATGATATGGAAGGCGAAGATGATGGACCTTCTCTATTGCAAGGACCTCTATGCACCGGTTGAAGGAGTATCTTCCAAGCCGGAGTCTATGACGGCAGAAGATTGGAAGAAGCTCGACCGGAAGACCATTGGCACCATTCGACAATGGGTGGATGACACCGTATTCCACCATGTGTCAAATGAGACTTCGGCGAATAGCTTGTGGAAGAAACTTGAAGATCTCTACGAGAGGAAGACCGCCGGCAACAAAGCTTTCTTGATTCGGAAGCTTGTCAATCTCAAGTTCAAAGAAGGTGACTCTATATCTGAACATCTAAATGAAATTCAAAGTATTGTGAATCAACTTGTAGCCATGAAGATGGTGTTGGATGACGAGCTTCAAGCCCTTCTCTTGCTTAGCTCGTTGCCAGACAGTTGGGAGACTCTGGTGGTGTCTCTTAGCAACTCAGCACCTGACGGAGTTGTATCCATGAACCAAGTTACAAGCAGCCTCTTGAATGAAGAAATTCGAAGAAAGTCATCCGGATCCTCCTATTCTCATGCTCTTGTTACCGAGAATAGGGGGAGGAGCAAAAGCCGATATCCTCAAAACCGTGACAAGTCAAGAGGGAAATTAAAGGCTAGAAAGGACATCAGTTGCTATCACTGCGGGAAGAGTGGACACATAAAACGGGAATGCCGCAAGCTCAAGCGAGAACAAAAGGAAGGAAGGACCAATGAGAAGCAAGAAAAGACTGAAAGTGCAGCCGTTGCCATTGACAATGAAATTGTACTTTTCTCGGCATGTGAAGAAGACTGTACAAATCTCACTTGCCAAGACTCGGAATGGGTGATTGATTCTGGTGCTTCCTACCATGCTACTCCCCGGAAGGACTACTTCACTTCGCTTCGTGAAGGTAACCTTGGGACGGTAAAAATGGGTAACAAAAACTCTTCTCAAATTCTTGGCATTGGAAATATTTGTGTTACCACTAGCATTGGAACAAAGATGGTTCTAAAAGATGTTAGATTTGTGCCCGATCTTCGTCTTAATCTTCTCTCCACCGGCAAGCTTGATGAAGAAGGATACACAAGCAACTTTGATAAAGAATGTTGGAAGCTTACCAAAGGTTCACTTGTACTTGCGAGAGGAAAGAAGTGTTGCACTCTCTACAAAACTCAGTTCCACTTGGAGAATGATGGACTTGGAACAGTGGAAGATACCTCTATGGATTTGTGGCACAAGCGGCTTGGCCACATGAGCGAGAAAGGACTACAAACTCTCGCAAGGCGGCAACTACTTCCATCCATGCAAGGTATATCATTATCCCACTGTGATCATTGCTTAATTGGAAAACAACATCGGGTAGCTTTTGTTAAAAACTATAACAAAAAGGAAACCGGCATATTGGACTTAGTCTACTCGGACGTATGCGGACCCATAAATGTAAAAACCTTTAGTGGTGCCTCCTACTTTGTGACCTTCATTGATGATGCATCTAGAAAAGTATGGGTGTATGTCCTAAAAGCCAAAGATCAAGTCTTTGAAGTTTTCAAAGATTTTCATACCAAAGTTGAAAGAGAAACTGGAAAGCTCTTGAAGTGTATTCACACGGATAATGGTGGTGAGTATACTTCAAGGATGTTTGAAGACTATTGCTCTAAATATGGCATTAGACACCAAAAGTCTGTCCCACACACACCACAACACAATGGGGTTGCAGAAAGAATGAACCGCACAATTGTGGAAAGGATAAGGAGTATATTATCCTTAGCTAAATTACCAAAAATATTTTGGGGAGAAGCAGTACGAACTGCCTGCTACTTGATAAATTTGTCCCCCTCAGTTCCTTTGGATGGAGATATTCCTGAAAGGGTTTGGAGTGGAAAGGATATTTCCTATTCCCACTTGCGTGTGTTCGGGTGCAAAGCATTTGTGCATGTACCTAAGGAGAAAAGAACAAAACTTGATGACAAATCCATTCCATGCATCTTCTTGGGATATGGAAATGATGAATTTGGATATAGGTTGTGGGATCCTAAAAACAAGAAAATTGTGAGGAGCAGGGATGTTGTATTTTGTGAAGATAAAACACTTACTAATTTTGAAAAAGAAGAGGAGCCACAAAACACTCACATCGTTCCAGATCCAATCTCCACACCGGTTGTTTTACCTTCTCCTATGTTAGAAAATAATAATTTTCAAGATGTGCAGGAAGAAGAAGAAATTACAGGTTCCCCAGGTTTTGATCAGGAGGAGCATGAACATGCAGAGCCACCTCATATGGATCAGCTACAAGCACCTCAGTTGAGACGGTCGGATAGAGATCGACAACCCTCAACCAGATATCCTACTTCAGAATATACTATGGTGACAGATGCAGGTGAACCAGAAAGTTTCCATGAAGCACAAGTACATGAAGAACATACCAAGTGGAAGAAAGCCATGCAAGAGGAGATGGATTCCTTGCATAAGAACCACACTTATGACTTGGTGGAGCTACCGAAGAACAGAAAAGCCTTGAAGAACAAATGGGTGTTCAAAATCAAGAATGAAGGAAATGACCAAGTCAAGTACAAAGCTCGCCTCGTGGTGAAAGGTTTCAGTCAGAAGCAAGGTATTGATTATGAAGAAATATTTTCTCCTGTTGTGAAGATGTCTTCTATTCGGGTTATTCTTGGTCTTGTCGCTTCTCAAGATCTTGAAGTTGAGCAGTTAGATGTGAAGACTGCATTCCTCCATGGTGATTTGGCAGAGGAAATCTATATGGAGCAGCCAGAGGGTTTCAAGGTAAAAGGCAAAGAACAGTTGGTTTGCAAATTAAAGAAAAGCTTGTACGGGCTCAAGCAGGCACCGCGACAGTGGTATAAAAGGTTTGATTCTTTTATGCTTGACCATGGGTATAAAAGAACATCTGCAGATCATTGTGTTTATATCCAAAAGTTCTCTGATGATGATTTCATTATTCTCTCTCTATATGTTGACGATATGCTTGTTGTTGGAAAAGATATGTCTAAAATTGACAGGTTGAAGAAAGAGCTAAGCAAGTCCTTTGACATGAAGGACTTAGGAGCAGCACAACATATATTGGGAATGAAAATCTCTCGGGACAGAAATGCGAAAAAGTTGTGACTATCGCAAGAAAGATACATTGAACGTGTTCTGGAGAAGTTTAATATGTTGAACTCCAAGCCGGTCAGCACACCGCTAGCAGCTCATTTCAAGCTAAGCACACAACAAAGCCCTTCAAGAGAGAAGGAGAAGGAGGAGATGAGGAGCATTCCATTTGCCTCAGCCGTCGGAAGCTTGATGTACTCTATGGTTTGTACAAGACCCGACATAGCACATGCAGTTGGTGTGGTAAGCCGTTTTCTTGCCAATCCGGGTAAAGAACATTGGAAAGCAGTAAAATGGATCCTAAGATATCTTAGAGGAACTTCTAAATATTCTTTATGTTTTGGAGATGGCAGACCTATCTTGGAGGGTTTCACTGATTCTGATATGGCAGGTGACTTGGACAAAAGAAAGTCCACATCTGGATACTTATTTACCTTTGCAGGGGGAGCCGTATCATGGCAATCAAAGCTGCAAAAGTGTATCGCTCTATCCACCACAGAAGCTGAATATATCGCTGCCACAGAAGCTAGCAAGGAGCTCTTGTGGATGAAGAACTTCCTAAAGGAGTTATCGCTCAAGCAAGAGAAGTACACTCTTTACTGTGACAGTCAGAGCGCCATCGACTTGAGTAGAAACGCTACATATCACTCAAGGACAAAGCACATCGACGTACGCCATCACTGGATCCGAGATGCTTTGGAGAATCAACTGATGCACATTAAGAAGGTTGATACAAGCCAAAATCCGTCGGACATGATGACGAAGCCTCTACCAAAAGAGAAGCATGACTTCTGCCGAAGGAAGACAGGTATGACTACTGTTTGAAAACCTCTCTCCTCATGAGGATGGAGGGGGAGATTGATGGGAACGGGGTCCATCCCCATGATGAACCAATATGGATTTGATCCATAAAAATCGGTCACCCATGGTTGGGTTCGGCCAAGTACTTAGCCATTTTTCTGGGTGCAGTTTCTGTGACTAGATACAGTTTTGGGAGCCGTTTTCGGAGCTGTTGTAGGCATTATTAGGCTCGGTCTTCAACACGAAAGTTGTTGGAAAAAGTTTTCTCTTTCATTCCAGCTTTGAACCAGATCATTCTGAGGTGTATTGAAGAAGTTATGGCTCTCGAAAGTAGGCTATCTGTTCATATTCTGCATGTATTCATCTTGCATGCAATAATGATGTATTGCCTTTCTCCATGCATTGAAAGATGGAAGGACTAATCTTGGGAGATGAAAGGGCTGCCCTTTGGACTTCTCCATACATAGAGTGGTGTACCCAAGAGGCTTATCCTCCTTATAAATAGAGGGGAGATGGTGAAGGTTAAAACACAACTTGTAATCCTCACACTTGTAATTCTTTCAAGTGAGCATTGAGAGATAGTGATCCTCAAGTGAAGTTGTACCAACTTGAGAGAAGAGCTCTTTGTAATCTTTCATTTGATTATAGTAAAAAAGGCGAAGGAGGAGCGGGTGAGGACGTAGGCTCAAATTGAGCCGAACCTCGGTAAATCTTGTGTGTGCATCTCTCTTATTTTTTGCTTCCCTTCCATTTCTATTTTATATTCACATCTCATCACAAAGACGGGAAATGTCTTATTTTTTTCCAACAGTTTCTTAGTAGTTTTGAAATTGAATGAATTAGAAGTCACCCGTGCGCAATAGATAAGTTTTCTTCTTTTACAACCTTACTATGCTTTTACATTCTTGTTGATTGGTCTTTTTCATTCAAATTTTTGTTTTGCGGAATTGACCGGAAAGAAACCTCCAATGTCGATACCAGTCATTATAGGTCTCGGTCGGAATCGGATCGGGACACATCAAACCGTATCGGTATCGGTATTGACCGATACCACAAACTATGAATAAATGTTTAGGTTGTGTCGGAGGAAAGTGAGAAAAAGGAACATGGGTCAACCAAATTAGCACTATGATGATTGCGTTTTTTTCAATGATGACACGCAGTGTGGTTAACTGCTCCTCAAGTGAACAATGTTAAAATTGATGATGGGTCACACCATTAATTACTCAGATTACTGATGATCTACAATTTCAATAGTTCATCATCACCTCACCATTATATCTCGACTGCCCGTCCCTCTTAACTTACATTATTCCATCTCTCATAAACAGTTGAACTGTATATCTACCTTCAATGACGGCTAAAGTCACCAAGAAGACAGGCGATCGAGAACAGACACAGATTGATGCACATCTATTAAAACCAGAGAAAACCAAGGGAATGTCACACAAGAGTGTGCTATCATAATGGTTGCTAAAATTTTTGAGTGATATATGTGGCGACCATTAGGAGAAAGTATGATGACACAGAAACCACCCATTTTAATGCTGATAATAAATAAATACATGACTATGACAAAGAAACTTGACGAGGATAATAGGGAGTGATATCATAAAATCCAAAACTTAATTATTCTCATTCTTCATGATTCGGAAACCTTCACTTTCATTTAAGTTATTACACTGACATCACCGCGAGATTAAGAAACCATGAGCTCAAGGCAATCATCAACAACTGTATAGCTTCTATCAAAAGATGATTCATAACTTTGATCACTTCCACATATGTCAGCAATGTCACCAATGATAAAAGCAGACTTTGCTGACTAAAAGGTTAAGTAAATGCATCTAAATAAAGTGACTTTTTATGGGCAGAACATTAAGGCATAAACTAAAAACGTGGGAGAATTGGACAAAACATCATCCAAGCGTGCAAAAAAGATACCCCTTCTCATCAAATAATTTGTTTTCTTAAACAATTACAAATTAAAGACATCGTACGAAACCAGAAATTCAAGCTGGAGTGGACTAGGTGTCGACTAACTCATAGGAAAAAAAAATATAATTTTTTTTTTTTTTTTGGTGTGGATTGGAGCCCACCCAGCCCATAGGCAGTTCCGCCACTGATCATACTCAAAACACAAGAAATGCTAGAATACATATATACTCCAGCAATAGATGCAGGATATCATACTGAAAACATGAAGAATGATAGAATACATACTCCAGCAAAACCACTCTATTTCCTTTGTTAATCGATCTACAATGCAACTCTCTCTCTCTCTCTCTCTCTCTCTCTCTCTCTCTCTCTCTCTCTCTCTATATATATATATATATATATATATATATATATATATAAGATTTCAGACCTATAGAGTTGTATTACGGAACAAGTTTGTTAGGGTGTTGAGGATCAAAAGCTCTAGGTGACGGACTATAATTAGGGTGTGTAATAGGTTAATTAAGACAAGTTTTAATTTATGACTGGGACTGTGTGTAGCAGCAGTTTGGGACATAAATTCTATAAGAATCTTATTGTGCATACTACATATATAACTTCAAATCAATTTAAATGAAGTGTTCAATCAATATATAGATAAGTACTAATAGTAAGAATCTTCCTAACCATAAATTTGTTCTAAATACATTATATTTAAAGTTTGGAATATAAAAAATAAAAATGACGAAATTATTTGAAAATATGGCTCCAGAAAATTTACTGCATCGATAATAAATTTATATTAATTAAATACAGCGATAGAAGTTTGACAAATTTTGAAATTACGATAGGAATCGCCAGTTGGGTTGGCGAAAATTCGGAAAACTTGATTTTCGCCAACCCAGTTGGCAAAAATCCGAACAAAAATACAACGTGGCAACAAAAAAAAAAATCCAAAATCTCATACAATGAAATGGTGAACGAGAAAGAAAGATTTACTTATTGGGTCTGGCCGTGTCTGATGGAGATCTCATACAATGAGTTAAGAATAGACACATATGAGAGGAACCGAACATATTAGTGTTCCCTTCAAATTATCTACTATTATAATGCGGCTTAGAAATAGTTCAAAAATGAACCGTCTTAGTCGTATGTATATCCTATATTTTTTTTCTTTTTGTTACGTGCAATGTATGTAAAAGTGATTAGTAACCTTAAGTAACTTGACTTGGACTAGATTTCAAATTCAAAATTTACCTTGGGTCGTGTTTCATCTTTTTCAAGACAGATCAAGGCAACCTAAGGCAGTCCGGGGGAGATCGTCTCCCGTTCCATAGTTTTGCTCATCAAGATCTCATCGTCTAAATACTAGTTACTTAGGCATCATGGTGTTCAAAATATCTAAACAACTATCAAAGGTAGTGAGACGAGGTTGTTGATGTTGGATGTTAGAATTATGACGGTTTGGATTTACAAATGTTGAATGTCAAGACATTTTAAAATGCGCAATATCAATAAATACATATTATTTACATATCATATACACTAAATGTTCCATATGGTTCTAAAATTTAAATACTAAATGTTTTTAATGTCATAAAGCTAAATAAACATAATAGGCACTAACAATTTAAGTCCAACTAAAAAAACTATTATTATTAAAATATTGTATCAAGTAACTTAAGAGTCTAATTAAGATGAGTGCAAATATAAAAATAACATTATGTTTTCCTTCACATTCTTAGTAATCCCAATAACTGTTAAAATTGTGGACCTTGATAATTTCCTGCGGTGCCAATAACGATGATCTTTAAAAATCATCAGGTACCCTGATCATTTTCCCAGGTGCCAACAACGCTATTTTTATAAAGCATCAGTTACTATCATTTTCCCAGGTGCCAATAACGTTGATTTTTAACAAGCATCATGAGATGAAACAATAATACAAGTAGCAACCACTCAGTTATTGACAATACTCAATACGGATTTCAACTAATTGTGGACCAGTGGCAAAAAGGTATTTGACAGATCTGCAGAAAAGAGATTTACAAAAGGAAATTGGAATTGCCAAGAAAAATTTTACAATGTCCACGAATTTTCAAAGTGTATTACCAAAATTATTTTTAATTTATTACAGTTTTTAAAAATAAAATTTATAGCTTAAAGTATAAATTAAGAATAATTTTGATAACACATTTTAAAATCCGTGGACATTGTAACAACTTCCTTGACAATTATAGTTTCCTTTACAAAATTCAAACGAGTGCAAGTAAAAGAACTGTATGTAAGATGAGCAATTCAATGAGTAGAGTTGAGACAGAGACTAAAAAGTGTTATTTTCGAGACGGATCAAAGATGGTAGAACGCGGGTCATAGCAGAGCTGCTAGCGAGACTCGAAGGTCCGCTCTCTACTGGAATCCAAGTTGTCGTCGAGATCATAGATTCACACAAGAGTTCATCATCTGATATTTCTCGATTCCAACGAAGCACGAACCAAGAACATGTTACAAACTGACTTCGAAGAAAATGAAGATTACAAAAAGTAAAACGTTTTTCTCTTTACGTTCAAAGTCACTACAATGAGAAAGAATGAAGCAAAGGAAAGGCTGAATAAGGGTTCCTTACTGGAGTGGTCAAAACCACCGTTGCTCAAAGCAATATTTGCCGTACAGATCCAGCAAGTTCACAAATGAACTTCTGGAACGCTCAATGTCACTATCGAAAACACTCAAAAAATACCATGTGAGAGGGAGACATTCTGGGCAGCATATGATCTGGTGTTCTCGATTTTTTCATATGTTTTTCTCATTTCTCAAATGAAAGAGGATGTCCTCTATATATAGAGGAAAATAACACATATGCGGCCGGAGGAAAATAACAAATACGCGCTGACCGACCAGATCTCCCAAATCCGGGTGTCAGAGCCGTCGGGCCGCAAGTCACGCTTCACTGTACGAGGCAAACAGCATCGCCAAACGCCGAAAGCAACCGCTCGTGCCGCCTGACATACTATACTGCACGAGGCAGACAGCACCGCCAAACGCCCAAAGCAGGCCATGTCCCCTCCACGTCAGAATCTCTATATAGCACATTGTCTTATGTCGACCAGGCCGCAAGGCCCTGGCCGCATGCGCTCCTGGACGCATGGACACCGAGCCGCATGCGCACCTGGTCGCATAGTGCCATGAAGCATGCGTCCGAGCTAGCAACCGTGCATCCAACTCGCGCAAGAAAACAGATCATGAGCGCCATGCGACGATGCTGACGTGCTAAGTGCAAAGTGTGCCAACAAAGTGCCACTTTGCGCCCTTAAGCACGAGTCTGAGTCTGAGTCCGAGTCGCTAAGCCCTTGCGGGACTTAGCTCCTAAGAAAAACTTGCCAAAGGTGGTGACAAAACAAATATTGTCATAATGGAGTTCACACTTAATCCCTCTAGGAAAAGTTAACCCACATGGGCTTCCACCCCATTTGCATATACCAATACTAAGCATAGCTATATATTGAGATATACACATTTGTGGTTTTCCAATGTGGGGCTAAAACTCCCAAAGCCAAGTGAAAAATACCAACAATCCCCCACATATATCACAATATATGGTTGAGCGTTCCTCATAGTGACTGCCATCATGCATTAGGATAGATATCGCCGATGACTTGAATCTTCCCGCATGGGTCAAACAGTACGATACAAGAATGGACTAGGCCTTGAATTCTGCATCATAGTTGATATTCTTTTCACTCACACAATGACCTCACTTGTGCCATCAGATCGCATGTTAAAGCCCATGTGCTGACCTGGTTTCAGTGTATGTATCTTGGACGTCTACAAACTTTTCCTCAGGAGACGACCTATATCTTTATCCATACACTTAGGTGAGTTCTTTCACTATAGAGAGTTTATTATTTGGCATGAAGTCTTGCGCTTCTGTGCGGTGCTACGCCGCTATGACATGGCCGTCCAAGGTCGAGGGTCCCCTCTTGTAGTGTCATACCACTGTAGCATGAGGACACATGCCTCTTAGTAGTGCCATTACTACACACAACATGGAGCCTTGCGCTCCTGTGCGGTGCTACGCCGATGTGACATGGCTTAAAGTTGAGGTTCACTCCCTCATATGGTGTCACCCACTGTAGCATGAGGTCACGGGCCTCTTAGTAGTGTTGTACTACTTTCCAGTATGAAGTCTTGCGCTTTCGTGCGGTGCTACTCCGCTGTGACATGGCTCGAAGCCGAGGTTCACTCCCTCATGTGGTGTCACCCACTATAGCATGAGGTCACAGGCCTATTTGTAGTGATATACTACCACTCTCTATTTTTTTTAGCATTAGACTACCTACCTATGTGAGGTGCTACCGCCGCTATGACATGGCCCAAAGCCGAGGTTCACTCCCTCGTGTGGTGTCATGCCACTGTAGCTTGGGATACAAGTCCCTTATAGTGCTGAAACTACTCATGTTTCCTGCAATGCACGGGGGACATTCACTCCGCCGAAGAATTCATTAAGGCGTCAAAGCCATCCTCACACAAGAAATGTTATGATCAAGAACAAATAGTAAACCACATTGGTTCCAGGTACGTATCCCATAATGTCCCTGAGGACTACCCATTGTACCTGATATTCTCCTGGTCAATGGTCCTCCCTTGATCCAATAGCTAGATGCTCGATAGATTTCTCTTTGAACCAATAGCATAAAACTAAATTGTAGGATTGCAGAGATGCAATACCAGAGGTCCTTCAAGCCCATATATGTTGTGTCATTGACTATGTGCGGTGTTATTGCCGCTGTGACATGGCCTGCAGCTGAGGCTTTACCCTGTCGAGGTACCTCATTGTGGTGTCACCCCACAGTAACATGGAGTACTACGCTCCTTTATAGTACTTGACTCTGACTATATGTGGTGCTACTGCCGCTGTGACATGGACCGAAGCCGAGGCTTTACCCTGTCGAGGTACCTCATAGTGGTATCACCCTACGGTAGTATGGAGTACTACGCTCCTTTATAGTTCTTACAATCAGCTGGTGCTTGAGGCCAATTATGAACGGATCTGCCAGATTTATCTGACTCCGATCTTTAACCACTGTAATGATCCATGCTTGCTGCGCTCATTCAGTGTTCTGTGTTGGCTTATTATGAATGGATCCGCCAGAAACACCTGGCTCCGAACATTAACCATTGTAATGATCCACGCTGGCTGCGCTCATTCAGTGTTCTGTACTGGCCTATTATGAACGGATCCGCCTGAATCACCTGGCTCCAAACATTAACCATTATAATGATCCACGCTGGTTGCGCTCATTCAGTGTTCTATACTGGCCGGTTATAAACGGATCCGCCAGAATCACGTGGCTCCGAACATTAACTACTGTAATGATCCACGCTGGCTGCGCTCATTCAGTGTTCTGTACTGGCCTGTTATGAACGGATCCGCCAGAATCACCTGGCTCCGAATATTAACCATTGTAATGATCCATGCTGGCTGCGCTCATTCAGTATTCTATGTTTTATCCACACAATTCTCTTCAGACCTTGGAAGAGATGAATATATGCCACTGCTGCAGCTTCCTGGTTTTCACAGTATGTCATTATCAACCGAATATGTGTACTAACCATAGGAAGATCATCTGAGAGCTTTCAGAGCCATTCTGCTTTATATGCTGCAGCTGATAGTTCAAAGAAGTCTGAGAGTAAAGACTGCTTCTTCGACTTCCACGATATAGCAGCACCACTCCTGGAGAAGTCACGTCCTCCTGTGGATCTTTCACTCTTCTTTTCTAAGCACAAACTGGCATCACTGAAGCCTTCCATCATATCTGGATAACTGTTGTAGTGTAGGATATACCACTGAGTCCACTTAAGAATTCTGAGGACTCTCTTCACATCTTTCAGTGTTCAACAACACACATACTGCTCCTGAACTGACTCAGCATACCTACAACGAGAGCTATATCAGGCCTGGTGGTACTCGCAGGTTGAATCATTCACCTGATGATGCTTGAGTACACCAATTGTCTGATGCTTTCCCTTAGATAAGGCTTTATCTCTATGTCACACCTGAGGAGTATCGTCCATGATACCCAAAATGTATGATCAGCTCTTCATGCACATCGCTTGTGACTGAGCAAGCCCCCCTGGCATCCGGATTATCTTATATCCTTAAGGATGATATCCGCAATCCCATGTCCTGAGACTGGACAAAATGACATCTTTGTTCTAGTGATACTTTTATATCCACAGCTGAGATTTAGAAATTCGTTCACATAAATACAAGATGACTCTTTTTTTCTTATCAGCGAACTTCGTGTACACACACTAGTCTGTCTCGCTGATCCTGCGATAACTTTGACTAGATGACTTGTCAAACTTTTGCTGCCACATCTTGGGATTTGCTTCAGGTCGTTTAGAGATATCACCAACCTGCAGACTGTCTTCAAGCATGAATGACAATAATTCTGTCTGTTGTCCGTGAATCTCTCATGACTGTCTTCCTTTATCTGATAAATAATCAGCTTGTGATTAGCAGCTACGGCAATCATCATCCTGATATATGACACCCTCAACGAGGTATCTAAAAACTTTATCTGAGAAAATCCCTAGGCTACAAGTCTATTCTTGAACTCAACTGTTCTGGGTGGTTCCATTTTCTTCTACTGAAGATATATAAGCATCTAAATGGTTTTGCTCCTTCAGACAGATTGATCAACATTCAAGTGTTGATATGGGGTCAATCTCTCCTTAGACTGCCTCCTCTTAGCAGACTAAGTCTCTGGTCTTTATCGTCTCATTATAGGTAAGTGGCACGACCTCCATATGATAGATGATAAGATCATCTTTGGTCCTTCGACCTCCTGACTCTTCTAGCTGACTGCTCTTCGATTTCTGGTTTAAATGTTGTCTCGTAAAAGACAATAGCTTCATGGACTACATCTTTTTCTACAGAAGTGCTAACAACTCTGGCTGATATTTTCCTCCGAAAAACCCCACAATCAAACGATCTTCATGTGGATCTGACTTTGAACCAGAGTTACATCAGAAGTGACGAACGATACTAAGGACCTGACCGTAAGTACAACATTCTCCCACAGACAATCTGGAAGACCCTTTGTACAAAAATATAGAAATCATCATTACTGTCAACTGCAGCGCCTTCCTATCTGCACCTTCAATTGACTGGGAGAGTACGAAGATGTCGTTCCATGGTCAATTTTATGTCCTAAGCTGAACAATGCGAATCTAAAGAACGATGCATATTCCATAGTCAATTCCATGTTCTAAGCTGAACGATGCGAATCCAAAGAACAATACATGTTCCATAGTCAATTCCATGTTCTAAGTTGAACGATGCGAATCCAAAGAACGATGTATGTTCCATAGTCAATTTCATGTTCTAAGCTGAACGATGCTCTTCGTATAGAAAACTTATGAGTCTATTAAGTTGTAAATCAGCATGACGTTCAGCTCCAAACTTGAAGTCCCTGAGGTTCTCGAACGCTTCATCCTTCGATTATGAGAAGATATGCGAAGGCATTTTCCGAGAAATTGTCGAAGAAAGAAGTGATAAACTTTATCCCGACCCTTTGTGGAGAATAGAAGTCACAGATATCTGAGTGCAGCAGCTCCATAGGATCTGTACTTGTAGTCATCCGTCTAAATGGCTTCCTGACTACCTATGTCTGAACATAGCCATCACGTCTCTCCTCCTCCTTACCCCCACATCTTGGAGATATCCCTGAACTTAGACATCTTTGTTGAAAGAGACATGTCATAGTCAGATGCATCACAACTCAATAAGAGCAATCTCCTCCTCAAACCGGAAGTCCATAATCATCATCATGATCCCTAGATCTTCTGCTTGACACTTGTTCGCCATAGAGACCTCCTTCTTAGATAGTGCTCTGCTTGGTGAACTGCTCTTTCACAGAGCATGCGTGGCCGAATGCACCGGTGTCTACCCACCAGTCAGTAACCATGCTTGATAACTCAACCTGTGCAATCATAGCAACCAAGTTAAGTAATCAAAAGAACCAAGTTTTAGCTATACCTTGCTATATTTGTTCAAATTGGTTCTGGTTTCAAGCTCCAATTTTATCCATGCGTCAAGTCTTGCCAGAGCAGTGACCTTCATGTGAAAAGCCTCCATGCGTCCTGCATGCGCATAAGCCTTCATGCGTCATGCATGCGCATAGGCCTCCATGCGGCCAGAAATTGCCATGCGGCAAGAGTCTTGCCAACCGTCAAGAACTGTCTTGCGCTATGTCTTGTCATGCATAAACTATGCAATCCTTGGTCAACTTGTAATCTTCCTTCCAACTGGAATGTGCGTCCTTCAAACGCTAACTCCTCCATCATAGAAAATGGTAGGTTCTGACAACTCACGTTCAACATTTGACAAAGGACTCCTTCCCTCATCCAAATGTTCGAAGTGTATCCCGTTAATTTCCTCAAGTTTGTGAAAACTTATTGCCAGAAGATTTGATCGGATGTTCTACCTCTTTCTTCGGATCTTGCTTTGAGATTGTTATTTCTGAGACGGATCAAAGATGGTAGAACGCGGGCCATATCAGAGCTGCTAGCGAGACCCGAAGGTCCGCTCTCGACTGGAACCCAAGTTGTCGTCGAGATCAGAGATTCACACAAGAGTTCCTCATCTGATATTTTTTTATTCCAACGAAGCACGAACCAAGAACAGGTTACAAACTGACTTCGAAGAAAATAAAGATTACAACAAGCAATAAGTAAAACGTTTTTCTCTTTACGTTCGCAGACGCTACAATGATAAAGAACGAAGCAAAGGAAAGGATGAATAAGCGCTCCTTTCTGGGATGGTCAAAACCACTGTTGCTCAGAGTTCCATGTAGTACAAGTTCAGCATCAGAGTTCCATGTAGTACAAGATCAACACTGACGAGATCAACTCAAATGGTTCAAATCCTGTGTGAGTGTATAGGTAAAACCAAACGATTAATGAGTGCGCTAAATTTTTTAAGCTTGGTAAGAAACTAGAATTCACAAATTGAGTACTTCTTCAGTTCTTTGGACCCAATAAATTTAGGTCTTCAAAGTAACCTTAATATAAGCAGGCTAGGGAAAGCAACTAAGGCTCAATATAATACAAACCAACCATTATGTTTCTATCCTCTGCATGATCCACATGCGTGAACTCGAGCATGAACACATCCACCACCACCATAAACTTAAGTAGAAATATCATACTAGAAAAATGAGGGAGGTCGGCACACGTGCTCAGTACTCCCAAGAAACCATAGATCTACCATTGTAGTAGTAGGCACTTTATCTCCTTTCCATAAGCCACTACCAGCAGAAAGAAGGTAGGCAGCCATATTTGACTTTGAAATGGTATATATATATATATATATATATATATATATATATATATATATATATATATATATATATATATATATATATATATATATATATATATATATATATAATGGTGGTTTCATATAATGGAATCATCATGGTTGAGATTAAAAAGTGGTGTGATCTACACATTAGTGGTGTGATCTACACATTTTAATATTAACCATCTAAATCAAATCCAATATATATATATATATATATATATATATATATATATATATATATATAATGGTGGTTTCATATAATGGAATCATCATGGTTGAGATTAAAAAGTGGTGTGATCTACACATTAGTGGTGTGATCTACACATTTTAATATTAACCATCTAAATCAATTGTATTGATTTAGAACCACCCGGATTGTTTCATATAATGGAATCATCCTATGTCACATAGGTTGGATTGGGATTGAATGGTTGAGATTAAAAAGTGGTGGAATCTACACATTTTAATATCAACCATCTAAATCAAATCCAACCCATGATACACCGGGTGGTTCCATAATATGAAACCACCCGGATGATTTTAGAGCATTTGTGTGTGTGTGTGTGTGTCTATATATATATATATATATATATATATATATATATATATATATATATATATATATATATATTGCAAATGACGTCTAGCCTAATGGTTAAGACCGATGCACCTGGACGGGGTGGTGGTTGACCAACGAACAAGCACGAGCCAGGCAATAAGAAAGCACCGAGCTTGGGGCGTCAAGAAGGATAGCCAACATAGAAGTTGCACATTCCATTAATTCATTCTCCTTTGGGATCAAGACCCTCTAGCGCCATTAATTCATTCTTCTTTGGAAGAATTAAATGGTGGAGTGGTGGTTGGGTGCAGGCGCATGGAGCGGTACGGTGCGGTCCGGACGGTGCGCGGATGCGATGCGGGTGCAGGTGCGGTGCGGCTACGGCTACGCGAGGCCTTCGGACCGTATGGAACCTTCAGGAATTGTGCCTTCGGGCTGGGTTGGTGGTGTTTTCGAGCCGGAATGTAAGCCTTCAGGCTGGGTGGGACCTTCGGATTAGGGATTGTATATATAGGCCTTCGGACTGGATTTGTTGTAAGCCTTCGGACTGAGTTGTATATATAGGCCTTCGGACTGGGTGGAGACACCTGATCCACGATCCATCCGTAAGTGGGATATGATGACAGCTCGGGAGGAGGGAGTTAAGAAATCCACACTAGAGTTTAGGATACTAATGATAGCTAGGGCGAAAGGATTCAAATTCTTCTCCACCGCGATGAAAACACCGTCCGCCCTAATGAGGGGGTCGGATATCCCTGATGGAGAGAGAGAATGGACTGAGATCTACCACGAGTAGCGCGGAGTTGGAGGATCCAATTGGGGATCCTAGCTGAGGATCCATGCCGGACAGGGAACCAGCACCCAGCTCCTCGACCTATCTCCCCCAACCACCTGAAGCCCCAACTCCTGACCCTCAGGCACCGGGTCCCCAAGAACAGTGGCCGACACCACAATGCCTTTTTCCCTTCCTCGCCTTGTTCGCTACATCCTTCGCAACAGAAGATACGGCTCCTGCGGACGATCCACCAACCTTGGGAGAGAATTTGCACGACGAAATTTAATGTCCTCGATGCCGACAAGCGGTGCAATACAGGAGAATTTTCTCGTAGAAGATGGGTTGCCAATAGCTTCGATTTTTACGGAGCTCAATCCTGACCTTCTTAATTAAAGGCTTTGCTTGTGTCAACTTCGACAAAAATCCTGGCTCTGTTTGGCCTGGAGACCATGGACGAGGCTTTTTCAATTGCAAGAGAAGTCCCAACGCATTCCGCAATGTTTAAGAGCTGGAGGGCGAAGGTCGGGCAGAGAGGCCCACAGCGGAGCTAGAGCAGATTCCTCAAAGGGAGAAAATTATGGAGTCCATTTGAACATCCTCATCGGACCCCTCTGGATCATCTCCAACAATTATTACACCAAACAATTTCAACCACACATTCATTTCAATCGTGTGGTTATAAATCTTCTTCTAAAGTAGTGCCACGTCAGCATCATTCTCAACCACACATTTAAAAAAAAAAGACTATGCTAGGACTACAACCAAATGCCTACAACCGTCACGTGACGGCCGTCCGTTGGAGGAGGGGGGGAGGAGAGGTGGAACCCGGTAGCTGCATGGGTGGTCGTCACGTGGCCGGAACGCCACGTGACGATCGTTCATTGGGAGAGAGGTGGGGCCGGGGGTGGCCCACATAGTAGGAGGGATGAGAGGGTTGTAAGAATGTTGTAATTATTTGGTAGTAAACTTAACATTATTGTTAAAAAAATGTGTGGTTAAAAATAAATGTTGCAATAATTGTTACAATAATCATTGATACAAAATATATATATATATATATATATATATATATATATAAAAGTCAAACAAAAGCTAAGAGCACAAGCACTGTTAGTTATGTAGGGTACCCTACCCAGCCAACTGTTAAGTTCCGGACCTCCGTATCAGCTTGGCCTTTTCTGCTCTCAACGTGTCACCGATATCCATTGTTAATTACTTAAAGCTATCGTGTAGTACTTATGTTTGATGGATTCATGATTCACAGTGTTAAAAGCAGCATTGATCTACACACAAATGGTTCTTTAAACTTTTCTTCTCCAACTGCCCTATAGTGTTGGAACTTGAACCTCGCTTTATAAGCAAAGAAAATATTATATTGTGTCCTAGAATTTAATATACAATGTTCCCAACTTGAGCTTTCTTATGGAACTGCCTGCTTTTTAGGTAGACAGTGGCCGGAGTTAGATTGGATTCGGTTTCGAGTCATAATTATTCAGTTAGAATCTGCTTGACAATTTTAGTAATAACGGTTATAAGATATTTTTAAATTATCGATTATGAACGGTTACGAGAGATCTAATTTTTGTAGTTTAAGTAGCGACTTTTAAACTAGTACAACAATTGCTTGGTAATTCATTAACAAACGGTTCTGAAAATTTTTTACATGAATAAAATTACATATATGTCCATATATAAATAAAATAATAAAAACACATAAAATAATAAAAATAATACATGAAATAATAAAAATACATGAAATAATATAAATGTCGGAACAAAAGTATAAGAGAGATTTTAAGAACTTATTGAAAAAAATAGATGTAGTTTGGAGGAAATAGAAGGCACATTTGATAAAAATAATATAAACACACAAAATAATAATAAAACACAAAAATAATAGAAACGACTGGATGAAAGTATGAGAGAGATTTTAAAAATTTATTGAAAAAAATAGCCGTAGTTTGGAAGTAGTAGAAGGAAAACACAGATGAAAAAAAAAGGTTAATAGTAGTCATAATTATATTTTTTTGTGAGGATATAAATGTTATAGAATAATAAAATTCCTCAAAATCCGTTGATTTGGGGTGTTTAAAGACACCAAAAATTATATTACACCAGTTTTGAAAAAAATTGAGCCGACCAAAACTAGTGTCTCAAAAAAATTAACAAGTAGCGATTTTTAATATACTTCATAAACAGTCGGTTCAAAAATATTCTAAAACCGATAAAAATACCGTTACCAAGCATACCCTTAGTTTTTATTATTATTTTATGTTTTGTCCCTTTGGGTTTTGTTTGGTTTAACCACATGGTTTGGAAATGGGACATTTGTGTTTGGATGGAGATACTTGCTTAATGGGTTGATAGTTAGATGGATTATTGGATGATGTTTACTTTGGATAGGATAACTTTTAAGAAGATCTCTCATCAAATCATATGATATCTTGCTGGAATCTTTTGATAATCTTAGAAGATCGTAGAATCTTCTTGATATCTTGAAAAAATTCTAGTATATTGGAGGATTAAATAATATTTTTGGAAATCTTTTGGTTAAATGTCTTAACTACTTCTATTGAGATTCATTTTATCTTGTTTGTTGGATTTGTAGCTAAGTTCATCGAGCTATATCTTTGTCGATTGAATTGGTTATCCTAAAGATGAGCTTTATCTTCTTATAACCATCTTGGAAGCCTACATAAGAAACCATCCCCCTAATTCATTATTGCTTCTGATTATTCTACTTTTGATGTATATATAGAGAAGAAGAAAAAGAAGAAGAAGAAGAAGCCGCCACCTTGTCGAAGTTTTGTCAAAATGTGTGAAGAATTCAACGAAGAAAAAGAAGAGAGAATGAGAAGTTTTACGGAGGACTAGGGGCGGACCTACATGAGGACAAGTGGGGGTAGTTGTCCCACTGAATTTTTACTTCCGAATTAAATATTTATGTTCCTTTGAAATTTTTTTCATCAATTTTATGTTTTGTCCCTCCAAAATTTATAATTTTTAATTTATACATACATATTTACATCATATTTTTCTTTTTTATTTCATAAATTTCAAACATGTGTCAAAATATTCAATCAAACTAAGATATCTTTAAATCTAAGTCTCTAAACATCTCATTTTTATTTTGGGAATGAATTTTGATGTAGTAACTTTATTTAACAAAATTTTAAATTTTTTTATATTTTAGATTGATTTTTCTCTACTAAATTTTTCGGGACTATTTTCTCCTTGTTATCACTCACTCTCTCTCTCTCTCTCTCTCTCTCTCTCTCTTAATAAAAGATATTCTCTCGTCCCTCTCCCACTTTAGATACAATAATCTAAAAAAATTTATATTCTAGATGTTGTATGCTTTTATGCTGATGTTATCTTTACGTACTGTATCTATATCTTCTTGGTTTTTGAATGATGTTGAGAACACCAAATTTGATAACACTAGACCTTTACTTTGCTTGAATAATGGAAAAACGGAATTGCTGCCTAATCATTTAACTTGTTAGAATCTTCAGACCCTGATATGTATTAATGAGACTTTAGAACTTAGTAAAATGTGGATTGTGAAATATTGACTGAATGTTGATTAGAAGAACATCATAATTAGAGGACCCTCGTGATAGTATATTATTTCAAAATTGTTACGAATTGTATATTAAGTAGAGAACTTAGACCGGTACAGTAAAAATGCTACGGAACCTGTCGTGAATACTAGCGACGGGCGCCTTTATTGCTGTTGGCTTTGAACATGAGAACCTTGGTTTGATAAAAGATAGGAAAAATAAATACAAAGTGGATTAAAAACTTGAGGTGCTACTTGAAATGTTGGGTTTAGTAAGATAGTGTTAATAAATGGATTGTGTGACACTATTAAATGTCATAGCTATCGACGCATATGTGATGACAGTATGATACTTGGCACGATTGTGTTTTGTACTAAAAGTAATGGCAAATTAGTGACTCTTTTGTAAAAATTGTTGGAGTTTTTCACTTTACTTTGGGAGTTTTAATTTCATATTGAAAAACCATCAATGTGTATATCTCAATATATAGTTTTGCTTAGTATTGGTATATGCACATGGGGTGGTGACCCATATGGGTTGACTTTCCTAGAGGGATTAAGTGTGAACCCCATTATGACAATTTTTATTTTGTCACCACCTTTGAAAAAATTTTCTTAGGAACTAAGTCCCAAAGGGGCTTAGCGACTCGGACTCGAGCTCAAGGGCGCAAAGTGACGCTTTGTTGGCGCACTTTACACTTAGCACGTCAGCATCGTCGCATGCACGATTGTTGCTTGCTCGGGTCAGCATCGTCGCATGACACTCGTGCGCTCCTTTTATGTGCGAGTTACATTCACGATTGTTGTGTGCTCGGACGCATGCTTCGTGGAGACATGCGGTCAAGTGCGTATGAGGCCAGGGGCGCATGCGGCCTGGAGCTATGCGGCCAGGCGCTATGCAGCCAGCAAGTTAGCTTGAGCAAGTCAAGTGTGAAGGGGACAAGGACTGCTGTTGGCGGCTCGGTGAGGCATTGTCTGCTATGTGCAGTACAGCGGGCAGGCGGCTCGTGGCTCTCTGTGCCACGCGGCTGCAGCGGCTGCAGCTTTCGGCGCCTGACGGCGTTGTCTGCTCTGTGCAGTACAGCGACGCATGCGGCTCATGCGGCCTAATTTTTTTCTCATGCCGCATGGAAGCTAAAATCCTCTTTACATAGAGGCTCTCTTTCATTTAGTGTTGTTGAAAATTTTGAGAAAGAGAGAAAATTTGAGAGCACCAGCATAACCTACGGCAGTTTTTAGCATCATTTCAAAAGAATCTTTCGAGTGATCCGAATGTGACCAAGAGCGTTCCAGAAGTTCTCGTGTGAACTTGCTGGATCCTGGGGACAGATCGTTGTATAGCGTGAATCTTGCCTTGAGATCTGGTGGTTTTGATCACCCTAACATGAGTTTTCTTCTTTGTATTTTTGTTCTTCTTCCCGTTCTTCTCTTTGTAGCGTCTGCGAACGTAAAGAGAAGAACGGTTTTCTGATTCTTGTTGTATTTGCATTTTCTTTGGGTTGTCAGTTTGTAACATGTTCCTTGTTTAGTGCTTCTGTTGGGTTGTGTGTCACTGAAGATGAACTCTTGTGTGAATCTCAGTGTACCAACTTCTTTTCTGGAGTTTGTAGAGACGAACTCTTGTGTAAGTCTCTACTTTGTGGCTACCTCTTTTTCTTTGATCTGACTTCGGGACTAACAATCTCAAGGCAAGATCCGAGTTAGAATGGACAACCGCTCAAACCTTCTCGATACTAGCATTCACAAGCTTGAGAAGTTTGATGGCGAACACTACTACATTTGGAAGAGGAAGATATCCTTGAATCTTCGTCTTGTCAAAGTTGCTTATGTGTTGGTTGATCCTGAACCTACCATTCCCGAAGATGGAGGAGAGCTTGCAGTTGGTGTGGCGCAGGACGCACACTCCAAGTGGAAGGAAGACACGACCTCTGCAGGTTGTTGATTCTCAATGCTATGGATGACTCGATGGCGGAGTCCTACAGCAAGAAAGAGAAGGCAAGAGATGTCTGAGAATTTCTTGAGAAACACTACAAAATTGATGAGAAAATGTCCAAAATCCATCTCGTCGAGAAGTTCTTCACTTTACAATTTGAGGACGAGAAGGTAATGTTACCACAAGTTAAGAAACTTCTGAAGATGCAGCAGAAACTAGAGGAAGAGGGCGTGAAGCAGGAAGACAAATTTATGGTGGGGGCTATCGTCACCAAACTTCCTCCAGGATGGATCAGGTTCAAGACTGACATGTACCGTAAAAAAGATGGAGATCCAGCTCGAAGATCTTCTTCACTGGATTCACATTGAAGATGAAGTCATGGGACAACTGAAATTGGACTCATTGTCCAAGCAGTTGGCTAAGGCCAATATGGTACGTGCTAGTGACTCTAAAGGGAAGCAAAAAAATTTCTACAAGAAGAAGAATAAGGACTTCAACCAGCTGAAGGTGAAGTCGGCTCAGTTCAAGCCAAAGCCGAAGACTGATGTGACATGCTACAACTGTGGCAAGAAGGGTCACTACAAGAGCGACTGCATGTCGAAGCCTAAATCGAATGAGCAAGGTAAGCTTAACCTAATTGCTATGACTGCGTAGGTTGAGACACTTGGCGTAGACAGTGACCGGTGGGTGGACACTGGTGCATCTTGCCACGTGTGCTATAAAAAGTTGTTCGTCAAGTATGAGCCTACCTCTGAGAAAGTCTCGATGGCGGATAAGTCTCAAGTTGCAGTGTTGGGGATAGGGACGGTAGTACTGAAGCTGACTTCTGAAAAGTCACTTACACTGGAGAATGTGAAGCACGTACTAATGATCACCAAGAATCTGGTTTCTAGGAGTCTGTTGTGCAAGGCGGGCCTGAGGATGGATATCAATGTCGGTCAGATGGTTATGTCCTACAAAAGAACATACTTCGAAAAAGCTTCATGTACCGAAGGGATATTTAAACTGCAGCTTGTAACTTCTTCTGTTTGTATCAATGTAGTCTCTACTTCTGGTTACTCTCTTGAGTTATGGTATAATAGACTATGACATGCATTGTAAACGCATTAACAAGATGTCTAGTCTAGGCCTTATCTCCAAATGTGGGGGTAAGGAGGTAGAGAAATGTGAAGTCTGTGCGCAGACGAAGATCGACAGAAAAATATTCAAAAGAGTGAACCAAAGCACAGATCTTCTAGAGTTGGTACACTCAGATATCTATGACTTCAAGCAATTCTCCACAAAAGCCGAAATAAAGTATTTTATCACTTTCATTGACGATTTCTCGAAGTACGCATTCGTATATCTTCTCAAGTCGAAAGATGAAGCGTTCGAGAAGTTCAAGGACTTCAAAGCTGAAGCAGAACGTCAAACCGGTCAACAACTCAAAAGACTCAGAAGCGACCGAGGTGGAGAATATCGTTCCTTGGAATTTGTATCATTCTGCAAAGAGCATAGAATTGTCAACGAAACGACTGTTCCGTATTCTTTCCAATCTAATGGTGTAGCAGAAAGGAAGAACATGATGCTGACAGAGATGATAAACTCCATGTTGCTGATAGCAGGACTTTCAAAGTACTTCTGGGGAGAAGCAACGCTTACAGCTACGTTTATTCTGAATAGAGTATCGTTCGCGACATCTGACATTACTCCTCATGAACTCTGGTTCAAGGTCAGACCCGACTTTAATGTCATTCGAGTGTGGGGGTGTCTAGCGTATATGAAGCTTTCAGACCTCAAGATTCAGAAGCTAGGAACGAGAACTACGAAGACCATATTTCTGGGCTATGCTGATAAGAGTGATGCTCGGAGGTTCCTTGATATCGAATCTAATCATATAATAGAATCTCGCGACGCAAAATTCTTTGAAGACAAGTTTGCTAGACAGAAAAATGTTGTTCTCGCAGATGTCCCGGAGAATGTTGCTAGCACATACGAGGCAAGTACCTCTCAAAAAGTTGTCCAAGAAGAAGTTGTCGATGATGAGACAACATTTGAACCAGAACCCGCTGAGCCAAGAGCAAAACGAGTGAGGAGGCCGAAGGACTTCAGAGAAGACTTTGTTACCTATCATGTGGAAGCTGATCCACTTACCTATGATGAGGCAATGAAGACCAGAGATGCTATTTTCTGGAAAGAGACTATTCATGACGAGTTTGACTCGATAACTTCTAATAATACTTGGAAGTTAATCGATCTTCCTGAAGGAGCTAAATCCATCGGATGCAAGTAGATATTTAAGAAGATGATGAAAGTAGACGGAACTGTTGACAAGTTCAAGGTCGGACTAGTGGTCAAGGGATTTTCTCAGATATAGGGGATTGACTACTTCGATACCTATGCTTCCGTTGCACAGATGACTACTATCAAGATGTTGATTGCTCTAGGTGATATTCACAGAATGGTGATTCATCAGATGGACGTCAAGACAACATTTTTGAATGGTGAACTGACTGAGGAGATTTACATGCAGCAGCCAGAAGGGTTTATCGTCAAAGGGCTTGAAGAAAAAGTATGCAAACTGATAAAATCTCTGTATGGTCTAAAGCAAGTTCCCAAATTATGGCACAAGAATTTAACAAAGTTATCAGATCAAATGGCTAAAAGGTCAGCAAAACTGATAAGTGTGTTTACACAAAGTTCGCTGGCGATAGAGGTGTCATCGTTTGTCTCTTTGTGGATGACATGCTAATCCTAAGCACGGATGAAGAATGTGTCACTAGAACAAAGATGTTTATCTCGTCTTAATTTAGTATGAAGGACATGAGAGATGCAGATGTCATCCTTGGGATTAAGATAATCCGGACGAAAGCTGGGCTTGCTCTATCACAAGCTCACTACGTGGAGAAAATGCTCACACGCTATGGATATCAGGATCTTCCAGGGATCGATACTCCATATAGGTGTGACAAGAAACTGAAGCCTATCCCAGGAAAAAGCGTCAGACAGTTGGAGTATTTTAGCGTCATCGGGAGCTTGATGTATGCTATAAATGCCACTAGGCCAGACATTGCTTTTGTTGTAAGGATACTGAGTAGATTTACGAGTAACCCAGGAGTTGAAGAGGGGGATGAGATACCTCAAAAAGACTCTAAAGTTTGTACTTTACTACAGCGGAGATCCAGCAGTGGTAGAAGGCTTCAATGATGCTAGTTGGTGCTCAGAAGAATAGAGCGAGAGATCCATAGGAGGATATGTTTTCTTAATGGAAGGAGTTGTCACATCGTGGAAGTCGAAGAAGTAGACGATGCTCTCACGCTTATCAATGGAGTCTGAGTTCTATGCACTTGCAACTGTAAAAGATGAAGCAGAATGGCTTCGGGAGCTCATGTACGATTTTTCAATGGTTGGTATGCAGATTACAGTTGTACCGATATACTGCGGCAACCAGGCAGCTACAACAGTAGCATCTAATAATCTTTTCAATGGAAAGAAGAGCATTGTGAGGCTTCGGCACAGAGCACTGAACAATCTCATCAAGACTGATGTCATTGCAATGGTGGATGTTCGGAGTCAGGAGAACCTGGCGAATCCGTTCACTAAAGGTCTCAGGCGCCAGCTAGTCGAAGACACAACAAGTAAAATGGGCTTGAAGGACCTCTGATATTATGTCTTTGTAATCCTACCATTATGTTTTATGTTATTAGTTCAAAGAGAAATCTACTAGGCATCTAGCTTTTTGTTCAAGGAAGGACCACTGACTGGAAAAATATCAGGTACAATGGGTAGTCCTTATGGACAATGTGGGATACATACCTGAAACTACTGTAGTCTACTATTTTGTTCTATAGAATAATTCCTGTGTAAGGTTGGCTTCAACGCCTTAATGAGTTCTCGGACAGAGTGAATGTCCGGCGTGCGTTGCAGGAAGCACATGTAGTTCAGCACTACAAGGGACTTGTATCCTATGCTACAGTGGTGTGACACCACGATGAGGTAAAAGATGTAAAGCCTCGACTGCGAGCAATGTCACAGCGGCAATAGCACCGTAAATAGGCAGGTAGCCTAATGCTGAAAAGATAGAGAGTTGTAGCACATCACTATTAAGAGGCAGGTGACCTCATGCTACAGTGGGTGACACCATATGAGGTAGTTAACCTCGGCTGCGAGCCATGTCACAGGGGCGTAGCACCGCACGGAAGCGCAAGGCTTCATGCTGGAATGTAGTACAACACTACTAAGAGGCTAGTGATCTCCTGCAACTGTGGGTGACACCACATGAGGTAGTTAACCTCGGCTACGAGCCATGTCACAGCGGCGTAGCACCGCACGAAAGCGCAATGCTTCATGCTAGAAAATATTAAACTCTCTTAAAAAATAACTCACCTAAGTGTATGTGTCACGCCCCGATCTCCCGTAGGCTAATCGGCCGTCCCCGCTAGACGAGAATCATCACGCTAGCGCTCCCGCGGGACGATCGCTTGACCCATATGGGCGTAATGTCGTACGAGCGTGAGCCGTGCCCGTGCAAGGCCGTGGTCCATGCTGGCGGTAAGAGGTCTAAGCCATAGAGTCGCACAGATTGTCCGAGTGCAGCGAAATTATAAACGCATAGGCGATTGGTAACAAGTTTACAGAGTCGTCAATAGCGGAAGCATTGAATAACAGAAGTATAGAAGTAAAGCAAACTCTTTATTGATATTGAACAATGTGTTACAGGCGGCGCATAGTCGAGATTATAAGTCGCTCAAGCCTCTCTCTCTTAAACAGTAAAAGCGTGCCAAGTGGCTACATTTGTGGAATGATATATAGGCGATGTTCCAACATTATGTCTTGTATATGTGCTTCAGTTTCGGACGCAACGCTCCAGAGTGAACTCCACGCCTTAGCACGCACGAAGGAGGCATTCGTACCGAACGAGGTTCTTCCGTACCCTGCAAACAATCTGGTGGATTATCAGTACATGAATGCACTGGTGGAGAGGCTACTCGCCCGCTCGACAAATCCAAATACGTTCAATAGGTTTAGTACACCATCTATTTAGTTATCTTTCTAATCTTATCTTAGGATCAGTTTCATGACAATGTTGAAAAGCCTAACTCGTGTGGCAGTGCACCATGCGATATAAGAGAAAATACTGCGAGACTTACCAACTTACCATTTGTCCTTCCCTGTCCAAGGCAAACCAAGTTAATTCAAGCACGAGCATATATATATATATATATATATATATATATATATATATATATATATATATATATATATATATATATATATATAGGCGAGTGGAGTGAGGCGAACGCTAGTGAGGAAGGAAGGAGTTCGAGCGCATCGCACTGCCGCATAAATAATTGATCCGCTGGTGGTCTTGCCTGCTTAGTGCGGAAGTGCGTAAAGTAGGTATATATATGAATTCAGGGGCAATAGCATATGCAAACACAAGTGTTTCAGTGCAATATTTTATTTTGGGTGCACGAGCATACAGGTTATCCAGAAGTGTTGTAGAGGATGCTCAAGTGTTTCAGTTTATTGACTGCGATGCAATGACTCGCATGCGGATTGCCGCTAAGCGATGATGACTTATCTATATGAACAGGAGGGTCACTAGCATAGCCATAATGGATGATGCCTCACTAGCGGAATATTTGAAACACTTTGAATATGGCATTGCAGGCCATTCCGCCGAACAAATAGAGACGCCTCTCAATGAGTATGGGGTTCAGAATGGTGCGAACAGTAAAATAATATTGGCGTTGCGCACCGTCCCCATAAACAATGAGAGAACAACATGGAGTCCGTCTAGACCGGATCGATCCCAGTGCCCCGAGACCGTCCGAGAAATGGGATGTTGTAATTTCCCTTGTGCACAAGTTGTTCGTGACCATGCAGGTCTTGGGTTTGAGGTTCACAGGATAACTCAATTTTGTTCAGGACAAGTATGCTCCACGAGCTGTGATTTCTTGTTTTACATGACATGATTCTTGTCCAGTGTTCACTTGACTTGATGTAATCTAAGGCAATACGAGTGTGAGACAATCATATAGCATGATCTGTCTTGGATAGTCTTCCTGAGCCGTTAGATTGAGTAGAAGATGAGTATCAATTTCTCTGAGGCGATGTTACCTTGCTTAACTGTCCATTGATGCAGTCCCCTAGTTCGGTAAATGCCTTGGCGACCTAACGGTCCTGAATAATTTCAATGTTCTATACTTTGCTCCGAACGACTATTAGATATTCTTCCGGTGGTTGGATGAAAATAAGGCAAGATAGCATTCACTTGATATTGGCATGCAATTATGTGTCAAGCATTGAATTGAAGCAACGAGTACAAGTTAATATATAAGCAGGCAATCATTGCATTCATAAGAAAATTTAAGCATTTATGTTGGCTCGGGCCCAAGGGTAAGCCGAGGAGTGAAACCGTAAAGGGACTTACCGAGCGACACAATCTAGGGTCGTGCAGTATAGCAAGTGAACAGTGCATTACGAAGTATACATATATCGTTCTACTTGAGGCATAGCAGGGTCTAGTTGAACAAGGCAAAGGGAGCATGCAAGGGTCTGTATATAAGCAAAGTTTTATTTTCATGTTCTAACACAAGCAATACAAGTTGGGATTATTCTCTTAGCTAGGTGCGTTGTATTCTTATTAGCATGCAGGGGATGACTCACCTAGCAGCTAGCATGAAATGCCATATTTTAAGTGTGCTGGCTAAGCAAAGACAAGTTTATCGTAGCCACCCACCTTAGCGATAATTCGCCTCGGTCGAGCGAGCCTCTGAAAGCCTAAGCCGAAACTCCTGAAGGGCCAAGTCGAAAAATTCTTTTACCTCAAACGAGTATTCTCGTTGAGCAAAGCGGGTCGGGACGTTGCATTTTTGCCGTGAATCGGCAGTTCGCTTGAGCGGAATAGGTCGTTACAGTATGGACAGAGATACAAGCCGTCTCTTGAGGGTAAACTTGTAGACACCCAAGATACATACACCGAAACCAGGTCAGTACAAGGCCTTTAATGTGCGACCGGAGGTACAGCTGATGTCATTGTGCGAGTGGGAAGAACAACAGCTATGGTTCAGAATTTAAGGTATAGTCCATTCTTGTATCATACTATTATTTGACCCATGTGGGAAGATTCAAGTCGTGGGCGACATCTATCCTAATGCATGATAGATAGTCACTGTGAAAAATGTTCGACCATATATTGTGATATATGTGGAGGATTATTGGTATTTTTTTACTTTGTTTTGGGAGTTTTAGTCCCACATTGGAAAACCACCAATGTGTATATCTCAATATATAGCTTTGCTTAGTATTAGTATATGCACATTGGGCGGTGGTCCATGTGGGTTGACTTTCCTAGAGGGATTAAGTGTGAACCCCATTATGACAATCTTTATTTTGCCACCACCTTTGAAAAGTTTTCCTTAGGAGCTAAACCCCAAAGGGGCTTAGCGACTCGAACTCGGACTCGGGCTCAAGGGTGCAAAGTGGCTATTTGTTGGCGCACTTTGCACGTAGCACATCAACATCGTCGCATGCTTCGTGGAGCCATGCGGCCAAGGCCATCCGCTCCTTTTAATCGTGAGTTACATGCACGGTTGCTTGCTCAGGTGCATACTTCGTGGAGCCATGCGGCCAGGGGCCATGCGGTCAGGTGCCCATGTGGACATGTGCGCATGCGGCCAGAGTCCATGCGGTCAGGTGTTCATGCGGTCAGGTGCGCATGCGGTCAAGTGCTCATGCGGACAGGTGCGCATGGGCCAGTTGCCATGTGGTCAGGGGCGCATGCGGCCAGGAGCCAATGCGGCCTGGAACTATGCGACCAGGTGCTATGCGGCCAGCAAGTTAGCTTGAGCGAGTCAAGTGTGGAGGGAACTGGGACTGGTGTTGGTGGCTCGGTGCGATGTTGTCTGCTCTATGCAGTACAGTGCGCAGGCGGTGCAGGTGGCTCATGGTTCTCTGTGCCACGCGGCTACAACATCTGCAATTTTTGGCGCCTGACGGCGCTGTCTGCTCTGTACAGTACAGCAGCGCAAGCAGCTCATGCGGCCTAATTTTTTTCTCATGCCGCATGGAAATAGAAATCCTCTTTATAGAGAGGTTCTCCTCTTTCATTTAGTGTTGTTGAAAAAACTGAGAAAAATTGAGAAAAATTGAGAGCACTGGCAGGACCTGCGACAGTTTTTAGCATCCTTCCAAAGGAATATTCCGAGTGATCCGAATATAACCAAGAGCGTTCCAGAAGTTCTCATGTGAACTTGCTGGATCCTACGGACAGATCGTTGTATAGCACGAATCCTGCCTTGAGCTCTGGTGGTTTTGATTACCCCAACAGGAGTTTCCTTCTTTGTATTTCTGTTCTTGTTCTCGTTCTTCTCGGTGTAGCGTCTGCGAACGTAAAGAGGAGGGATTTTCTAATTCTTATTGTATTTGCATTTTCTTTGGGTTGTCATTGTAACATGTTCCTTGTTTAGTGCTTCTGTGGGGTTGTGTGTCACTGAAGAGGAACTCTTGTGTGAATCTCAGTGCACCAACTTCTCTTCTGGAGTTTGTAGAGATGAACTCTTGTGTGAGTCTCTACTTTGTGGCTATATCTTCTTCTTTGATCTGATTTCGAGACTAACAAAAAATTGTTAGGTACAATAATACTATCCAAAGATGTAATGAATGCTCCATGAGAAGAAGAGATGTTATCATATGAAACAAACCGAGTAAGGTCTCAACCATATCTATCAGGAGGATTTTTCGCAGTGCTGCGAGTGGTCCTCCGTACTGATAATGGTGTGGGAGGAGTAAGAAGAATGATATCACCTGAAGAAAAATCTGGTGGTGGTGGTGGTGTAGGCGTCTAAGGAGTCGAGACGGACGCAGGCAAGGGACTTGGCACTGGCACTATAGGTACTGGTCCTGCAGTTTGCTTCCCTTTCCTGCTGTAGGTTGTCACGCCCCGAGGCGTCCCCCGAGTCGTGACCGCCGTGCGGGCCTGGGGTTGCGCCCGCACAAGGCTAAAGTATTTTGCATAGCAAGCACATATTCAAAGTACGCAGATAAATTAAAACACAGATTTGAAACATGGAAAAGTTCTCTTTATTGATAATGAACATCTATTACAAACTCTTGAACGAGTTAGCTTAAATGCCGAACGACTTACAAAAGAGATGACTCAAAATGAGATAGCAGTCCTGTACATTACATCCCTTTATAAACTCGAAATGATAAAGACCTCCAGGCTGGAGGATAGCTTTGCCACGGAGCTGCATTTGTGTATGAAGAGTTGCAAGCTCCTGACTTGAAAATGCTTCGAGGGCGCGGTGAAGATACGCCAACAGCTGGACTGGATCGGGAAGACGACTTCGGCTCCTCGCTCGGTTCGCCTTGGTGCGGAGAACCTGTTTCAACGAGGGTCAGCATATCGAAACATGCTGGTGAAGGCGAGCTAGCCTGACTATACCAATCAACACGTTGTTTTAATGAAGCATGCATATTTTTGGGTTTCTAGTCTTGCCTTAGTTCATTTACAAGCAACAGTATATATATAAAATACTGAAATGAACTTGCCACCGTTCGGTGGATTTTACCTGTCCGTTCGAATTACCTGCACAATACTTACCCTGCCTTCCCTGCCACAAAGACACAAGTTAGTTTGCAACAAGTTTAAATATACACGATGATCACTGGCATGATTGCCATAGTGGACGTAGCCGAGGACATGGATAGCTTGCTACGAGAGTACACGATTGCGCTGCAAGTTATCCTGTCCCGAACACGACGACTACACACGAGTTCCGCCCGGATCGGATCGGTGCCAGTGCCCCAGCGGCCGTCCGCAGAACCATACCTTGTGCACAAGTTGTCCATGATCGAACACGATTTACAGTCATGCATTTGAGGCAATACGAGTGGAAGAACACGAGTACACGACAAGCAGTATTGCATAATTTATTTAGCATAGCCTCCCTGAACAATTATGCATGTACAAGATGTGATCTATACTTAGCACAGTTATAGAACATTGCACGAACAAGCATACAGTAAGGTAACAGTTCACATGTTTGATTGACAAGCATAATAACCAAGTCTATTCTCTTTTATCTTGGTTTCTTTTATTATTACTTGGTATCGTTTGATCGGGGCAAAGGAGAATGCAGATTATTAGATGTGAAGCTTGGAAGCAGGGCTAGCTAATCGGGTTGGTAGCCACTCACTTAGATTTTGGAAGGGAGAAGGAAAGAGGCGCTTCACGACTCCGCTCGCAAGTCGCCTACTGCTCGTTCACCTGCACACGAACAGCTCGATTAATACTTCTTTCTCTCTTTCCAATCTCGGAATAGAAGTGCAAGTCAATGAACGAAAACAATGAAAGCCATCGAAACCATTCAAGAAAAACAAGCAAATCCCAAAACCAACTCAAAGCACGAAAGCAACAAGCGACATCGAAAACCGAGGCAATAAAAGATAGCAGCGGAGAGGTCCCTCCTGACTCTGCCGCTAAGCCGATCCTTGGGGCGCGGTCCACTGAATATGGAAATCGATTCCGAAGAAACAAATCCATAACGAGGACGAGTTCTTAATTCAATCTATCCCGATCGAACGATACCGTCTTGTGTTTCTTAGCCGCGCTCTCCGCACCGGGAGAACGGGGCGCTACATCCTACCCAACTAATTGGAAGTTTCGTCCCGAAACTTAGGAATATGACCTACCGTTAGGGAGCATTTCGTTGGGGACGACGATCAGGAAGGTTTGGACAGGAATTAATGGCATGGCCTGATCGTCCACAAGCGAGACATAACCCAAGTCTCAAGCGACAGTCTTTTTTATCGTGTCCAAGCTTTTTGCAGAATTGACACTTATTGCTCCAATGCTTTACTTGCTGACCACCGTCGTTTTGTCGCTTTGCAGCGTTGTTTCCTTCCTCGTTGCTATGGCGTTTGTGAGTGTAGGTATGCACAGCGCCGCTAGGAACGTGAGGATAATGTGTTTCTAGCGACAAGACGTGATTCATGACTTCACGCATTGTCCGATACTGAGGAACGGCTACGTGCGAATGGATGACAGGGCGTAGTCCACCTTCAAACCTTCTAGCTCAACTCGCTACATCAGGTAAATAGGCCCTAGCGAATTTGGAGAGTCGGTTGAACTCAGCGGAGTACTCTTTAACTGTCATGCTGCCTTGCCGCAGCTGCACGAACTCGTTCTCCATCTGGCGTTGGACTGGAGGGGGTACAAACTCCTCTTCGAACGTGTCACGCCCCAGTCCCAAAATACCGTGGGACTAGACACGTGGCAATGGCCAGCAGTACGCACCGATGGACCAACTCAATATAATGGATCCATCAGGGCATACTTAAGCTGTAAAACAAGTCTACGACAATCATGGCACAACTAATCTCATCCACACAAGATATAAAATATGATCCACAGAATAATAAGGAATATAAATCATCATCTAGTCTCACAAAGTACTTCGGGGAACAACCCGATAAATATCTAGTACAATGGTTCTACAGACCAGAAAAGAAAAGACGGAATAAATAATAAATATGAGCATGAACATGGATGCTCAAGAGAAGTCTTCAGCTAAGACCTCGCCCTCAGATGGTGGTACAGCTCCTGGATCGGCTCCTCCTGCTGCGGTCCCGTAAACCTCGGGGTAAACCTGTTCTGCAAAATCTGGGGACAAAATCCATATCCAGGTCCTCATGGGACATAGCAAGGTACAGGAAATAATACAAGCCAGAATATAAACAGTGCAGCAAATAATGAGATAAGCAGGGTAAGTATGTAACATCTGTATAAAATGCAAGAGAGAATATCAACAGTACTCAGGTTGGAACTACTACAAGCTCTGTGAAGGGAGCCGGTAGCAGGGGTGTCAAGAGGGGGTCTAGCTCAGCGGGAGACTGAGTAGCCGGTATAACATAATCAACCTGTAGCCTGTGGGTATCTCCAGCAATAGATGGACAATAAGGGAATACTAAAATAACCAGCTAAGTGATATGCAAGATGAGAGCAGCACTAGAACTCAGGCTGAAGCATACTACAAGCTCTGTGTAGGGGAGCCGGTAGTAGCAGTAGTAATGAGTAATGGGCCAAGCTCGGCTATAAAGTCTTGTGCCTCACGATAATAGGGGTGTATATATATGATCAGCCTGTAGTCTGTGTGTCTCTCCCCACCCAATGTAACCACACAAATCATGAACATAACGTCTCACGTCCATGTCAGCGGGGTCATAACTAATGCACAAGTCATAATGTATCTAGAATATAGTATCTCTATAAGTCCTGCATCCTATACAGGACCACCACGAATATCTCGGGAAGATCCTGTCTCATGATCAGTGTCCAGTGTCCTGGGTCAAGTGTACTTGGTATGACAAGTACGAGAAGATAAAGTGTCACGTATGTCCATATCTAGATGACATTACCCAACACTGCGTACAGTGTCGGCACCCGACTGATAATCGGACGCTAAGTACGTCACACGGTCCTAGGTTGAGCATGCACAGTAATATATATATAGCAAGGAAAATAAATAACTAAGCTGCAAAGTTTGGCAAGGTACACTTGCCTGATGTTTGAATATCAACTGTCGTCCTGGTATCGGTGGATCCGGTAGGTACTACTCCGAAAGCTGTAATAAATATCACCAACAGTCTCAGAAGATATCAAACTGCTAGAAATGCCTGTCCTTACGTCCAATTTGGACACAGGGGCAAAAAGGTCATTTTCGGGCCAAAGCGGGTCCACATGTGGGCCACTTCGCACCGAAAAGCGTGCCGAGGGTAACAGTCTCTAAATGGGACAAACTATGGGTCAAACAACTCTAAATGTCGATACGATCCCAACGGTATGTCCAAATTTGGATTCCGATGAGCCGAACATAATTTGGTCCAAAAAGTCAACTGTGGGGCCCGCCAATTGGCGATCTGGTCAACCGTCTCAGAAATGCGTGAAAATTGGGTCACAGGACCAGCGTGTTACCACGAGTCCAGTGGTGCAAGTTTCGTCGCAATCTGACAAGCGTGCACAAAATACTCGCGAGTTCCACAAAAGTGGCGACACGGAATGTGTTCGCGGATACGGCCTGATTCCGGCGCGCACACGCGTCCAAATCAGTCCCCACGAATTTTCACGTGTCCGATTATGCTGTGTGCACCATTTGGTACACTTGGAACAAGGCGGGGAGGTCCCGTTTGGCGGGGCGCGCTCCGATCTCCCACTTTTAGAAAACCGGAAAAAGTGGGTGCGCGCAGTTTTGTGACGACTACAATTTTGTCCACAGCAACTAATAGCACAAAGTTATTATACAAAAAATAAACTAGGTCATGTAATCTACAGGTATCAAAAAGAATCACCGAATTCGGATCTCTGTGGTGGGAGATACGAACTCGGCAATATGGGTGGTCATTCTGGAATTCTGCGATTGCAGAATTCTGTCTGTCCGTCCACTTTGGACGTTGTTTTTCACCTAGGGGCACACGGAATCTGAGGTTGACTATAAAACAGATATTGGAGAGGGTTAAGGGAAGATCATACCTATGAAAACGGATCTGCGTTTGGTCGAGCGAGTTAACGGAAAATGACGCCGGAGCGAAGGTGCCTCGAGTGGGAGACTGCAGTTCACGATGTCGGCGTCGACGGGATGGTGGGATGGCTTGGGGAGGCTTCTTTGGCTGCGGTGACGGCTCTAGATGGGAAGAGGAAGTCTGGGTTTTTAGGTTAGGGTTTTGGGAAGCTAACTATATATATATATATGTTATATATATTAAGAGAGAGAGAGAGAGATGGATTAAGGGTCCGCGGGAAATTAATTCGGAAGGGGGCGGATCCTGGGAAACAAGTGGCTGAAGATGCTAAGTTGCAATTTTTTTTGCACTTGCTGGCGCTGGATACTAAGGCGGTCTACAGGTGGGAATGTTAACATTGTTATTATATTGTTATTATTATTATTATTGTTATTCTTATGATTAATTTCTTTTTACTCTCTTTTCTTTTCCTTTCTTACTTTAAATAAAAAAAATTTATACATATATAATTGTATATATATATATATATATATATATATATATATATATATATATATTCACACATAAGAAAAATTTATATAATAGGGTATTGCACATCGTTAGGCTAGCAACTGCTCAAGGGGTCTCCTACATGGGATAAATTCCGAAAAATTCCTGATGGTCCCACAAGTCCCCTAAGTGTCCGAACACCTAACATAAAAATTATTAAAATTCTATTTCTCCTATTTAGCTCTAATTACTACAATTTAATTAATAATTAATAAATAAAAAGGTATATACGATTTTCTAGGAAGGGGGTTTTACAGAACGCAGCACGAAAAGTCGTCCACGAGATCGCCTCCTCTCCGTGATCAAATTGGAGAGATCGTCGATGCACGTCCCACCAATCGTGCGCATTGAGGCGGAGCTGTAGTTGCGCGCAGGCGACGCGCTTCTCTTCGGGGACCTCTAGCAGAGCGAAGTGATCTTCAAGTTCGGCCAACCAATCTAGAGCTACGACTGGGTCCTCAGTCCCGTTGAATGGGGTGTTGCAGACTTTCTTGAAGTGGCCAAAGTCGAAGGCAGTCACGTCCCTCGATCTTGGAATTTGCGGTGTCTCTACTTCAAGCACGGGCTGTTCCACTGGAGTCGTTGCTGTTGCAGCGGAATGGTTGGAAGCCAAAGTCTGAACGATCTGTTGCAGGGTATCTACCTGCTTCTGTTGGACTGAGAATCGTGCTTCTATATTGTCTTGAAACTTGAGCTGACTCTCTTCCGCTCGCTTCTCGGCCCGTTCATGGCGAGCCTCGTCCCTTTGTTGGTTTTCCCCCAACATCCGCAATATTTACTGAATGGGATCGATGCTTGGCATGGCTCGCTGGCTTCTTGAACTTCCCGAAGTGCCCGAACTACTCTCTTGGCCTTGCGTTCCGTTCGGTGCTTGCGCTGCAGATTGCGCTGGTACCATTCCTTTAAAAGAAGGTAAATTACATTAGGATTATAATGTATTATGGACTTATTGCATGAACGTATCTCATTTTGGCCTAGCGAGTTCAAGAGTTCGCACAGGAATTTGATCGTTAAAGGAACTTTTCCAGCACGAAGTCTAAGGAACTTGAATCTGTGCTCTGATACCACTATGTCACGCCCCGAGGCGTCCCCCTAGTCGTGACCGCCGTGCGGGCCTGGGGTTGCGCCCGCACAAGGCTAAAGTATTTTGCATAGCAAGCACATATTCAGAGTACGCAGATAAATTGAAACACAGATTTGAAACATGGAAAAGTTCTCTTTATTGATAATGAACATCTATTACAAACTCTTGAACGAGTTAGCTTAAATGCCGAACGGCTTACAAAAGAGATGACTCAAAATAAGATAGCAGTCCTGTACATTACATCCCTTTATAAACTCGAAATGATAAGGACCTCCAGGCTGGAGGATAGCTTTGCCACGGAGCTGCATTTGTGTATGAAGAGTTGCAAGCTCCTGACTTGAAAATGCTTCGAGGGCGCGGTGAAGATGCGCCAACAGCTGGACTGGATCGGGAAGACGACTTCGGCTCCTCGCTCGGTTCGCCTTGGTACGGAGAACCTGTTTCAACGAGGGTCAGCATATCGAAACATGCTGGTGAAGGCGAGCTAGCCTGACTATACCAATCAACACGTTGTTTTAATGAAGCATGTATATTTGTGGGTTTCTAGTCTTGCCTTAGTTCATTTACAAGCAACAGTATATATATGAAATACTGAAATAAACTTGCCACCGTTCGGTGGATTTTACCTGTCCGTTCGAATTACCTGCACAATACTTATCCTGCCTTCCCTGCCACGAAGACACAAGTTAGTTTGCAACAGGTTTAAATATACACGATGATCACTGGCATGATTGCCATAGTGGACGTAGCCGAGAACATGGATAGCTTGCTACGAGAGTACACGATTGCGCTGCAAGTTATCCTGTCCCGAACACGACGACTACACACGAGTTCCGCCCGGATCGGATCGGTGCCAGTGCCCCAGCGGCCGTCCGCAGAACCATACCTTGTGCACAAGTTGTCCATGATCGAACACGATTTACAGTCATGCATTTGAGGCAATACGAGTGGAAGAACACGAGTACACGACAAGCAGTATTGCATGATTTATTTAGCATAGCCTCCCTGAACAATTATGCATGTACAAGATGTGATCTATACTTAGCACAGTTATAGAACATTGCACGAACAAGCATACAGTAAGGTAACAGTTCACATGTTTGATTGACAAGCATAATAACCAAGTCTATTCTCTTTTATCTTGGTTTCTTTTATTATTACTTGGTATCGTTTGATCGGGGCAAAGGAGAATGCAGATTATTAGATGTGAAGCTTGGAAGCAGGGCTAGCTAATCGGGTTGGTAGCCACTCACTTAGATTTTGGAAGGGAGAAGGAAAGAGGCGCTTCACGACTCCGCTCGCAAGCCGCCTACTGCTCGTTCACCTGCACACGAACAGCTCGATTAATACTTCTTCCTTTTTTTCCAATCTCGGAATATAAGTGCAAGTCAATGAACGAAAACAATGAAAGCCATCGAAACCGTTCAAGGAAAACAAGCAAATCCCAAAACTAACTCAAAGCACGAAAGCAACAAGCGACATCGAAAACCGAGGCAATAAAAGATAGCAGCGGAGAGGTCCCTCCTGACTCTGCCGCTAAGCCGATCCTTGGGGTGCGGTCCACTGAATATGGGAATCGATTCCGAAGAAACAAATCCATAACGAGGACGAGTTCTTAATTCAATCTATCCCGATCGAACGATACCGTCTTGTGTTTCTTAGCCATGCTCTCCGCACCGGGAGAACGGGGCGCTACATAGGTAAGTAACTCCTCCTAAGTCGTGGGCCTAACACCTCTCATCTCCTCCCCTTGTTCCTCTTCACTCTCCTCCTCAACCGTTCTTCCTTGCCATACTCCTAAATCGGTCACCAAACTCTCACCAATCTCCCTCTCTCGCCTCATACTCTCAGTGTCAGGTGAGTTGCCCATGGATGAGGTTCCCTCCTGACGGTAGTATGGCTCAAGCTCCATGAAGTAAACATCCATGCTCACAAAACTCTTCTTCTCTACTGGACTCCAGCACACATACCCCTTCTGACTCGTCGAATAGCCCACGAAGACACACTTGACTGCTCTAGGGTCAAGTTTTCCAACAGACAGTATATTGTCCTTTATAAAATATATGCAGCCAAACACCTTCAGCGGGAGTATTTGTAACGCCCCGCTCCGCGTCGGCGTTATGTATCAAGTGAGTGGGCAGAACTTCGTTCTCTGATTCTTGCACGCCTTAATAATAACCTGAGTTTTTGCTTGCAATATTTTCATAAGAGAATGATAGAACCTGCCTTGCATGTTAATGAACGAACTCACCTAGATTGTCTTTGAAACAATGTCTGCTTAACGAGAATCCTGAATCGCTTGCTTAGAGTGCATGAACATGTTCACTATCGTCTATGCTTTGAGAGAACCATACTGTGCCTGAACGTGTTCAAGTGATAAGTCGGATTGCCCCGCAACAACGATTGTATTCTGATGGTTCGTCTCGTCTGCATACTAGAGTTTATTTGATAGTGTTCCATGCATTCGCATGCGGTCGGACAATGGCTATTGGTGGAAAGCTGAGCTGCATGTGTCACGGCTGCTACAGAGATAGTGGAAAGCAACCATGAGCCACAGCTGCCTCTAGCATCAGATAAAAAGTCATTGGTATGCTGTACAACCAGCTGCCGATCCTGAGATACTCGGGGACCGCCCTGCATATATCTAAGTCATTATGTTGGCTTGGATAGATGACTGCCCCTAAGATCGTGCATTGTGTGTCTAGCTTTGCATCTGACCCTGGAGTCGCACGAGACACGCTGCGCACACCCTGGAACATGAACGATTGCTTGTATTGCTTATTACATATGAAACTCTATTTCCAAACATGTTTCCAAAGCAATGTAATATGACTCTGCTAGAACTGCACGAAACGAACCTAGGTAAAACTAGAAAGATCACTAGTAATATAATATTTTATAACATGATTACTTAGTGTTAGTTTGAGTGAATGCTTGTTTCTGTTCAGTTGATTTATCTCACCAGTACTTGTATAAAGTGCTGACCCACCAACAGTTTACTTGCTTGTAGGTACTGGATCATCCGAGGGAGCGATAGGCGTGCCACAGTCCCTAAGACCCGGAATCCTGGTTTCGATTGTTGCCCCGAGAATGCTATCGTATAAAGGGGCATAATGTATGGAACGAACGTATGCCTTGCTAAAGGAAACCCAAGTTGCCTCGATTGTCCCGAATACTCGGTTGGCTAAATGCATTGCATTGCAACAAGTCCCTTTCCGCTGCTTACTCGATTGATGCGATGATAGCCAACTATCAACTTAAACGATTGGCCTTGCACGGACGCAACCCCAGGCCCGTGCGGCATCACGTCCCCCGAAAGCTCGAACGGGCCATTTCGTTAGCTCCCTTCCTCCCTCGCACCCGCGGGACGGGCGCGGTGATTCGCGTCCGGCGCGCCGAGGCATGGTGATACGTGTCCGGTTCGTTAATTCAGGCCAAACGGGGCGGGGCAGGGCGGAGCGGCGGCCCGGGCGGGACCGGGGCGTGACAGTATTCTACTATTATTTTCTTATAATATCTCACATGGAGACTTCCATCATAGTACTTTCAAGGGCATTATGTTGATCAGTTGAGCTGCTGTCAACACTGCATGCCCCCACAGACTCTATGGGACATTCATGGCGATCATCATGCTCCTTGCCACCTCTAGAAAGTGTATGTTCTTCCTTTCTGCCACTCCATTCTGTGCTGGTGTGTATGCACAGGTGGTTTGATGCTGTATCCTTTGGGCTGACATATATTCCTCAAGTGCTTTGTTGGTATACTATGCCCCATTGTCAGACCTCAGTACCTTCACCACTGCTTTGTATTGAGTCTGGACATGTTTATGAAAGTCCTAGAAGCAGGCAAAGACATCACTCTTATTCTTCATCAAATAAAGCCAGGTGACACGAGATGAACAATCAATAAAATAAATGAAATACTTGTAACAATTTATAGTAGTTGTGGCGCACGACCCCCAAACATCAGAATGTATAATATCAAAAATAGAAGAGCTCATATGGCCCGCACTAACATATGAGCTCCTAGTAAGTTTGTCTAAATCACATGTATCACATATTAGTTTCTTCTTATTTGTTTTCTCATAAATAGATGGATACAACATACTCAAAATACCAAAAGAAGAGTGCTCCAACCCTCTGTGATGGAGTATAAGTGTATCATCGGCACTCATCTTCGTTCCTCTCATTCATGTCCTCTTTGCCACAGACACCAATGCCGAATCTAGTCCTTTCCAATCCAGGTACCATAGTCCATTATGCCAAGTGCCAGTCCCAAGTCTTCGTCCCGTCTCCTTCTCCTGGAAGATCACATTAGGAATATCAAAAGAGATAATGCATTTTAATTGGAGGATTATAGAACTAATGGACAAAAGACTGACTGAAAAAGAAGAATCATGTAAAACATTAGATAATTTTACTGAACCTGTACAATCGACAGTACCCTTATCGACCACTGGCTGGAAAGTACCATCGGCTGTTTGAATGTTGTCCGCCGATGCTAGGTGAGTGCAGGAAGAGAACTCACTAGCATTCCTTGTCACATGTCGAGACGCACCCGAATCGACAATCCATTCAGACGATCTAAGGGAAGACATAGAAGCAAGGGCGAGTGAGTCGTCATTACCTTCCGATGGATGGACATACATGGCAGCGTTGCCTCTGGTGAAGACTGAGGTAGACGCCTCCTCAATCCCACTCCTCCTGTCTCCATCGCTTGACGCTCTCTACTTTCTTCTGAGTACCTCCAGCATGTCCAGCAGTGCCCGATCCTCCTCAGTATAGGCGTCATCTGTTCTCTCCTCGCCTTTTGCTACCAGCAGGTTCGCCCGATAACCTCCTCGACCACCCCGTCGACCCCTACAACCACGGCCATGGCCTCCAAACTGTCCACGTTTACCACCTAAATCTTCCTTCTTGGGTGGTTTGGTGCAAGCATACCTCAGATGACCCACATTCCCGCAGTTGTAGCACTGTCGGGGGTCTCCCTTAGGTCATGTGCCGCCTGAATTGGCAACCGACAGTGCTAACTTCACTTCAGGAATACCACATGTCCCTGCATGCAGCTTAATGCGAGTCTCCTCCTGAATCATGGCTGAGATAGCTCCTCAAGTGTAGGGATCTTCGGTTGGGCTAGAAGTAGTGCTGTCCTATGAGCAAACACTGCGGCCAGCCCTTACGAAAATTTATCGTCCTCTCCTGCAGACATACTTGTCTCTCCTTATACTTCGGGTCATCGTAGCTCGTCCGATCTGAGGAGTGATCGTAATCCAACCACAGACGCTCCAACTCCGTGGCATACTCCTGCACTGTCTCCTCTTCTTGTACGGTATCATCGATCTCCCCCTTGATCTGAAAAACTCTCAAGTTATTTCTTACACCATCGTAGATCCTCCTCAACTTTTCACACACGTTATTTACCATCACAAGGCCATCTACTGTGGCGGTGATCGACTGGACTAATAATTGAGGAGCCAAATGTATATCACCATATGAGTGGACTTTCACTAGTCGCGTCCTGCCGAGCCCTCATCCGGCTATGTCTTCTCTTTTGACAAGAAACCCTCCAGGTTCTTCCCTGCGAGGGTTCTCCTCATCCGTCGTGACCAACTCAGGTAGGTGGCCGGTCCATCAAGCTTCAGATCGATGTAGGAAAGCTCCAACTTCGCCGGTGTTCGTGTCGCATTTTTACCAGCCGACAGTTTCATCAGCTTCGTCAACGTTGCGACCTTCGTAGGGTCCAACTTCTTGATGATCTCCTCCATCGATCCTTCTCTTCTACGATAATCTCACACCCGTCCAACGATTCACGTTCGTCCATTCCTAAACCCGATCATGCCTCTCCCTATCGGATCTAGTCCTTCGATGTCAACGTCCGGAATGACTCGCGGGAGACGCCGGGAACCATGACAGAAGGCTCATGCGGGCTCCGCAGGAGTCGCGGCTTCGCGGTGGTAGCGGAAGTGTGGTGGCGGTGGCGACGGTGGTGGTGGACGAGAGGTGCAACGGCGGCTGTGGTGGTGGCGCGGCAACTGTGGTGGCGGCTAGGATTTGGCGGCTAGGGTTTGTGGCGGCTAGGGTTTGTGCTATGATACCATGTAGAATATTTTGGAGTTCTATTTCTTTATGATAATCTCTTGGATATATATATATATATACATATATATATATATATATAGCATTTCAACCCTCCATCTTACATAAAATTTCCTAATACATTCTAATACACTACTAGAATAAGCGGTATTAGCGACGTATTTTAGCGACTCCTAGTTAAAACGTCGCTAAATTAGCGACTCTGTAAAAAGCGTCGCTAAATGGCGACATTTAGCGACGTTTAGCGACTTTTATTAAGATTTTAAAAGAATAGTCGCTATAAGTTCAGTTAAGGTCGCTAAACGTCGCTAATATATCTGATTTAGCGACGTTTAGCGTCGCAATTAGCGACGTATATATCAAAAAAATTTAGCAACGTATTTAGCGACTTCTTTGGCGTCGCTAATTTTAATTTTAGCGACGTGTTTATGTGACGTCTCTAAACGTCGCTAAATTTTGTTTAATTAGGGCTCGGTTTTCTTTTCTCCATCTGTCAAAAATTTCGAAACGTTTCGATTTTCCCCGCCCCCCCCTCTCCGGCGATCGGGTTTCCACGGCTGCGGCTACTCCGGCATCCCCCTCCTCCTCCTCGAGCTCTAGGTAATCTCTCTCTCTCTCTCTCTCATGTGACACTGACACAAGACACACTTGACAGACACGACACACGTACACAGACACGACACACGCACACAGACACACACGACACACACACACAGACGCAGACACACACACACGACACACATACACGACACACACACAGACACACACACACACACACACACACGACACACACACACAGACGCAGGGGTTAGGTTTAGGGTTAGGGTTAGGTTTAGGTTTAGGGTTAGGGTTAGGGTTAGGTTTAGGGTTAGGTTTTTTGACCTGGGGTTAGGGTTAGGGTTAGGGTTAGGGTTTTTGAGCAGGGGTTAGGTTTAGGGTGTCACATTAAAGTTTTCAATGACAACATGTTTAGATTTAGGTTTAGGGTGTCACATTAGGATGCATAATTGCTTGGTAGGACAGTGAGGAGTGGGGTGCTTGATTGTGTGGTTCTGAGGTGTCAGTAGGAGAAATGAGGGACATGAAGACTACATGTTTAGATTTGTTGCTGCTCCAGTGCAGCAACAGTTTGGGGATATGCCCAAGTATTAGTATACACAATAAAGAGAAGTATCAGTAGCTTTGAGTGAGTGCAAGTGTCCATGTGTTTTAGGGTAGATGTAGGTGTTTCAGAGGATTTGTGCAGAACTCGGATTCATGGAGTATCAGATATTGGGGAGGTTGCTTGAGTGTATCAGTAACTGCAAGTATGCAGTAGGGTCATTGGGTAAGAATGTTGGGACATGCCTATGTTGTTGCACACTAGGGTAGTGGTACTGCATTTGTAGTGAGTAGATGTGCATCACTATCAATAGGTGTCTGTTTTGGGTATTTGTTGCTTACTTTCAAGCAGTGGTCATGTATTACTGATACATGTTGTATCAGTAAGTACACCTGTGTGCTATTAGATTAGTTGAGCTGGTGTTGGCAAGGGGTACCTGCTGTATAGGCAGGTAATGGTTTTGAAGTGCACTTTCAGCACTGATAACTAGAGTTTCAGTGAGGATGTGTGGTTGTGAACTGAATTAGTGAAGTTATTGCATATTAGAATATGGTCTTGCCTAATGCACAGTGGTATCCAGTGGGAGGGGTTTTAAGTGTGCTAATGTGCAGTGTTGTGCTTTAGAGGTGAATGAGGTGTGATGGGGATATATGGCTGACCATGGGATATAAGTATAGTTCAGGTTAGTATCAAAAGATTATAGTATCCAGTCGTGTGGTTGTGTGAGGTGTGTGTGTGTGTGTAGAGTTTTACTAAATCTCATAAAATGCCAAATTTTCAATTTCTACTATGTCTACTGTGTCTTCCAAATTTTACTAGATCTATACTGCTACATAATCATCTAATTCTTCCGTTCCGGTCCAATAGCTAATTCTTTGCTAATTCTTTGTTTTCATCTATCTTACCAGATGACACCCAAGAGAGCGACACCTCCTACTGTTAAGGAGGAAGTTATGCCTCCTACTGTTAAGGAGGAAGTGATGCCTCCTACTGTTAAGGAGGAAGAGATACCACCTGCGGGGAGTTCCAGTCACCCAGCACCCATCGCGGCTATATCTCAGACGGGGAGTTCCAGTCACCCAGCACCCATAGCGGAGCTTGATAACATAAACGCTGTTTATGCGCAGTATTTGAGGGACTGGTATCTGCCCCGTTTTGGAAATCCTCGAGATTGATACTATAATATTTCATATACTTATATATTATGCATTTTGTGTTAGTGTGATACTCTGATACTTATATATTATGTGATGCTGTTTATGTCCATTTTGTGTGACTGTGATGCTGTTTATGCCCATTTTGTGTTACTGTGATGCTGTTTATGCCCATTTTGTGTTACTGTGATGCTGTTTATGCCCATTTTGTGTGACTGTGATACTTTTATTGTCTGTCTATAATATTTGTGTGTATTAATTGTATGACTGTGATACTTTTATTCATATTAAATATTGTTAATCCGGTGTTGAGTGTTCCACCGAAGGAGTCGGCGAACCCATAGAATTCAACGGAGGGTTGCTCCGGGTATATTTTTAATTAAAAATTTATAAATTGCAGGAATAATAGTTTGGAACAATACAGGTTTTTTTTTTAATTTTTTTGTAACTTTAGCGACGTATTTAGCGACGTTTAGCGACGTCTAGCGACGTTCTTATAAGTCGCTAAACAAGTCGCTGCTTAGCGACGTGTCATTACCCGTCGCTAAAGACGTCGCTAAACGTCGCTAAATATGTCGCTGTACGTCGCAAATTGCTGACATGGCAGTACTGCCAGGTCATTAAAGACGTCGCTGTTACGTCGCTATATAAGTCGCTAATTAGCGACGTTTAGCGACTTTAATAAACGTCGCTATTTAGTGACTCGGAGTCGCTAAACGTCGCTAAATTTAGCGACACATTAAAGTCGCTAAAATACGTCGGCATAGCGACGTTTAACGACGTTTTTCCTTTCGGCGACTTGGTTTTTTCCGACTGCGTTAAAACGTCGCTAATTACGTCGCTAAACGTGTTTAGCGACATTTTTTTGTCATTTAGCGACGTTTTTGGGCGTCGCTAATTTGACTTATTCTGGTAGTGATATACCAACAGTTTTGCAGCATTAGATAAGCTTTTGAGTTTGAAGGTGCGATGAGGCACGGTGATTCAACTGAGGCTCTAGAGATGGGAACAAGATGAGGCGCTGGAATATAGATGGAATTGTTGTATTCTTGCTGAACAAAGAAAGATAATTCTTATATTATGTTGCATTATCTTCTATCATGTTTATTTGCTTATAAGATATATGCATATGCATTGGTCATGGACAACTTGTGCACAAGTAAATTTCCTGAGAGATATCCGATGCATTGGGATCGTGTCAATCTAGAGGAAATAATAGTTTCGCATATCTTCTAAGGAAAATGTGTCTTATGGGTGTTCAGGATCTTCAGTTGGACTTGCCACTCTGAACTAGAAGAATTATTGGTGGGTATATTGTCATTATCACTTGAGGGTGTAAGGCTATTTCCGAGTATGGTGAGAAGGATCATTGACCGTCATGTAGACATGAACGCGAACTATCTACTAACAAGTTGCGTCGCAGGGTCTTACAAACGGTAGTACTAATATTTGTTTTGCATAGACGAACTACGACACCTATAGAATATATTTTTTTATTCGTAGCACTCGGTTTGTAGGAACTGACCCTTAATGTTAGGAGTTATCTATGAATTATTAATCCTTGTTTTGCAAGGACGAGCTCCTTGTTTTGCATGGATGGGCTTAGATGTTTAATGCAATTTTCTTTACTTAATCGCATTATCAAATGTTGCCTAATATCTTAATGTTAATGGATGACAATCGTGATTTTGAGAATTGACCCTAAGATTGGTTTGCACAAAAAAGGGAAAGAAAATGTGAATGTAAATGTTGGATAACATGGGAATGATCAAAGGAGAAGTGGCATGATAAAGAAAATTTATGGATTTGGAAAGAACAAAGCAAATAAATAGAAATATCACAAAATAATATGATTGTTTGTATTCCACATGATTTATTGTGTTTGATTTTAGGTACGTTGGATTTTTGTCACTCATCGGTACATTCTATTGATCCTCACCATTTCAGGTGCGGAAAAGAGATAGGAGCATAGGGACAATAGTTTCTTATTGGCTAATTTTATTTCATTTATGGAATTTTATACTTTCTAGTTAATGAATATAATGTATGGAACATCAATTTGAACAAGTCTTGGTTGTAATCGTTGGATGCTTTTCATTTGGGATAATTTTTATATTTTTTCGCTGTAAGTTATAATATTCTGTTTTGACTATCAAATGTGCCTATATTCACTTGGTATAAATGTTGTATTTTTCGCTGCATTTGTAAGTCTTCAATATTATGATGTTTTGTGAATTATATTTGAAATTAAGAATCAGAATTTATTTGTGTTGTACAAGACAATTTAGATTTGTACGATATCACGTCCCAAGAATTTAAGAATTGGGATCCTGGTCGAAAGAATTTTCTTAAGCTTGACAAGAGCAAAGATTAAGGTATGTTATCACGAACAATTTACCAAAATTAATCATAAAGCTCATCCAACATCCGATATAAAATGGTCCAGTATAAGGTGGACAATATGTGTTATGATATACAATAACAACCTTAGCAACAATGATGACAACAGCCACAATGCTATCAAACAAATCATAAGAATAGGATTCACAAGAATTATAACTATTCTGCTAGCAAGGAAAGTTACATATATAAATGAAGATGTACTGTGATCAACAAGATGAATCACTACTAATGAATTTAATAATAACCTAAAATATTTTTTTTACAAAATCCTAAATTTTCAAGCTGACTCTAATTTCAATTGTTAGTGGAATTCTGAAGAGAGAGAGAGAGAGAGAGAGAGAGAGAGAGAGAGAGAGAGAGAGAGGGGAAAAAAGAGAGGGAAATCCCCCTAATTGAAACCATAGATTTCATTTTTCTAGGGTTTTGATTTTGCTTCAGAATATTTGTTGTTAGTAGAAAATGTACCTGATATTGATCTTCTTCTTCACCGTTCGCCACCATGCCGATCTCTTTCTTTCTTTCACTCTCTCTCTCTCTGGAATTTGAAAGGGAATTTGGGACCCGGGAGGAGAAATGGAGGTTTGGCGTCTATTTATAGACATGAGTTCGATAGGACGCTATGTTTACATTTGTAACGCTATTTGCAAGTTTCTGCAATTATAAAAAAATTATATTTCATATACCGCCAGTAGAATAAATTAGAGAAATTTTGAGTTGCATCACATTTTATTTATTCATATTTAAGATACATCTCACACAATTACCATAATGTATGGCACATCCCACTTTTAACGAAAATCGTATACAACTAACTGTTAACTCATTTGACCAAATATTTTGGACAAAAATACCCTCTTTCGTACTCGGCAGAGAAGGGAGGGCTGGAAAGAGGAAATTGATATTTCGGTTAAAAATTAATAGTCAAAACAGTTGACTGTCAGTTTCTGTTAAAAATTGAATATGTCATACATTATGGTAATCGTGTGGGGTACACTTTAAATATAGAAATAAAGTGGAATACAACTCAAATTTTCTCAATAAATTATTGAGTAAGACTATCTCATTCGCGGCAGTGAAAGATTGTAATACAGTCTAATGTTCAACACATAATAATTACTAATATCAAAAGTTAAAAAAATTAATCAAATAATTACCAAATATTATTAAGGTATAACAAAAAAAATATTAGCACATTTTATTATATTTTTGGACAGGCTCATCATTTATTACTACAATACGGTGAATCTGTCCACTAAATAATTTTTCTGTATATAGATGTTATATGTCAAAATAAGAATTGTTTACACCAATCTCTCCTATATTTTATATTTTTTATACGGACCTCAATTACTTTAAAAATAATTGGCATTGAATATCTTTATTGTGAAAAAATAAGAATAATTAGTGTAATAATTATTTACATAAAATATAGAAAAAGTTCGTATAATTATTTTTAAAATAAAAAAAATTGTGTAATAAAATATAAAATATAGAAAAAGATAGTGTAAATAATTCGTCAAAATAATGATTATCTTTGTCGACATAAACGTATATAAACAACTGTCAGTGGAGTCGAAAACTCCATAGATAACTCCATAGACGCCGTGTGAAATACAAATAATATATGAATGTTACTTTCGTGTTGCTGAACAAGGCAAAACTGAAGAAAGAATATTGAAGTTAATTTGTGTTTATTGTCTTGAGAGGACAATTAAAGTAAAAAATAAGTAAAAAATAAAAAATAAAGACTAAAATTTAACTTGAAACTATTAATTATTGAATATCTTGTCGAACTCAAGTGACTCTTGTGGTTTTCGGAAAAAGACATAAGATCATGATTGAGTGGCGAAAGATCAATGGATCAAGCCACAAGGGCGTATTATTCATTCCATATATAAATGGTAGAAGTTGGAGCGCAGTGGGCCCAAAAAAATTCAACGTAGCGTACACAAAGTCCCGAACCTTACGTCGGACAACTAAAAAAAAATCTATTGAATATTTTTAATTTGGTACCCTCCATCAATCAAGGGTTAAGTTTTTTTTTTAATTATTTTTTTGACTAAACTACCCCCCTGCGTTTGATATCCCCCATGATCTTCCTCTTTGTCATCGATCTTCTCCTTATCCACCCGGGTCGCAAAACTCAAGAAGAAGATGTCTAATAACATCACATAGCATATGCGGAGCACCGTCAGACCCGACCCCATCACCTCCATGCTCCAAATATAACCACCACCGTCTCTCTTTCGTCACCACCTCCGAAGTCCCCTACCGCCGTTGGCGAAGAAGATTCCCACCGCATCAGCTCCGCACCTTCCGGATCCCTCCTATGCCCCCGCTCTGTCTGCCACTACTCCGTCGACGATGACCTCGATTTCGACTTACGATTCAACATTGACCTCATCGTTTCTCCGGCCGAGGCTGACAAGTCGGATCCCGCTGTATGTCAATGCCAGCGAAGCCGCCGCCGGCGGAGCGCAAGATCCCCCCACCGAGCTGCTCCCCCCCTCCCCCCACTTCCCCCTCCGCCGTCGTCGTGGCTGCTGCCGAGAAAAAAAGGAGTATTTTTGGTTCTTTAGTATTTTCTGTTAACACTGACATGATATTAAAGTTGTACAATTATAGTTGGGGTATCAAGTTGTCTAATTTTAAAGTTTATGGTATCAAGTTGAAAAACTTGAATAGTTGAGGGTATCAGCTTAAATTTTAGTCTTCTTAATTTTTTTTCCCTTTTTTTCTTCTTTTCCTTTTAAAGGTTTTTTGGCTTTTCGTTTTTGTTTTTGTTTTTCATTTTGAATATTTGTTGTTGTTTTTTTCTTAGTTTTTATTAACCTTTTTAATTTTTATTGTCAAATTTTTTATTTTTTTTATTTTTTTTGAATATATATACTTAGTCACCAAACATAAAAATATATTTTTTCAGAAAATTTAATTACAAAAAAGTTTGATTCTTAGGAATATAGGATTCCCGCATACCAAACGAATTGTTACAAAATGGATTTTGAGATAACTTAAAAAAAAGTAAAATCTAAAACCTAAAAACTAAAAAGATTATTTACAATTGAAAATAATTATACTAAATTTTTTTATATTTTATATTTATTATACGAACCTTCATATATTTAATATTTTATGTAAATGATTATTATACTAACCATTCTTGAAACATAAAACATATAGAATATTAGTATAATTATTTTTAAAATAAAAAAATTTATGTATAATAAACATAAAATATAGCGAGATTAATGTAAATAACCCAAACTACAATAAGTAAATAAATAAAATACGTAATCCCAACGGCCCAAAAATTTACCGGTGGCGCCGGAATCCTAGCTCTCTCCAACAAGCGTAAAAAGAAAGTAAAAACTTCCCCCGAACTCTTTGGAAGAGAGAGAAACAAAGCGAGTGAAAAATGAAGCCCCCTGTTAAAAAAGCAAACCATTTTTTTTTTTCCACAATGCCCCCGCGCTCCAAAACCCTAACCCAGCAATCCCCAAATTCTCCAAATTAGGGTTAGGGTTCCACTTTCTCCTCCTCCTCTTCGTCATCAATGGAGGGCGGCGGGAACGACGTGGAGCTGGTGTGCAAGACCCTCCAGTTCGAGCACAAGCTCTTCTACTTCGACCTCAAGGAGAACCCCAGGGGGAGGTACCTCAAGATCTCCGAGAAGACCTCCCCCACCAGGTCCACCATCATCGTCCCCGACGACGGTATCGTCTGGTTCCGCGACCTCTTCGACTATTACATCGTCGGCTGCTCCGCGGATGACGGCGGCGCCGTCTCCTTCAGCAAGGAGCTCAAGCTCGACACCAAGGTTAGGGTTTGGGAATCGATTTTGTCGGTCAGTTCCATCGTGTTGTAATATTGTTGTAATTTGATGATTATTTTCTCTCTCCAGGTGTTCTACTTCGATGTTGGCTAGAACAAGAGAGGCCGATTTTTTAAGGTCTGGCGATTTCAGGAATAGTTTAATTTCACACGAACAATAATTGATTTGTCACTACTTTATACCAATTGAAGCACAATGTCTATCTGTTCTTGAAATTGCCTTTACTTATCTCAGTTTAAGTGGTGTTTGGGTGGACCTGAAATCGGGTTCGTAAATGAGATTTCTAGAATTGAATTATGTTATGAAAATGCAATTTCAAGAATGGTAGGTTGGTTATTAGTTCCAGAAGTATGGTATTATGGAATATTTTTTTTAAAATAACATTATTTTAGTCAAAAGTCTTATTTATTTACTATCTAGTCCCGATTCAGCCGAATCGATAAGTCACCACTGATTGTAATGTCGTACACGCATAATTTGTGCTTGTGCAAGGTGTATTCATGCACATTTTATAAAATAGTTATTTTTGTAGAATTTTGTAGCGGATAAACAAAGAAATTGAATAACAACATAATGTAGAAGAAATAATTCTTTATTGATAGTTTGTAAAGGAAACATAGGTTCTAAAACAACCGAGTAGAAAAGTGCCAAATTTGGCTTATACAAAATGAGATATATCGTTCCATACATCATATCTCTTTACTAACAATAAAGTAAAAACACATTCAATTGAACTTTTAAAAAACTGAAGTAGAAGCTTCAAAATGTAGGCAAGCTTCAACAGAGTTGGACGAGCTTTGGGGCCTCTGTACGTTCAGTTCATTTCCGGCACCTGTGGAGACATGTATCAGTATATTGGAGAATGCACTCGTGACCGATATTATCCCCGTTCTCCAAAATCAACAAAGAATTCATGTGAAAGCATACATGATTATTAGTGATCCTTCTATCTTTTTTTTTTAGGCTAAATTAACAACTTATAAGATATGAATGTAAAAACATAATATATATTACCAAACGGTAATTCTTATCCACAATCGATTGTCTTTTCCTGCAAGCAAGGATTAACATATTCTTTCTTGCAAAATACTTTATAGTGATGCAGTCTATCTATATGAAGGTCACTAGTGAACACACCATCATGGATTATTCATAGGAATTACGACGTCCCCCTTAATGCAGGTAGCTCGCCTCATTGGAGGTCACACAATTCTTGTGCATTATACATCATCACAATTATTTATGTTCCTTCTAGACTGAATTGGTTCTGTGTCTGTGGATACCGTCTGAGAAAATAAAACCATGCACAAGTTGCCCATGACCATGTATGCATATACAACTTAGCTATAAAATATAATATGCATGATAACAGAAACTTGAAATACTTATGTACCATATTCTCATTTGTATTCCATATTCCTTGAGCCATCGCTCGAAATACCATATACCCAATCCAGGATTACCACTACTAGCGATCCAAAAGTCTCAAATCTTTTCAACAGTTCAATTTCTATATAACAACAATACAACAATCCATATTTGTATATAATAAGACAACAACATTATGGTTACTTTCTTTTATCTTGATTATCTTGTTAAGGTATTATTGATCGAGGGACACAACGGAGAAATGAATAGATTCTTTTGTTAAGGTATGGAGATAAAAGGAGCGAAGGATCAAAGTCACTCACTGTTGGAGAATTGCCGAGAGAAACAAAACTCCTACGCTTCATTCAAGACTCACCTATGCGTTCATCTGCATTTGCACCAGCAGAGGTTTAATATTCTTTTCCTCTCTCTATCTCAGAATTTGATATGAATGCATAAATCGATGAAAGCAGGCAATGAAAATCGTCGATCGAAACATCAATGAAAACACATTCATAAAACAAACATCGAAAACATTCAGCGAAAATTAACAATGAAAATATTTGAGGAAGATATTCTTATATAGAGTTCATTCTCCAAGACACAATTCACTGCATTTAAGACTCAATTCCAAAGAAGTCAATCCATAGATAAGAATGATCTCAATTCACTGTCCTGATCAAACGATACCGACAAGATTTTTCATACTGATTGGTTCCAACTGGCTATTCAAGCCACTAGCCCACACCGAACCCCTGGATAGGAGTGCACTACTACCAAAACACTGGTCGGAATCTATAATTTTGTCTATGGAGTATAGTTCTAAATATAAATATTTAGTCAAAATTTAAGTATAGGTGGTAACCGATATGTTTCGGCTATTACAGATCGAAATTGGAGTGGTTTATAACCTCCAATTCTCTACCAAAGCAAACTGACTGTAAATCACTAAGCCCAACCAATACTCATATGTACGGTCCCAAACCGATAACAAATAATTTTTTCTTTTTGAATTTTGGTTTAGCCATAGAAATCAAGTCTTTGACTGGGTTTTGGCAGGTGAAGTATCATATTGAATGACTTTGGTTGTTTATTGTTTCAGTTTTTAGTTTACATTGTGGGAATTTATTGTTTAGTTCCTGGTCTTGATTATGGTATCTCACATTCTTAGTTACGTTTGTAGACAATTGCAAAATAGTTAATCCATACAAATATTTGGATCATATCCAACTAGTATCCTTATTTTCAACAAATATGGGTACAGCTCTTTAAACCATGGATGCGTATACATGTAGTAACTCTATATTTGGAATATACAAATAATATCATATTGACATCCTAAACTTTTAAATTTATAGGTGCAATTTTTTACTTTGTATTTTTTTAGTTTTATGTTGTAATATCCTCATTTCTGAATTCCATTTTATATATTCTAGATGCATTAAAGCAATGTGGACATTGATATCAATATTCAAACAATATTCTTGTTTGCATTCGTGTTACCTTGGTCCTTCGTTGAATGAGTTTAAACCACATGACCAAAAATGTAGATCTACCTTCCGCCAACTGACTTTCTAGGTTTTATGGTAAGGTGCCTCTTGCTCATAGTTAGATTGGCTAGGAATTTGGCACTGGCAAAGGGTTGTCAGGATGAAAGTCGATCATAAAGACATCAATTATTTTATGGAGCTTTATGTTGTTCCATAGCTGACCCAATCTGATAGGAGAATGCTCGGATGGTGATGTTTTTTATACATTTTTCCTATTACCTATGCAAATACACATTCAAATACAGTAATACCTATACTCCCTCTTTATCTACCCATTTACTCTTTACACCCCATTTGATGTTGGTCAGAATGTGCATAGATAGTGAAGGTCTTTTAGGGGAGCAGTGAGAGTTACTTGTTTGGAGGACATTGAAGTTGGATGGAGGGAAGGATGATATATCCACAAGGGGGAGAAGTTGATCAAGATTGGGATGACATGGTCCTCAGTTCAGATCCATCATTTTGGGGCTATCATACTAGGTAGTAGCGAGGCCATGGATCATAGATCTGCATTTTTATTGGGAAGCCAAACACACGCAAAAGGGAAACTGGATTTCGACGATTTCATGTTTCTTTGGGGGAGTGTTTGTTTCTAACTAAACATGCCATGTTCTTGGATACTGGATCAGTTTGTAGGGAGGCGGAGAGGCACACTGTGTATAAGTACACCTTTCTACTGGCTGGAACTCTATATTATTGTATCTTATTCTTGGTATCGGTTGTAGAATATGATTATCATACAGGTTCTCGGTGGCAAGGAGATCATGAATTACCATTTATAAACTAGAGGCACATACATGTTAAGCTGTACTTTAGCATGATTAATTTGTTTAGTGTTTACTCATGTACCTTTGATTGGGTTAATGTTTTATTTGATAATTATATAAAGTCAATTATAAGTTGCATACACTTTTAAGTTATAACTTTTGGGACCTTTTCACCTTTCAAACTGTTATTGCATATATTATGAGAGAAAATTCCTCGATGTAACAATAAATTAATCAACCATGCTTTAGGTTCTCCATCACATAGTTTTTGTATAATTTAAGCACCAGGTGATTCTTGCTTTTTCATTTGTGGGCTTTTAACTAGCTGTGATTATGTTGATCCCTCTTCATTTGTGGGCTTTAACCAGCTGCGATTATGTTGATCATTGTTCGCTCAAAGGTGTCGTAAGCATGTCCTGTTGACACTAAATTTGAAAAGTTCGAGCTCGCTACTAAGTTGTATTCTGGTTTTTCTTTTTCCCCTCTTCTTGGCATTTGTAAACATGCCATGAGCTTTGCTACTAGGATTTCTCCGAAGTATCCTAGAACCCACATCATATGGGTGCTGGTGCTTCTTACCAGTTTTGCTGGCAGACATGTAGCTTTGGGGGGGAGGCATGTAGGTTTTAAACACCCTGATTTCGCGTTTTGGTATTATCATAGATTTATGCACAGCAGGTTAACTACAACAATGAATTTGATATATAGGGTTTCTCTATATGTTTTTATTAGTCGTTCTTTCATGATCTAAAGTGCCCTCGTTCTACTTTGGTGGCAAATGAGAATTGGGAAAAGATACGTGACTATTGTAGAAGCATAAAAATACTACAGGCCGCATAGAGCTTATACCGCATAATAGCCTTCATGCGGCCGGATCGAAGCCGCATAATAGTCTTCATGATAGATGTGGCCAGACCGAAGCCGCATAATAGCCTTCATGCGGCCTGAACAAAATGGATGCGTAAAGAAGCTGCATGCGGCCTGATCAACCAAGTCGCAGAGAAACCGCATAGTATACTATATGCGGCCTGAATGACCACAGAGCAGGACGGTCGCATAAAACCCCTGACACAGATCTCAATGTCTGTCAGAAGCTCTGACACCTCACTCATCACCCTGAGATGCTTCGGAATCCGTGCAGACGCCGACTCAGGAAAAGACAACAAGTCATGTCAGTGCATTAATTGCCCCGACAGACGGGCCATGCCACGTGTCCTACGTATGAGGCTTTAAAGACCCATACGACTTTGACATCATGCGGCCAGAGCGTCCACCTGACCAAGGCCAAACAAGAGTACGCATGCGGCTTCAAGACCCATGCGACCTCGTCCACATACAGCCAGAGGGTCATTCCGACCAAGGCCAAACGAGAGCTTCTATGCGACTACAACAATATGCGACTCTCGACTCACAAGATTTTCTGTTACAACCGAAGACGATAATCATCTTCCAAAGCTGGGGTAACATAACCTCAGAGTCTGAAGAAGATATAGTACTTTCGGATTTTCCTGAAGACAACGAAGATGACGACAATGTGCCCACGGTTAATGCAGCATCTAGAGCTAGGGGTAGCATCTCCTTTGAGTCTGAAGACGATGCGATGATGCCTGCCTCCCCTGAAGACTGCAACTCCCAAGGAACAGGCAATGACATGCCGGGGGGAGGGGTGAGTCACCCTCGAATAGTCAGAGCATCATCTGAAGCTGGGGATAGCATCTCCTTTGAGTCTGAAGACGATGCAACGATGTCCGTCTTTCCTGAGGACACTGTGACTCAGGAACCGAAGGCGGAAGGGCTCAGCGATCACCAACGACTCGATGCTCTTGAGGCGATGATGAACACCGTGAGCGCCACAATGCAGGCTCTGGCCTAGGCAATACTGGAGATCAAAGCAAATATGGTCCTGCCACCTTCAGGGCCCACAATAACTCTGCAAGCCGGGGGTAGCAATCTCATGATAATCCACGCCGACCCGTCATGCGGTAAGGACAATGATTCCCAAGAACCAGACAATGACATGTCTGGAGGTAGTCTCCGACGACAAGACAGAGCAGCGTCCAAAACTGGGGGTAGAATTCCCTCTGAGTCCAAAAATGATGCAAAATTATCGGTCTTCCTTGAGGACCGTACGACTCAAGTACCGGAAGCCCCAAGCCAAAGAGGACTTTCTTCTTCAATGACGACGACATTATTGAAATCTTCAACATACTGATAAAGGGAAACAAACTTCAGCTACCCAACATCAGATGTCCTAAAGAGGCTGACAAGGTCGACGACCCAAAATATTGCCTCTTTTATCGGTACATTCATCATCCAACCAGAGATTGCTCTGTGTTGAAGAGATATATCCAACAACTGATCGATGCCAACGAGCTCACCTTCAACTTCGAGGATAGGACAGTCATTGCGAACATAGTGTCCCTCAAATTAGGCGACTTCCCAGTAACGGAAGCCTAGGCAACCAGGGATGTCGTCAACCTTCCCAGAGGTGAGATCATTGCTCAAAGACTGTCACAGCAAATAGCGCCTTCAACGACTAGGTCAAAGGAAAAGCAATGCAGGTCGGGCCGCAGGATCCTTGCCTTAAAAGTACCAATTGTAGACTTCGGATGCTTAGCACAGCTCAACAAGTCTCCTTGTGCACAAAAGATAAGTCTCGTATGACTCATCAGCAATGACGCATGATATGCAACCTTCCATTGTACGCATCCGAGCAAGTCTTCAGTACTTCTCGTCGTAACGAATCATTATGGACAACAGACAGTGTTCCCCTGCGCAATGTATAAAAACGCGCAGCAAGCGTTGCTCCTCGACGTGGTAGACAATCGTGCGCACGCGGCAGTAATCCTACGCGCACAATTCAGCCAACTCGGTCATGTATACGTGGCAGTGTTCCTGTGGACAGAGCTCCTTATTCGCGCAGGCTGAGTCATCAACAGTATTCAATGCAACAAATGATGAGCTGTCCCAGTTCCATCATTACAGCCAACAATTACTCCATCTCATGTCGAAGATGGGATACGACCTCCAAAAAGCTGAAGGTCTGAACTTTGGCAAATGATGGCGTACTCATTTATAATCCGATAGTTATTACTAGAGCACTCGCAGAGGGCTAGGATATGGAGGTACTTGTACGCGCCATGACTCACAAGACGGCCGTTAAATCCCAACCTAAAGGGGAGGCCCCGTTCATTATGGAAACCGTGTTTCCCAACAACACATACCGGCTAGGGAAACCCAGTGGCGACTTGCTCATGATGCCTATCAACAACAAGTTCCTGAAAAAGTACTACGTCTAAACTAGACTTGTACTCCCCTCATCTCCGGCAGGATAACCCAGATGTACAAATCAACTCTTGGTTCTTCATCTCCAGCAAGTGCCTATGTGCAACATTTTCTCCCTTATAAATTCTCGTAAAACCCATCATCTGTATCCTGGAACCCTGGATACGCAATGGATGATGAAGTTCCCAAAGTCTCTCCAGCGGAGCAGTCCTCAGGTCCACTCGCACACTCCCGTAGTGACCACTCAAAAACCAACCTCGATAGACGCTAGCCATGTTCGCAATACCTCTGAGCTGTCGTCCCACCAACCTCCCCACCGAAGAAATCCTCAGGTCTATCCTCATTTTCAGATAGACCACACTCAGCAAATCACTCCTCCGCGAGTTTCTCGGACATTGGTTCACGTCCATATTACCTCTGAACTGTTGTCCTAACATTTCTTTCCGACTGAGTTTTCCATGCCCAAGTGACCTCTGAGCAAACCTCCCGGGTTTGGCTATCGATCATCACGTCCATATTACCTCTGACATCGGTTGTCATCTACACTTATCATCCGTACTCACCAAGGTACGCCATCCCACAAAAACTGTCACGTCCATGTTACCTCTGGCAGGGCTTATCTCAAGCCTATTACTTGCACTAACATGCGCAAAAAGGTAATGGGTCCACAAAATCTATCACGTCCATATTACCTCTGATAGGGATTATTTTCGAACTTATTATTTGCACTCAACGTGCGCATCGAATAATAAGTCCATCAAAAGTCCCTCAGTGGGATGTCCTCAATCCGAAGAAAACAACCACGTCCATATTACCTCTGGCTCGTTTCCTTTTTCTTCCACCAAAAATACCGGGATCACACCTAACCTCTTGGTACTACTATCGGGCATTGGTTCACGTCCATACTACCTCTGAACTACTTTCCTTTTCTCCAGCAGAAAAAAAGTCAGTTCATGTTCATATTACCTCTGAACTACGTCTCTCCACTATCCCCACAGAATCATATCTTACCATGTCCACATTACCTCTGAATAAGATATTTTCAGAAATTTTTCATGTCTACATTACCTCTAAGTAAAGTTATGCTTTTCAACTTTCTACTATCACGTTCGTATAACCCTTGATAGTGCTAGTCGTTTCAGCTTATTATCCGTACTTAAGGTACGCCATGGATAATAAGCCCACAACCCAAGAGATTGCTATGTCCACATTACCTCTGAGCAAATATCTCGGATCTTGGCTATCGATCATCACGTCCATATTACCTCTGATATCGGTTGTCATTTTCACTTACCACCCGTACTCACCAAGGTACGCCAGCGGTGCTAAGTCCACAAAAACTGCCACGTCCATATTACCTCTGGCAGGGCTTGTCTCGAGCCTATTACTTGCACGAACATGCGCAAAAAAGTAATAGGTCCACAAAACCTATCACGTCAATATTATCTCTGATAGGGATTGTTTTCGAATTTATTATTTGCACTCAACGTGCGCAACAAATAATAAGTCCACCCAAAAAATTCTCCACTAGGGTTTGCCATGTCCTTCGCACCTCTGAGCAAACCTTTCGGGTTGGTTATCGATCATCACGTCCACAGGATCCCTGATATCGATCGCCGTATAAACTTATCACCCGTACTCACCAAGGTACACCAGCGGTGTTAAGTCCACAAAAGCTGTCATGTCCATATCACCTCTGACAGGGTTTATCTCAAACTTATTACTTACACTCTCGCGCACAAAAAGTAATAGGTTCACCAAAAATCCTCCAGTGGGATGTTCTCAGGATTGTACCTAACCTCTCGGTATGACTATTGATCGGCTTACGTCTACGTCACCTCTGAGCTATCATCCTTTCATCCTCCCCGAGAGTCTGTCATGTCCAAGTGACCTCTGAGCAAACCTCTCCCTACGACTATCACCAGTCGTCAACTCAACTTATCACCTGCCCTTAAACTTAAGTGCGCCAATGGTGTTAGGTCCACCAAACTTGCCACCTCTGGCAAGGCCTATTTCGAGCTTATTACTTGCACCCTAGTGCGCAAAAGTAATAAGTCCACCGAAGATCTCCCAGCGGGACATCCTAAAAAAGCTACGGTATTGTATTATGTTCATATTTACCTCTAGTACGATACCTAAACTAATACAAATGTATAGCAAAACAGATAATATAACTTTTATTTTTTTCTCCACAAAGAGAGATTAAAAGCAAAACTACATTTCAGGGGATTATCAAGATCCCAAGTCCGAGGGCAAAGTGAAGATACAAAAAGGCAAAAAAAAATTATGGGTGCTATGAGTCGGGGCATAACTCGGCTATCCGCTCATGGAGACGAGCAATATGACCGTCCAGGCACCTCCGAGTCCAACGCTCAACTTCTTGGACCATAACCTCCGAATCTTCGTAGCAAGCATAGGACTAGTGCCTGTCCTCTAGCTGTTGCACCAGAACCTCAACACCAGTCGTGTTCTGCGCTGTTTGGCTCGTCTCAGTACGAATGGCCTCCTCTTCTTGCTGGGCCTCCCGCAGCCTATTTCTCGTTGCATCAAGCTTAATCTGGAGCCGTCTAATCTGCTCGGTCATGTCCTTTTGCCGAGAGAGGCACTACTCTCTGAGATCGCCCAGTCGGTCACGCCTCTCCCGCAAAATTTGGAGATCGCGCTGCAGGCACTCCATGGACGAAGCAAAGAAGGCCTTCTCTGTCTCCACCTTCTTTGAGAACTCGTTATATTCATGGGAGATCAGCATTCCTATGTCTGCCTACTGATACTGCTGCAGCTCTGCTAGGCATTTCTTTACCTCCTGCAGTTTATGGTCCAAAAAGTTGGCCATCTGCTCAAAGCCAGGGATACCCCTCAGAGAATGGACCTGGCCCTCAGCAAAGTGCCTTGCCCAGGCGAAAGATTTATTGCGCTCCAACACACCATCAATCCCCTGCTTCAAGAACATGTGGAAGCTCCGGATAGAAAGTTTGACGGCCTCGTCAATCTCTTCCAGTGTAGCCGGAGTCAAGGGCGACGGGATTGAAGAAGGGGCCACAGGCGCAGCAGGCGGCACAACAGTGCTCAAAAACCTCGAAGGCAAAACAAAAGTAGAGGAGCAACCAACAGTCCTGTCTGCGAGCCAATCTTTCGTGGACGTCCGAAGAGCCTGGATGCCCAGTAGCTGAGCCGTAGAGGCCAGAGTATTACCAAGACTGGGAACAACAGGGTGACTCACCACATTGGCTCCCTCCAGTGCGCCATCCCTAGATTTGGTCGCGACGGCTTCGGGAGGTGACACAACAACCTCAAGAGGGGGAACAACCTCATCACGACGGTTCACCACCCCACTATCCAGAGAAGCTTCAGCCACGGAGACCCCGGCAATAACAACTGGAGGAATAACCACCGCACCAGAAGAATCCGCAACGTCTGAGGGGTCCTGGACAGACCGTGCAAGGTGTCATCCGCCTCCAGAGGAGCGGGAGAGAGATCCAAACCTCCTCCGAACAAGCCCACCACCTTGTTCTTCTTCGACATCTTCCTCGATGGCCACATCCATAGTCTGCAAGGGAAAGATAGGGTCTGTGGAACCAGAGCAACCGATAATCAGCTTTACTCGAAGAATCAAGAGTTGAAGCCAAAAAATCTGACCTCCCGTCAAGTTATAAAATGACGTACCAGAGGAAGGCGACGTAGGTTGTGACTTGTCCAGCTATGTCATAGCCGTCCCTATGGCTTCTATGTCGTCCAGATATATGTGTTCCAAAGGGGTATAAGGCTGCTCTGCCGAAACCGCATCCAAGTCCCGGGCCCCTAAAGCCTCAGGTGCTGAGACAGAGACACCTACATCAAACTCCGGGGGAGATCCTTCTTCTGATTCGGCGTAGGAAACCACCGAAGCGGTTGCCCGCCGGTGACGGCCCCTTTTCTCCTGTATCTGCAAAATGTCCAAACAGACCAGTAGAGAGATGGTTATAAAGAGGATTAGGAAGAATCAAACTAAGAGGTTTTACGGATACCGCCACAACATCTAAATAGGGTCCTGCTTCAGGAACCATTAGTGCAAGGGGTCCTACCTCTCCGCTTACGGTCCCCTCCACAGGGGGCTTGGTCTTCGCCGCTGGTCCCGTCTCCGGGACCACATCGGTCCTCGCCTTCTTGGAGTAGCGAGCATGCTGGGTCCCAGTCTTCAGTTTGCGCTTCACAACCGGAGGATCATCAGAAGGAGACGTCTTCCCTTCACCGACTGATGTGTCCAACTCCACAAGCAGGGGCCTAACAACCCCCTTACCCTTCTTGGGCGTTCTACGGCCCTTTGCCTCGGGAGGCATCAACAGGGTGCCCTCGATATAACTCCTCTCCGGATCAAAGTTAGGCGGCGTGGCGTTGGCCGTACATTAATACTTGGCCGCCGTGTACAGTATTCTTGGCACGACCCCGGTTGTTGGCAATTGGAACTGAACTTTAGTGCCGGTTGCATTATAGTAACTCCAGGCCCTAGCTCCATCAAGCAAGCTCCCATTGTACCCGAGGGAAGCACTCGGGTGGCCCAATAAGAGTTGAGCATAGCCAAATTGACGGACAAACCGGCTGGGCAAGTAGGGCTCCACGAAAAAGCAGCCTTATTCTGGTACACCAAGTGGGAGGGACGGATGACTTGGAGCCAGCGAAAGAGCCTGCCAGACAGACTTCGAGGCCCGTCATCATAGTGAACGACGTTTCGTTCGTCGTCGGTAAACTCTGGTTCGAACGTGAAGAAGGTCCAGCCATTCATGAAGGAGAGCTCCCTCCTACCAGTAGGGACGATATCGCATCTCCACTTCATCAGCCGATACTTACGGATCTGAGCGTCAGCAGCCACCATGTATTCGTCAGTCCCGGAGCTCATCAAAGACCCGTGATGCAAGAGCAACCACCCCATCAAATAATGATAGGGAAGCTCAATGCGATTTAAGTGACCTCTACCAGGGTGATCTTCGAACTTCGCAGCAATGGTGCGGAGGCCGTGATGGATGCAGCACACCATGGCAGCTAGGAGGGCCAGCTTGTAGCCGAAGGCCAACTTCACAGTCGGTAAAATGAGGGTGCGACTGATCCGCTCTGTCGTACCAGACCCGCCCGGGACTACGCAATTGCGCAACCAGTGCATCAGATACCCTGCCAACACGGCCTTTGAGGACAACTTGTGGGTATCCATATAAAAGTAACTGAGCTCCTCCTCGAGGCTACTCAACTCGTCAACGGGTTCCTCCTCCTCCTCCGAGGAACCTGCGGCTTCTTCACCCTCAGGGGCCAGTTCCCTCTGCTCCCGGATGGATCAGCTACTTCTTGCTTGGACCGTGGGGCCCGAACATGAACCTTATTAAACTCCTGCTCCGGGAATAGGTAGCGAGTCCAAGTTGTGATGTGGGGAGAAGACTCCTCAGTAGATTTCTTCCCCTTCTTCGAAGATCTCTGGCAAATGCCGTGGTGGCATAGCAGTTCCTGGTACACCGCCAGGACCTCGGGGTTCTCTGCTTCTAACACTCCGAGTTTTTTATTGCTCGGGGTATACTCTTCGTAGGGCTCGTCGCCCCAAGGAAGCTTTGAGACGGCATACATCTCATGCAAAGCCAGGCCTATCTCACCGCCAGGTGTAAAATAGGTTCCCGTACGAAGATTGTACAGCTCCATCAGGACAACAAATAGGGGACGGTTCATCTCCAAACCGTAGCATGTGCCTCTCACAGCGAAAAACAAATCTGCGACCCTGAGCTCCCGCTCGAACTTCTTCAGAATCCACTGGGTCATACGACACCAAGAAATGTTATAATGAGCCCAGCTGAGAATCCGCAGCTGCCCCGGGGGGTAAGTTTCCTTCTTGGCGACCCGATGAAGGAAGGTGCCCGCCGCGTATATGTTGAGGTTTCGCCCCAGTTCACTTCCAACAAGACCAGGCTTCAGTCCCAACATGGAGTACGATGGTGACTCCGTGCTATAAAACTCTCCTTTGTTCTTTCCGGCACCGCACCGGATATTGCCGATGAGCGCTCCTTGAGCGCTCCTTGTGGTTCAGGGGTCAAGTTCCAGTCCATCCGCCGTTGATCCATCGTCACCTTCAAGTCTGATAAAGAGCGGTGCTGTTCAAAGAAGGGAAATGACATCTCCGTCTCGCGGAACGTAAATGACCAGTTCTCTCTGGTCGCGTCCATGCCAGACTGAGAAGACTCCAATGCGTCGTCAAATAAGAAGTACGACTTCTTAAAAGTGCCGCTGCCATTCCCGACAGGGATCTCCCCTGCGTTTATCTGGCTCAACAAGAAGGAAGGACTCTGCTCCCCAATCTTCTGTTGTCGCCCATGCGGAAGATCGTTATCAATTTGATTATGGACAATCGCAGTCAGGTCCCTTAGATTCATGTTTAAATGTAGCATGAGCTGCCCAAGGACCAGCTCGCCAGAGGGTGTAGTAGGCAATGTCACTGCAAATCAAACAAAGGAGCACGGTCAGATCATCAAAATCATCATATGCGGCCTAAGTGCATATGCTGCCGAGCAGACCATGCGGCTGCAGTATACATGCGGCATATTCACCCATGCGGCCGAATAAACCATGCGGCATGATGGGTCATGCGGCTTGGTCGGTTATGCGATAGAGGTATTCATGCAGCCGAATAAACCATGCAGCATGATGGGTCATGCGGCTTGGTCAGTTATGCGGCAGTGGTAGTCATGCGGCCGAGTTCCCATGCTGCGGAGCTACCCATGCGGTAGTGAAAGGCTGGCGCATAGACAGTGCAAAAGTGTCTATGTGCTCAGGAATTCACTTCGTCTTCCCCGACAACCTACCTTTGACAGGCCGCTGAACGTCGGCGGGGAACTACGGAGGGTCCGCCACTGCGGCACGACCCTTCCCCTTGCCCTTGGCAGCGGCTGCGGCTGAGGGAACGACCTTGGGAGCCATGACAGAAGAGCAGTAAAAAGAAGAGGATGGGAGAAGGAAATGATTTTCTCTCTCCCATCCGACCCCATATATATACAGCAGCATGCGGCTAAAGATGAGGCGGCGGCTGTTTAGATCCCGAGTTGTCTCGATCCCCGTAACAGCCACGAATGATGACAACTCCTTGGATATTGGGCCACTTCATCCCCTGACGGCGCAGAACCCCAAGAGATCTCCTCAGAGATTGAACCAAATCTACTAAATTAATGACTTGACAGCCTGGCAGAATGTGCTATGCGACAACACAGAGTCATGCGACAACACAGAGTCATGCAACAACATGGTTATGTGGCATGTCGCTCCGATGCGGCCAAAACTGCTCGACCATGCTTCTTATTCAAAGTATTCCAAACTTGTCATTTTGGAAACTTTGAAGGAGATTTTGTAGAAGTATAAAAATACTACAGGCCGCATAGAGCTTATGTCGCATAAAACATGATAGATACGGCCAGACCGAAGCCGCATAATAGCCTTCATGATAGATGCGGCCAGACCGAAGCCGTATAATAGCCTTCGGCCTGAACAAAATAGATGCATAAAGAAGCCACATTCGGCCTGATCAACCAAGTCACAGAGAAGCCGCATAGTATACTATATGCGGCCTGAATGACCACAGAGCAAGGCGGTCGCATAAAACCCTGAGGGTGGTCGCATAAAACCTCCTGACATAGATCTCAATGTCTGTCAGAAGTTCTCACACCTCACTCATCACCCTGAGATGCTTCAGAATCCGTGCAGACGACGACTCAGGAAAAGACAACAAGTCACGTCAGTACATTAATTGTCCCAACAGACGGGCCATGCCACTTGTCTTACGTATGCGGCTTCAAAGACCCATGCGGCTTCGACATCATGCGGCCAGAGTGTCCACCTGACCATGGCCAAACAAGAGTACGCATGCGGCTTCAAGACCCATGCGGCCTCGTCCACATATAGCCAGAGGGTCATTCCGACCAAGGCCAAACGAGAGCTTCTATGCGACTACAACAGTATGTGGCTCTCAACTCACAAGATTTTCTGTCACAACCGAAGACGATTTCTCGCATAGTTAGTTTTGACCAAGTGTCCAATTGACTGAGTTATGCACACAACCCCGAGATCTCTTCAAACAACCCACGTGGCGGCTTGCCCGCACCATGCGGCTACCGTTACGGCCGCATTCTGCTGAAGGAGCCCCATGCGGCCACAAACCAGAGGCCTATGCGGCACCCATAGCCCATCAGCACGATGGCTATAAATATGAGCAACTTAAACGTTCTAAAGGTCGACTTTTTCTGCTTCAGAGAGAGACCAAACCGAGGGAGGCTGGCTATTTGCGGATTCACACTAGAACCAAGGAGAGAAGTTTTTGCGTCCGGATCGTCCACGGAGTAAAGAGAGTTGCTACACTCCTAACCCTTCATCGTCACCGCCCAGATCAAAACAAATTTGTACTTAGATTGTCTGTTGGGAAGTTTGTTAATCAAAATCAAGTCCTCTTAGTTCTTCCTTTTGATTTAAATGGCAAACAACTGTTACCTCATGTTGCCCTATAAATCTTTGGTTTCTACTTCAGTACTGGCAGGAAGTTCTTCCATGATGACATCGCCTTATAATAAGATGAAACATTATAGGAAAGAAATAGTTGTTTGCTTTCCACTTCTTCAACATGAATGTCAGGATGTAGTATTTATATCAATTAATTTCCATGTTGATTTGATTATTCTATTGCTACCAAGAATTATTCTTCTGCATGAAGAAACACTTCTGATTTTGTTGTGTTTCTTCCAAGAAAAAGAAGGTATCTGGTGCTTTTAAACTTCTCGACTTGAAATCTTGATTTTTGATCTATGTTGGATAACCAATATTCTGTAAGAAAGAGTGGAACAGTGTATTGAAATTTGTAGATGCTGCTTTAAAATATTGTACGTTTTTTAAAGCTAGACACTTGGTGTTGTTTAAGATCTTTCCTTTAAGAACCACTTTATTTTTGGAATTGGCTAAGTGGCATGACAAGTCATCGTTGAGCTTAATACATGTTTAGTAATGCCAATAAAGAACTGATAATGGTTCTCACTGATAGGTCACAGAAGCATCTGTCAGCAGGAACCGTAGCACGATTATAGTTCCTTCAGGAAACTCAGGTGAAGAGGGATGGTTAGCATTCAAGAACATTCTGGAAGAGCTTTTGGTGATCAGTCAGGTATAATTCGTTGATTGTTATATATGATGGGTATCTGATAATGATTCCTAACCTTGTGCTTGTTTTCATGTTATCTTGATTACAGCAACATCTGGAACCTCCGGACCGACTTCCAGGATTTACAGATGATGTGGGAGCTGGATTTATATCGAGCTATAGTGCCTTGACATCTTCCGCATCAGAACTGAATGTAGACAGATTTTTTGAACCCCCCTCACAGGATGAAATGGGAAACCTATCGAAAGTCATCAGAGGAGACCAAAAGAGGTTCTTCTTTGATTTGGGAAGCAATAACAGGGGGCATTTCCTTAGGATATCTGAGGTGTAAAAGAAACAATATATTTTGTATATACCTTTTCATAAATAAGGAAAGATGGCCTCATCATTCTAACTTTTTCGACAATTCTGAATTTCAGGTGGCTGGACCAGACCGCTCATCACTCATCCTGCCATTGTCTGGGTTGAAGCAGTTCCACGAAATGATTGGACATTTTGTGGAGATAACCAAAGACCGGCTCGAGGGGATGGCTGGGGTAAATGTGAGGACTGTGGAGCCATCACAGAGATGATTTCTTGGTTCTTCAGAATATACACACTACTATTTTACTCTAGTAGTTATAAACACTCTTCCTTATCAGACGAGGCACCCATATCCGATTTCCCATCCCCATCTGAACCAATGAGAAATCAGTCTCACTAGAACCAAACACGAACCTGGCCCTCAAGTTTCACGTTGTCCTTTGTTTCTAGTGAGTGTATCCGTGTAGAGAATATGCCTTCTTTTTCTTTCTCTTTTTGTCAAAGCTTTTTCCATTCTAGGGTCAGTAATAACAACAATAATAATAATCTTAGATTCGCTTCATGTGTTTGAGAGATCGGAGGGTGTTGGGTGAGCTTTTGTGTGGACTTTAAGGAATAAGGGGCTAGTAATATCCTGTAATTTTGTATATAGTTGGTAAGAATGGTGGCTACGTGCATACTTTCGGTGGTGTATTTTTTCATTGTTGGTATTCAATAATAGTTGAGGAAGCAGTATAATTTTTCTTGGAAAGTGGATTTCATATTTGTAGTTTTGTGCGGAGTACTTTGTAAACTTTCTGTAAACAAAGATTGCTTGATCTGGATAACTTTATCCACAGAACAGGTTTTTGGTTCCTCTTGGTTGTTTTTTTAACCATTGGCAGCAGCTAATGTAAATTTCGGATATGTTTGAGGAACGATAAATTATAATCCAATTTTCTTATTGTTGTCAATTACCGATGGAAGTAACTTGTGTATTGTAGATACATGTTAGCAGGTTTTACTAGTCTAAATCCTGATGGACCCTTTGATTACTTCGAAGTCAAGATATGATGCATATATGTTTGCTGATGAACTGGAAGAAGCAACAGAGACTAGAGAGATCAAAAGAAGAAATATCAGCTGACTGATGTGAACAACATGGTTGTTTTGGGCTTTTCATCTGAAGATAGTGAAATGAACCAAATGAACTGTGTTAATAATTTGAACAGATATCAAGGAGTCGTAGTTTCAACCATTATTTATCATCAACAAATCATATTTGTCTATCCGATCGTCTCCGCGTTGATGGATGGATTCAGTAGGTTTGATTTTCTTTTATCGTTCGGTTTGTTCAGTTTCAACCGAATCGAAATAGTTGAAATCAAAATTCTAAAAATAAAAAATTAAAATCGAACCGAAATTAGTCAAAATCGAAACCGAACAAAACCGAATAATTGATTTGGTTTATTCGATTTGTTAGGTTTGACTATTTCTATTATTTAATGGATCGGACCGAAAGTTGAAAATATGGTTAAATTATATTTAAAAATATAATTTTTATACCAATATTTGTTGTGTTTCAAATTTGTACCCAAAGTTGGAGCAGTTACTAAATTATCAAAATTGGGTTTCAAAACATATACATAAAATTGTTGTTTTCAAAATATATACATTTTGTAACTACAAAATATTAATAAAATTAAAATATTTCACATAATTGTATAAATCTTAGTCGGTTTTGGACTGAAATACAATTTTTTTTTGAGTATTTTCAAAATCGAAATCGAATTTTTCAAAACCGAATAAGCTCAATTTTCGGTCCAAATCTTGTCAAATTAGTAATTGTGCCAACATTCCCTTTCACCGAGACACTCTCTCTCTCTCTCTCTCTCTCTCTCTCTCCTGATTATGACATTTCAGATGAGCAGATTAGTTCCAATACGACAGTACATCGCTCTTTCTGTTAACCTTAATTATTACACGTGCTGAATTGCATCAACAATCCTATCCTCTCGCATAATAAAGCAGATAGAACTGCTTATTAAGAATGTTCCTCGTCAAATACTTAAACAGTGTTTCACTTGCGTTCAGCGAGTATAATTAACTAGACGGTACCTCTACTGAATGAATGGCTATATGAACATGGAATTGTGTCTACATTTCCACATTTTGTACGTGATGGTTGCTTTCTGGACTATAATTCGAGAGAGTTCACAGAGACGCATATATCTGGACTAGAAGACAATATGTGCATTTATAACGACGAGGTAATCTTCGTCACGTCAAGATCTATCAGAATTTTTTTCCTTTTGAGACGCTGTGGTCGGACGGAGTCTTCCTTACCAGCAATAATTGGTTCACGCATCGATTGCTTTCGTGTAACTGTAGCCTTGCCATGCCATGCCATGCCCAAGTTTTGTGTGGAGGTCAGAAAAGATTAATTCTACTTGTCAACTGCTGCAAATTAAATTACCATCTTTAGTACGTATGGACTGGTCTCTAGAGCTGGGGAATGAATGATACGGATCAGAAAGCTCCAACTACCAAACTTTGAGAAAAATTATTTGGTGGAAACAAATTAAACACACCATAAAAAATGATGTCACATTAGTGATGTGTGCTATCTTTGTAAACTCCCTTACTTAGAAATTGTTTTTTATTCCTTAATTTTCTCTAGGTCCCTCAGAACAAGGGCGGATCTACATGGAGGAGTCTGGGGGTGGCTTGGCCAGGAGAGCTGGGCTGTCCTAGAAGAAGCTAATTTTGATTTATCTTGTCCCTTGACTCCAGAAAAAATATATCAAAATATTCAAGTTGAGAGCTATAAATGCGGAACTGATATCAACTTTTAGAGTGGATGTCCCAGGCTCTAGCGACAACGTGAAGATCGGATCCGGAGTTCCTCTCCTGACTCCTGAACTACGTACTCGAGGCTTTTCTAGTGGAAGCTCAAAAATTCAGAATTAATATGGGGTTGGGGTTGCCAGTTCTACTGACATGGAGGAATTGGGGCGGACATCGAAAGGCTCTATTAGCGGAGAGGTGGATACTTGTGGACCTGGGGGTTGTCCAACTCCGAGGGCTTGTCCAGCTTACCCCATGGCCGGCCCTGGGAAGAGTAGGGACAGTTGTCCCCACTAACTTTTTAACTTCCTAGCAAAATATTTCTGTTCTTTTTAATTTTTTTTTCCATCAATTTTATGTTTTGTCCTCTCCGAAATAGTCGCAACTTTTAATTTCTATATTATTTACATTCGGTTTTACTTCTTCTTCTTTTTCGTAATTTTTATTTTTTGATGGTTAGATACAGAGAGAAGTCATTTTGGAGGAATAACAAAATTTTGATGTACCGAGCTCTGTTTAACAAGATTTTGGACTTCATTTATATTTGAGTGTGATTTTTTTTTTTTTTTTTTAAATTTCTGCGTCCGTCACTGTCTCAGTTCATGAAAAATAAGGCAAGAGAAAGAAAAAGTAAATCCAGAGTAGAAACCAAATCACATGAGAGAAAAAACGCTCTCCTTTAACGGAACTAACTCTCTCTCTCTCTCTCTCTCTCTCTCTCTCTCTTTTCCTAAACAAAATTAAAATAAAATAAAATAAAATCTTCCTCCATCTTTCAGCGTTTAGTAAGAATTTTCCATCACATGAATGTAGGTTGACTAGCTGGAAATAGGTGAATCGTGAGCAGAACTAATCCTCCAAACATACTTTTTAATGATCAATTCATTGATTCCTGGCCTACCTAGGACTGAAGAAAGCTGCCAAAGTTATTGCAACATAGGGCTGTCCGAAATAAAAATAAAATAAAACACACCAAAATAACTAACCACATTGTCTGTACTCAATAAATATCTTTTTCTGTAATTGAGTGTTCGGCACACAAATCGACATGTATAATTACTTAATGCATGATCTCCATAGATTTTTTTTTTTTCTCCTGTAGTTGAGTGTTCAGCACACCATATAGCCATATATTACCTGATAACTGTTCTAATTTTTTTTTTTTTTTTTTCATTCAGTAATTGAGTGTTCGAAACACTAGATTAGCTGATACACCGGACAATCTCTCTACACAAAAATAAAATAAAAAAGTCTTACAGCATTTTTGTCTCAAAAGGTTCAAACACTGAACTAAAATTGGATGAGTTTTATTTATGCCAACTGACGATTTTTGGCAAACGTGAATTTGGAAACTGAAAGTCGCTGGAAATCTGGATTTCTACTTTTGTATATAGAAATTTTGGATTCAAGTTGGCTCTAATTTTAGTGAATTCAAACTCAAGGAATTTGGTTGTCTCCTCCTTTGTCCATGGAAACCTCGTCTATCAAATTGTACTATGCCATCCAAGAATAAGGATTTGGAATTGTGCTTCATGATTTTCAATTAAGTGAATCTTATTAATATAGTTTAGAAACACGCCAAAATATTGAATGGACAAACAATTAAGGGAAAATGCGCTGGATCTTATTTCCAGACATCCATAACACTAATTTATTCATTTAAAGTTAGGCTTAATTACAATTTGATATCATCAACTATCTAAAATGTTCAAATTGACGTCCTCAAATTTGATAGGTGCTAACTTAATATTCTATCTCAACTAATATTTTCAATTTGATACCAAAAATTTTGTTTATTCATAAACTATCCTTTTCTGCCCCCACCTTCCCTCCCACCACTGTCGACTGCTGCTCCGGAAACCACCCCCCTCACCACCCCTCCCCCCGGCGACAAACCCCTCCTACCCTCCCCCGACGACCACCCCCCTACCCGTCCCCGGCGACCAACCCTACCCGCGCGCCCGCCCACGCCGTACACCACCCCTGCGCCCTCCGGCGACGGCGGCTGCCACTGCTACTTGCTACTGCACCTCCCCCCGGACGCCAGTACCGGAGAGGGAGGGGGTCGCCGGAGAGGGGGGAGGGTGGGAGGTTCGCCGGAGAGGAGAGGAAGAGGGAGAGGGGGGAGGGAGGGACAGTTTGATCTTTATTTTTTTAGAATATTATGTTAGCATCTATCAAAATTGACTATGTCAATTTGAACATTTTAGATAGTTAAGAGTATCAAATTATAATTAAGCCTTAAAATTATAAAAAATAGCAAGAGAACCATTTACCCATAATCACATGAGAAAAGAACTCAAAAGATCCAGCATTAATTTTTGCGAATATATATTCTTTATAACATCTAGTGTGAAAGAACATAAACTTTTTTAAAGAAGTATCCAAAAAACTATTGACGACAAACTCCTCCTACCCTCCCCCGACGACCACCCCTCTACCCGTCCCCGGAGATCACCCCTACTCGCGCGCCCGTCCATGCCGCACGCCACTCCCGCGCCCTCCGGCGACGACGGCTGCCGCTGCTACTTGCTACTATGCCCCTCCCCCCTCCCTCCTCCTCCGGACGTCGGCACCGGAGAGGGAGGGAGGAGGGGGTCACCGGAGAGGGGAGGGGAGGGAGGGGAATGGGGTTCGCCGGAGAGAGAGAGAGAGAGAGAGAGAGAGAGAGGGGGGGAGGGGGAGGGGAAAGGGACAATTTGATATTTATTTTTTTAGAATATTAAATTAGCACATATTAAAATTGAGTGTGTCAATTTGAACATTTTAGATAGTTGAGGGTATCGAGTTGTAATTAAGCCTTAAAATTATACAAAAGTAGCAAGAGAACCATTTACCCATAGGGAAATGTTACAATTACAACCAAATGCTTACAATCCACTCACAACCGCCACGTGGCGTCCACGTGACGGCCATCCATTGGAGGAGGAGGAAGAGGTGGGATTCGGTAGCTGTCCGGGTGGCCGCCACGTGACAGAAATATTAGTCAAGACAACTCATACATATATATATATATATATATATATATATATATATATATATATATATATATATATATGAAACCGGAAAAAATAGATTATTTTGTTGAAAAATCTCCGGATCCATAAAAAATAAAATTTGTGATTATCAAATTTATCGAGCGAACAAAGATGAAAAAGAAGATCCGAAATTTGATGGAGAATGCGGGATTCTCGGATATAAATATATTAAATGTGATACATCAAACTCGTCGGGTGACTGATGATGTGTGATATTAAGACATCAACCCCCCCTCTTCTCTCTCTCTCTCTCTCTCTCTCTCTCTCTCTCTCTTCATACTTGCTATATAGTTCAATAGGATCTAAATGCCCACACAAGTAGAACACCATTAATTTTGTTGCCAATAGGTCTTGCAATGCTTACAGAACAATTAAGCTTCCTTTAGAGAAATGGACGAATAATGGAAAATCATATATGCACAAGTAGTGCTTACAATATAACAGGAAATCGTGCAATGGAGGCAGCAGGAAGATCAATACGCAATGAAACAAAATACTTATGCTTAAGTAAACTACCATGGAGTTTTAAATCGATTGATTCAAGACAAAAGTGATTGCTTGGTTGATAACTTCTTTAAAAAATATTTTTGAGAAACAAAAGCGCAGAGATTTGCACCATAGTCTCAGGGATTCCCATACAGTTCTTTATCATTTCATGAGATTCCTGTTCCTACTATACAATTAAAATATAGTAGTTTCTTCATCTTGAATTCGCTATTAGCATATGTAGATATTCTTCCGTAAAGTCATGTCTTCAAAACAAATACTCTCAACTCTAACCAAAAAAGTATAGTGGACGCGAGGTTGACAATCGATCATAATTTTTTTTTTTTTTGTGTCAATTCTTATAAAAGAACATGGACGAACCTGTCTAGTAAAAAATGGGGCCATGACCATCCCTATAGAAAAATGTCAGCTACTATACTACCTGTGAATTCACAGATAAAATTTCAAGTGTAAAAATATTTGGTTCATGTACTTATGCTATTGTCTAATATGTATAACTTGACTTTATTTTTTAACAAATGAACACTTATGGTGTCTTATTACATATTGTACTCAGAGCTTTAAATTAAGGAGAGAAAATGATGATATTGAGGACAATATATTTTAATTTTATGGGAAAAATTGTTCTAATTTTATGGCAGGCCATCCTCGGTATTAAATTCTCGTTTCGTCCCTGTTACATCTCTACTCTTATAAGGAAGCTTGGAAACGGATCAAAATTGAACCGTCTAAGCCGTATGTAAATGCCCAACTAACTATTTTTTTTAAAATAATTAATTATTTAACTACCTAATATTATTTATTTATAACTAAATAATTTAACTCAAGTGGTTAATATGGTAAGTATTTTTTTTTTTTTTTTTTTTTGCTTGAGTTCGATTCTTAAGAACGACAAAATTTATAATAATTTTATTTTATTTTTTAACAATTTTTTTACGTACTTATATGTTACTAGTATATATATAACACAACACGAGCCCCGGACTTAGATGATAATGATGATGAGGCTAACCAAGAAATGACACAACTGATTTTATCTAACTAAATCAAATTCAATATACATATAACACTGCACAAGTTATCAACTGTAGTACTCCAGGTTTTTATTAATGTCACAATCCGTGGGTTTGCATCTGATAAATAACTCAAGCACCAACCAAGCTGAAATCTCAAGGAAATTAAACTACATGGGTAATATTAAAAATAGATGCAATGATAATCAAAATCTGAGGTGTAAATAAGAAGTAAGGTATTCATCAAATGTTACCTATACCGGTTTTATTAGGCCTTCCAATTGCTGAAACATAAGAAACATTTATACTGCAGAAATATCATGTACACTTCAATTAATTAGAAGGAATAAAGAAGAAGAAGGAAGAAGAAGAATATAAACCCATTTTTCTACCAACAGATATATGAATACATATCGGAGGAAATTGTAGCTTGAACTAACTAAACCAAAATAAGTAGTAGCATATATAGATTGTACATTCAAAGTTTTCTACAGGAGTGTCTATTTACACAATATAATTTGAGTTCATCATACAATATCAACATTTAGCCTAAGAAATTAAAGGAAGAAGATCTTCTTACAACTGAAGCTACATATGTCTAGCTGGATCAAAAATCCTCCCAAATATCGTCCAAGTCAAGAAGAGGGCCGGCAGAAGAATGGTCTTCACCATTGTAGGACGAGATATCGGCGTGCCAGCAGTCGTTGCTAATTCCGGTAGTATCCTGGGAACGGCTCGGCGCCATCGAGTTCGACACCTGCAGCTCCACCTTGCACTTCCCCGACGTGAAAGCCGACGACGCACTAGCAACGTTAGCATCGGTACAAAGTGGTTCCTCGACCTGGTGCAAGTAGCCTGAGCCGCCGGCCGAGCCTGAGTACGAGAAGAAAGGGTTTGGAGGAGGGATCTCGGAGAAGTAGTAGGACTTGCTTTCTTGGTTTTGGCTGTGGACTTGATTGGAAGTGGTGGGACTCATGCTCTTCTTGATTCCTTCATTCTTATGGAAGACCCTACACACAACCCATTCTTCCTGCAGCCATTGACATAATTAAGAGCTAAAATGAAGTAAATTTTCAAAAGAAGAAAAATAATAAAAATTCTAATTACTTGAATCAAAGAGAAACTCACAAGCTAGTCTGCACCTCGTTTTGGGAGCTGCAGATTGGCTTGCGAGTTTTTCGACGTTGGCTGCCATATAAGGAGGGATAATTTGAAACGTAGAATTAATACCTTTGAGGGTTGGGGGAGGTGGCCTTGAAGTCTGAACTCGTGCATGACCCAGTTGGTCTTCTCTCCCCTCGGAGCCCTACCCAAGTAGAAAACTAGGGTTTTCTTCATCCCGACAAGCACCCTTCCCTTGTAGATCTCTTTATCCTTCCCCGTGGCCTTCCAGTAGCCGTCTTTCGTAGCCCTGTTGGTCCTCGTCCCCGTCGGGTACTTCCTGTCCTTCTGGCAGAAGAAGTACCATATTTTCTCTCCCATCTTCGCCTTCTCTGGGAAAATAAAAAATAGTCCTAACAGTCCAAAAAAAAAAAAAAAACCCTAACTAGGGTTTGGTAAGAAATTTTACTTGGGAGATCCCACGGTTCACAGCTGTTGAGGTCGACTTCGCCTATGGCTACCGAGCTGAATCTTTCGTCGGTGGCCTTTTCTTGTAGGTAGTCGACGACGATCTCTTCGTCGGTAGGGTGGAACCTGAAGCCTGGTGGCAAGAACAAGCTGTCATCTGCCATGGCTAGCTAGCTGTGGCTACTTCTTAAGAGAGAAGATTAAGAAAGGAGAAAGGGAGAGAAGTGGAGATATAAAAAGCTTAAGGTGCGTGCAATAGAAGGCACTTCCAATGGAAGCCTCTCAGGGTGCTGTGTTGTTATGTGCACTCCCTTTTGTATTTGTTTAGGGAGCAAATATGCTGACTATTGTGTTAATCTCTTGTATTTCTATGTAAACCCTGCAGATATTTGAAAATTTCGTTCAAGTCCCTGCAACCCGATATAGGAATATCCAAAAATGTCTATGGGAAATGCTTCTTTAGACTTGAAGTGCTTGCGCTGCAGAATATTGTTGACCTGTCAGTCAGGAAAAGAAAAAAAAATTGCATTCACATGCACAACGCGTTAAAAAAATATTACTCAAAAACTAAAATAATAAGTTTGAAACGTTTTTTTATTTATTTTGATTATGGGTAATCCTGGTTGGTTATATATATATATATATATATATATATATATATATATATATATATATATTGCAGTTGTTGGCCGCTACTTGACTGCAACAGAGACGTCCCGAGCAGCGGTGGAGCCGGTGTTGCGTCACCGGAGCCCTTCTTTCGTAGAGGATATCTCTGAAATCTCATTCGACGAAGAGGATGTCACAATACTGTCCGCTCCACTGAGGCTTGCCCTTGTTGGGAAGTTGACACATTCTCGACCTCCGATGGAAGTTATCCGGTGTGTTTTCTCAGAGCTCAAATTCGCCGCCCCAGTTTAGGATGGGTTGATTGATGCCTCCTACCTATGTTCTCATTAGGCCATATATATATATTCTCCGCATGCTCCGGTCCGGATCTCCCTCCCGGACCTTCCGAGTTTCCTATTCGCGAAGGCCTCTATCTTCTTGCTGGCATCTGGTTTGGGCGAACCTTTCAAGTTAGATAGAGCTACCAAATCCTTGATACGCCTGAGTTGTGCCCGAGTTCTAGTTGAAATGGACATTAGTCACCCGCTGGTTGATCATAATCGGATTCAGCTTCCAAATGGTTTATATCGCAAACCCGTGGTTTTTGAGCAATACCATGCCTACTGTTCCATCTATCTCCGCCAAGGTCACTCGATACTAAACTTTCCCCCAGGTAAGTGTCCTTGGGTGGCGAAAGAGTCGGAGGATTTGGCAGGGGATGGGGTGCTTGAGGGGCCTTTCTCCGCAGGAATGGGGATGAGTAAGTCCCCAGTTTCGACTCAGGACACCGGTGTAGTTAGGAGTGCGTGCACTACTTTACCTACTGTGGCGTCCCGTTTTCCCTATTCGGGAAGCGCGGCTAAGAAATACAAGATGGTATCATTCGATCGGGATAGATTGAAACAAGAACTCGTCCTCGTTATGGATTTGTTTCTTCGGAATCGATTCCCATATTCAGTGGACCGTGCCCCCGGGATCGACTTAGCGGCAGAGTCAGGAGGGACCTCTCCGCTGTATCTTTTGTTGTCTCGGATTTCGATGTCGCTTGTTGCTTTCGTGCTTTGAGTTGGTTTTCGGATTTGCTTGTTTTTCTTGAACGGTTTCGATGGATTTCATTGTTTTCGTTCATTGAACTGCACTTCAATTCCGAGATTGGAAATAGTGGAAGAGGTATTGATCAAGCTGTTCGTGGATGCAGGTGAACGAGCAGTAGGCGACTTACGAGCGGAGTCTTGAAGCGCCTCTTTCCTTCTCCCTTCCAACCAACTAAGTGAGTGGCTACCATCCCGATTAGCTAGCCCGTCTCCCAGTCTTCACACCTAAAATCTTGTATTCTTCTTTGCCCCGATCAGGCGATACCAGTAATAACTAAAAGATGTCAAGATAAAATGGGAATAGACTTGGATTATTATGCTTGTCAATCCAACACGTGAACTGTTATCTTATTGTATGCTTGCTCGTTTCAAATATTCTATACATGCTTCAATTTTAGTTAGAATGCATCTTCTTCTATAAATTGTGCTAAGTATGGAACTCACCTTGTATGCGCATAATTGTTCAGGGAGGCTATGCAAAATGAATCATGCATTACTGCTTGTCTTGTACTCGTGTTGCCTCAACTGCATGAAGTGATAATTTAAGTAAACATCGTGTGTTCGATCATGGACAACTTGTAAACAAGGGTATAAGTTCTACGGACGGTCGCTGGGGCACTGGCACCGATCCGATCCGGGCGGAACTTCGTGTGTAGTCAATCGTGTGCGAAGTGGATGGCTTGTAACGCATCGTGTGTTTATCGTGTGTTCATCGTGTGTTCTCGTTGTATGCTATCCTTGTCCTTGACTAGTCCATTATGGCATCAAGCCAGTGATCCTCGTGTGTATTCAAACCTGTTGCAAACTAACTTGTGTCTTCATGGCAAGAAAGGCATGGTAAGTATTGTGCAGGTCGTTCAGACGGGCAGGTAAAAGCCACCGAACGGTGGCAAGTTCATTTCAGTAAATTCTATATGCTGCTTACTTGTAAATGAACTAAGGCAAGATAGAAAGACCACAATAATATGCATGTTTCATTAAAACGACGTATTGATTGGTATAGTTGGGTTAGCTCGCCTTCACCAGTACATTTCGATGTACTGACCCTCGTTGAAACAGGTTCCCCGCACTAAGGAGAACCGAGCGAGGAGCTGAAGTCGTCTTTCCCGATCCAGTCCAGCTGTGGGCGCATCCTGATCGCGCCGCATTTTGAAGTACTTGAAGAAAGGAGCTTGCAACTCAATATACAATGCAGCTCCGTGGGAAGGCCATCATCCAGCTCGGAGGTCTTTATCATTTTGAAGTTTAGTAAAGGGATGCAATGTACAGGACTGCTATCTCATTTTGAGTCAACACTTTTATAAGCCCTGCGGCAAATCAGCTGACTCGTTCAAGAGTTTGTAATAGATGTTCATTATCAATAAAAAGAGAACTTTTCCATATTTTAATATGTGTTTCAATTTATCTGCGTACTCTGAATATGTGCTCGTTATGTAAACTACTCTAGCCTTGTACGAGCGCAATCCCAGGCCCGCACGGCGGTCATGCTCGGGGGACGCCCCTACGATTTTACGAAATTGGGGCGTGACATGTTGGTATTAGAGCACAGATTCAAGTTCCTTAACCCTCGTACTGTAAAAGTTCCTTTAACGATCAAATCCTTGTGCGAACTCTTGAACTCGTTAGGTCAAAATGAGATACGTTCTTGCAATAAGTCCATAATACATTATGATCCTAATGTAATTTACCTTCTTTTGAAGGAATGGCACCAAAGCAATCCTCAGCGCTAGCACCGGACGAAAAGCAAGGCCAAAAAAGTAGTTCGGGTACTTCGGGAAGTTCGCGAAGCCAGCGAGCCATGTCTCGAGTCGATCCGCTTGAACGGGCGATGCAAATGTTAGAATCACAACGACAAATGGATGATGCTCGCGAAGCCAAGTTAGAAAGCAATCTAGAGACCCGATTCTCAGTCCAACAGAAGCAGGTAGATGCCTTGCAACAGATCGTACAGACTTTGGCTTCCAACCAGTCCGCGGCAACAGCAGTGACTCCGGTGGAACAGTCCATGCTTGAAGTTGAGATGCAATAAATTCCAAGGCCGAGGGAAGTGACTGCCTTCGACTTTGGCCACTTCAAGAAATTCTGCAACACCCCATTCAACGGGACTGAGGACCCAGTCGTGGCTCTAGATTGGTTGGCCGAACTTGAAGACCACTTCGCTCTGCTAGTGGTCCTCGAAGAGAAACGCGTCACATGCGCACAAATACAGCTTCGCCTCAACGTGCATGATTGGTGGGACGTGCATCGACGATCTCTTCAATTTAACTATGGAGAGGTGTCACGCCCCAGTCCCAAATTATCGAGGGACTGAGCACGTGAGCAATGGCCAGCAGCACGCACCGATGGACAACCCAATTTAATGGATCCATCAGGGCATGCTTAAGCTATAGTCTAACAGGAAAATGTTACAAGTCTCAGGTATTTCTAATCTCAACCACAGAATAAACACAGATTAATTATCAGAAATAATGCAATGGAAATAAATAAGCAATAAATAAGATTATCTCGGGAAATGATCCGAGAATTAGTCTGTTACATTCAGAGGAAAATAGACAGGAAATAAATGCTGCAAATGGAAATACTGTGTAGATGAAGCCGGTGCTCAGGAGAAATCTTCGGCCAATATCTCGTTCTATGTTCCGGGTTCTGCTCCAAGGAGTGCTCCTGTACCGTACACCTCGGGGTAGTTCTCCTCAGCTATACCTGGGGACATAGTCCATTCCAGGTCCTCAGGGGACATAACAAGGTACAGAAAATACAAGCCAAAATATATGCAGTACAGCAATAATGAAACAGCAGGATAAATATGTAAACCAGCTAAGTGATATGCAAGTGAGAGTTTTAGTCATACTCAGGCTGAGACTACTACAGGATCAGTGTCGAAGAAACCATAGCAGTATTTTCTCGACAGGGCCAGTAAGGTACCAAAGCTCTGTATCAGAGTCTAAGGCACCGCCAGATAACAGTATTTATATTATAATATATTCAGCCTTGATATGATAATACTCTCCCCATCCCATGTAATCTCACGTCACAGTTCCAGAAAATATCAGGTTCAAGTCATGCAAGTTTGAACTAATGCAATGAGTCAGGATAGAATCTACGCATGTAAACTGTAAATGACATGAATATGTATCCTATACGGAATCACCAGGTATATCTCAGGCAATTCTGTCACAAGAATAGTGTTAGGTGTCCTGGGTTGAGCAGTTAAACAAGTTTTCATATGAATCTACAAGAAATCAAGTAAAATACTATAACCAGAAATATCTGAGAATTGGCAAGCTTTACTTGCCCACTGATGTATAACTAAGTCCAGGAATTAGGTAGCAAAGCTGCAAGTTTTGGCAAGGTACACTTGCCCACTGATGTATAAACAAGTCAAAAAAAATAAGTAGCAAGCTGCAGGGTTTGGCAAGGTACACTTGCCTGTGGTTCCGGCTCTGTTTGCAGTTCTGACTTCTGTTGGATTTACAGGCGGTACTTCGGTTGCTGAAATAAACATCACCATCAGATCCAGAAAATATCAATCAGCTAGAAACGCCTGTCCTTGGGTCCAATTTGGAGACAAGGGCAAAAACTGTAATTTCGGGTCAGAACGGGGTCCATAGGTGGGCCCGCTTTGCACCAAAAAACGTGTCAGGGTCAAAGGTCTCCAAATTTACCAAACTTAGTGTCAACAGGTCAGGAACGGTGATACGAACCCAACGGAACTTCCAGAATTGGATTCCGATGAGCCGATCACAAAATCGCCCGTCGAGCGGGGCCTGTGGGGCCCACGACACGCGATTTCGTCAACGTTCTCAGAATCGAACCAAACTTGGCTCACAGGACCAGCGTATCGCTACGAGTCCGATAGCGCAAGTTTCGTCTCGATCCGACGTGTGTACACAAAGTTAGGGTAAATTGCAGAAAAGTCGGATACGGGGCGATGTCCGCGGATACGCGTTGATTCCGGTGTGCACGCACACCCGAATCGACTTCTGCGAAATCTCACACGTCCATATCGACGATGCGTACGTATCTGTGAAGACCGCGCGCGACCAAGTCGTCCCGTTTGGCGGGGCGTACTCGGTTCCGGGGTGAAACAGGGTCTGGTTTTTCCTGTTTTTGGATCGCGGTGTGCGATTACCACAGGACGCGATGCCCCGAGCGGTTTATCTGGGCACCGAGAGGGTCATACAGGCTTCACAACGCAATTTGCGGAATCAAAATCCGAGCTACGAGCAAGAAAATATACGCACCTGAACGGGACCCGAAAACCGGGGTCCGAATCGTGTCCGACATGTGTCCGACACGTGTCCGGACACAGGGAATTAAATTAGGGTTAGGGTTTAGGGATTTCCGGTGACTCAGGGCAGAGACGGCGGCTGGGCTGGCTGGGCTGCGGCGGAGGGGGCCAGGGGCAGCGCGGCGGCGCGCGGCGCGGTGGCTGGGGACTCGCCGGCGGCCGGAGGCGCGCTGTGCGGCGCTGGAGGCTGCTGCTGTTGCTCGCTGCTGCGGTGGTCGAGCGGGGATGAGGAAAAGGAGGCGGTGGCCGGGGGAGAGGGCTGGGCAGGGTGGCGGCGCCGGAGGTGGCGAGGCCGGGTAGAGGCGTGGTGGTCGGTGGCGACGACGGTGGGTGGCACGGTGGAGGGGAGACCGGAGAGGGGAAAATGGGGGAATATATAAAGGCGGGCGGTGGCTGGGGGGGGCCGAGAGAGGCGGGGCGTGGGGTGGTCGTGGGGTGAGGTGGCCGGCCGGAGCGGGCGGCGCGCCGGGCGGGGCGGCGCAGGACGCGAGGAGAGGGAGAGGGGGTCAGACGGGCTAGCGGGTTGCGGGCGGGTCGGGTGGCTGACAGACCCGACCCGACCCGGTTGGGGCTGGGCTGGGTTCGGGTTCGGGGCTAGGCCCGGTGGGCCGGGTCCAGCGGGCCGCTTGCTGGGTTTAAATAAAAAAATATAATAATAATTATTATTATTATTAATAGGTCCGGGGTCCGATAAATTCCAGAAAATTGTCCTAAGTCCAGTTTTTCATTTTACATCCAAAAATATTATTTTTATAATATTTTAATACTGTTTATTATCATTTAAAAATCTTTGAATAATTAAAACCCTATTTTAAATTACAAAAAATTTCCAGAAAATTCCAGAAAATTGTAAAAAATCCAGATTTTAAAATTTTGAAAAATCAAGGGGTTTACAATCTACCCCCCTTAAGAGGATTGCGTCCTCGCAATCAAAGAATAACCAGTCAACAGAGATGACGCGGTCGCAAGCATCGTTCGAAATACATCACAGGATACTTAGGGAAATACCGTTTCCCTAAAAATGAAAGTTATACACTTTCCAGAAAAACTAGTTAAAATAAAAGAGCTACAACTTTTATGAAAATCAGGTTATTATTAACAAGTTGCAAATTACTAGGTTGGGGCTGAGGTCACGAACCAAGAGGCACGAGCTACACAACACTAGAAACGGATAACTACGAATCACTTACTCGCATCAGTGTCCTGCACAGTCATCGCGTAAGCTTGCCCTCGTCCTTGAGGTAGATTCCTCTGCTGCTGCTGAGCTTGCTGGTAGGGTGCTGCTCGAGGCGCTGGTGGAGTTTGCTGGTTCGCCCTTGGTGCTCCTTCTCTACGCTCAGGATAGTCTCTTACTGCATGCTGTCTGGATCCGCAGCCTAAGCATAGTCCGAGTTTACGTCTACACTCCTTCTCGACATGGCCTATCTTGCCGCAGTGGTAACAAGTAGGAAGGTAGAAGACTTTTGGTGCTGCTCTTGGAGGCGGGCTTATTTGTTGACGCTTTGCAGACTCCTCTTGTGCTGCTCTGGTTGGTGCGGATGTGGAGGGCCGCTTCAGACTGGTCTCTCTCTTGGTGATGCGCTCCATGCGTCGAGCCGCAGCAAGTACGTCCGAGTATGATGTTGGTGCGACGGACCCAATTAGTTTCTGCAGCTCAATATTCAGTCCGTCGAAGAATTTTTCGGCCTTCTCTTCCTCTGTCGGGATCAGGGTGGGGGCGAAGCGGCTCAGACGAATAAATTCTGCGTTGTATTCTTCCACCGTCATAGAGTCCTGAGTGAGGCGATTGAACCTGTCCCGCAGTTCTGATCGAGCGATGGCAGGAATGTACATCTCTTGGAAGAGCCTGGAGAACTCCTCCCAAGTGACTCGGTCTGGTCCGAGTCTCGTCTCCTCGGATAGCCACCAGTGATGAGCATTGTCCGTCAATTGTATTCGGACGGCAGTCATCCAGCGTTCCCGTAGAAGCTCAGCTGCTTCAAGTTGATGCCGAATGTTGGTGAGCCACTCATGAACTTCTGTGGGCTCCTCTTTTCCAGAAAAATATGGGGCTTCAGTTGGCGGAAGTCAGTGATTGAGCCTGTCGCTGGCCGTCGAGTTGGTAGGTTGGCCTTCTCCAGTGCAGTTACAATGCTGTCCCTCAAGAAATTAGCTTCGCGAAGCTGAGCCTCGTGTTGGACTTGTTGTTGTGCTTGCATCATCGCGTAGATCATTTGAAATATCTGCTGCCCGTCAATCGGCTGTCCTGGTGGGAACACGGGTATTGGTGGGACGAACTGCGGCGGAGGTGGGATGTCATCGCGCCGGAATCTGGAGGTAGATTGACCTGCCTGTTTGCTCTGTTGAGTTGATGGGACTCCTCCGACTGGTGTCACTTCGTCGTCATAGGTGACACCTGTAGCTTGTGGCGTTCCGGCGGGAGTCTCGTTGCATCTTTGTGGGTCCATTTTCCTGTATCCAAAATAACCAATAAGAGGCGCACAGGAATCAAGGCAAGATGCAAGTCAAAATTAGTTCGAGTACGATACAGATATCAAAAACGATTCAAGCAAGTGGATGAGATCCTAAAAACTTATCCTATTCTTTATTGCAGGCCTGTTCGGTCCCTAAGTTGAAACCGAACAATTTAGTCGTAGACCTGCATGGGCCACCACAAAAACCATGTCACGCCCCAGTCCCAAATTGTCGAGGGACTGAGCACGTGAGCAATGGCCAGCAGCACGCACCGATGGACAACCCAATTTAATGGATCCATCAGGACATACTTAAGCTGTAGTCTAATAGGAAAATGTTACAAGTCTCAGGTATTTCTAATCTCAACCACAGAATAAACACAGATTAATTGCCAGAAATAACGCAATGAAAATAAATAAGCAATAAATAAGATTATCTCGGGAAATGATCCGAGAATTAGTCTGTTACATTCAGAGGAAAATAGACAGGAAATAAATGCTGCAAATGGAAATACTGTGTAGATGAAGCCGGTGCTCAGGAGAAATCTTCGGCCAATATCTCGTTCTATGTTCCGGGTTCTGCTCCAAGGAGTGCTCCTGTACCGTACACCTCGGGGTAGTTCTCCTCAGCTATACCTGGGGACATAGTCCATTCCAGGTCCTCAGGGGACATAACAAGGTACAGAAAATACAAGCCAAAATATATGCAGTGCAGCAATAATGAAACAGCAGGGTAAATATGTAAACCAGCTAAGTGATATGCAAGTGAGAGTTTTAGTCATACTCAGGCTGAGACTACTACAGGATCAGTGTCGAAGAAACCATAGCAGTATTTTCTCGACAGGGATAGTAAGGTACCAAAGCTCTATATCAGAGTCTAAGGCACCGCCAGATAACAGTATTTATATTATAATATATTCAGCCTTGATATGATAATACTCTCCCCACCCCATGTAATCTTACGTCACAGTTCCAGAAAATATCAGGTACAAGTCATGCAAGTTTGAACTAATGCAATGAGTCAGGATAGAATCTACGCATGTAAACTGTAAATGACATGAATATGTATCCTATACGGAATCACCAGGTATATCTCAGGCAATTCCGTCACATGAATAGTGTCAGGTGTCCTGGGTTGAGCAGTTAAACAAGTTTTCATATGAATCTACAAGAAATCAAGTAAAATACTATAACCAGAAATATCTGAGAATTGGCAAGCTTTACTTGCCCACTGATGTATAACTAAGTCCAGGAATTAGGTAGCAAAGCTGCAAATTTTGGCAAGGTACACTTGCCCACTGATGTATAAACAAGTCAAGGAAAATAAGTAGCAAGCTGCAGGGTTTGGCAAGGTACACTTGCCTGTGGTTCCGGCTCTGTTTGCAGTTCTGACTTCTGTTGGATTTACAGGCGGTACACCGGTTGCTGAAATAAATATCACCATCAGATCCAGAAAATATCAATCAGCTAAAAATGCCTGTCCTTGGGTCCAATTTGGAGACAAGGGCAAAAACGACAATTTCGGGTCAGAACGGGGTCCACAGGTGGGCCCGCTTTGCACCAAAAAATGTGTCAGGGTCAAAGGTCTCCAAATTCATCAAAATTAGTGTTAACAGGTCAGGAACGGTGATACAAACCCAACGGAACTTCCAGAATTGGATTCCGATGAGCCGATCACAAAATCGCCCGTCGAGCGGGGCCTATGGGGCCCACGACACGCGATTTCGTCAACGTTCTCAGAATCAAACCAAACTTGGCTCACAGGACCAGCGTATCGCTACGAGTCTGATGGCGCAAGTTTCGTCTCGATCCGACGTGTGTACACAAAGTTAGGGTGAATTGCAGAAAAGTCGGATATAGGACGATGTACGCGGATACACGTTGATTTCGGTGTGCACGCACACCCGAATCGACATCTGCGAAATCCCGCACGTCCGTATCGACGATGCGCACGTATCTGTGAAGATCGCGCGCGACCAAGTCGTCCCGTTTGGCGGGGCATACTCGATTCCGGGGTGAAACAGGGTCTGGTTTTTCCTTTTTTGGATCGCGGTGTGCGATCACCACAGGACGCGATGCCCCGAGCGGTTTATCCGGACACCGAGAGGGTCATACAGGCTTCGCAACGCAATTTGCGGAATCGAAATCCGAGCTACGAGCAAAAAAATACACGCACCTGAACGGGACCCAAAAACTGGGGTCCGAATCGTGTCCGACACGTGTCCGGACACAGGGTATTAAATTAGGGTTAGGGTTTGGGGATTTCCGGTGACTCAGGGTGGAGACGGCGACTTGGCTGGCTGGGCTGCGGCAAAGGGGGCCGGGGGCAGCGCGGCGGCGCGCGGCGCGGTTGCTGGGGACTCGCTGGCGGCCGGAGGCGCGCTGTGCGGCGCTGGAGGCTGCTGCTGTTGCTCGCTGCTGCGGTGGTCGAGCGGTGAGGAGGAAAAGGAGGCGGTGGCCGGGGGAGAGGGCTGGGCAGGGTGGCGGGGCCGGAGGTGGCGAGGCCGGGTAGAGGCGTGGTGGTCGGTGGCGACGGCGGTGGGTGGCATGGTGGAGGGGAGACCGGAGAGGGGAAAATGGGGGAATATATAAAGGCGGGCGGTGGCTGGGGGGGGCGAGAGAGGCGGGGCGTGGGGTGGTCGTGGGGTGAGGTGGCCGGCCGGAGCGGGCGGCACGCCGGGCGGGGCGGCGCAGGACGCGGGGAGAGGGAGAGGGGGTCAGACGGGCTAGCTGGTTGCGGGCGGGTCGGGTGGCTGACAGACCCGACCCGACCCGGTTGGGGCTGGGCTGGGTTCGGGTTCGGGGCTGGGCCCGGTGGGCCGGGTCCAGCGGGCCGCTTGCTGGGTTTAAATAAAAAATATAATAATAATAATAATTATTATTATTATTATTATTATTATTAATCAGTAATTATTTAATAAATAATTAAATAATTAAATAAATAAATTTAGGTGTTTTAAAAATAGGTCCGGGGTCCGATAAATTCCAGAAAAATTGTCCTAAGTCCAGTTTTTTATTTTACATCCAAAAATATTATTTTCATAATATTTTAATACTGTTTCTTATCATTTAAAAATCCTTGAATAATTAAAACTATGTTTTTAAATTACAGAAAAATTCCAGAAAATTGTGAAAAATCCAGATTTTAAAATTTTGAAAAATCAGGGGATTTACAAGAGGAGGCGATCTCGTGGGCGACTTTTCGTGCCGCATTTGAAGAGTAGTTTATACCCCCTCCAGTACGACGTCAGATGGAGAATGAGTTCGTGCAACTGAGGCAAGGCAGCATGACAGTTAAACAGTATTCCGCCGAATTCAACCGACTCTCCAAATTCGCTGGCGCCTATTTACCTGATGCAGCGAGTCGAGCTAGAAGGTTTGAAGGTGGTCTACGTCCTGCCATCCATGTACACGTAGTCGTTCATCAGTATCAGACAATTCGGGAAGTCATGAATCATGACCTATCTCTTGAACCGCAGTATCCTCACGTTTCTATCGGCGCTGTGCATACCTACAATCACAAACGCCAAGGCAACGAGAGAGAAAATACCACTACAAAGTGCCCAAACTACGATGGTCGACAGAGGGGAAATTCCAACCAAATTTGTCCCTTCTGCAACAAACGAGGGCACGCCATTAATCAATGTCGCAAGAGACTTGGGTTATGTCTCGCTTGCGGTAATCCAGGACATACCATTAGTTCTTGTCCGAACCTTCCTAATCATCGCCCGCAACAAAATAATCCCTAACGGTAGGTTATATTCCTAAGTTTTCTGGATAAAACTTCCAATTAGTTGGGTAGGATGTGGTACCCCATTTTCCCTATTCGGGAAGCGCGGCTAAGAAATACAAGATGATATCGTTCGATCGGGATAGATTGAAACAAGAACTCATCCTCGTTATGGATTTGTTTCTTCGGAATCGATTCCCATATTCAGTGGACCGTGCCCCCGGGATCGACTTAGCGGCAGAGTCAGGAGGGACCTCTCCGCTGTATCTTTTGTTGCCTCGGATTTCGATGTCGCTTGTTGCTTTCGTGCTTTGAGTTGGTTTTTGGATTTGCTTATTTTTCTTGAACGGTTTCGATGGATTTTATTATTTTCGTTCATTGAACTGCACTTCAATTCCGAGATTGGAAAGAGTGGAAGAGGTATTGATCAAGCTGTTCGTGGATGCAGGTGAACGAGCAGTAGGTGACTTACGAGCGGAGTCTTGAAGCGCATCTTTCCTTCTCCCTTCCAACCAACTAAGTGAGTGGCTACCATCCCGATTAGCTAGCCCTTCTCCCAGTCTTCACACCTAAAATCTTGCATTCTTCTTTGCCCTGATCAGACGATACCAGTAATAACTAAAAGATATCAAGATAAAATGGGAATAGAGTTAGATTATTATGCTTGTCAATCCAACACGTGAACTATTATCTTATTGTACGCTTGCTCGTTTCAAATGTTCTATACATGCTTCAATTTTAGTAATGCATCTTCTTCTATAAATTATGCTAAGTATGGAACCCACCTTGTATGCGCATAATTGTTCAGGGAGGCTATGCAAAATGAATCATGCATTACTGCTTGTCTTGTACTCGTGTTGCCTCAACTGCATGAAGTGATAATTTAAGTAAATGTTGTGTGTTCGATCATGGACAACTTGTGCACAAAGGTATAAGTTCTGCGGACGGTCGCTGGGCACTGACACCGATCTGATCCGGGTGGAACTTCGTGTCTAGTCAATCGTGTGTGGACTGGATGGCTTGCAACGCATCGTGTGTTTATCGTATGTTCATCGTGTGTTCTTGTTGCATGCTATCCTTGTCCTTGACTAGTCCATTATGGCATCAAGCCAGTGATCCTCGTGTGTATTCAAACCTGTTGCAAACTAACTTATGTCTTCGTGGCAGGGAAGGCATGGTAAGTATTGTGCAGGTCGTTCAGACGGGCAGGTAAAAGCCACCGAACAGTAGCAAGTTCATTTCAGTAAATTTTATATGCTGCTTACTTGTAAATGAACTAAGGCAAGATAAAAAGACCACAATAATATGCATGTTTCATTAAAACGACGTGTTGATTGGTATAGTTGGGTTAGCTCGCCTTCACCAGTACATTTTGATATACTGACCCTCGTTGAAATAGGTTCCCCGCACTAAGGAGAACCGAGCGAGGAGCTGAAGTCGTCTTTTCCGATCCAGTCCAGCTGTGGGCGGATCCTGATCGCGCTGTATTTTGAAGTACTTTAAGAAAGGACCTTGCAACTCAATATACAATGCAGCTCCGTGGGAAGACCGTTATCCAGCCCGGAGGTCTTTATCATTTTGAAGTTTAGTAAAGGGATATAATGTACATGACTGCTATCTCATTTTGAGTCAACATTTTGTAAGCCCGTGCGGCAAATTTGCTGACTCGTTCAAGAGTTTGTAATAGATGTTCATTATCAATAAAAAGAGAACTTTTTCATATTTCAATCTGTGTTTCAATTTATCTGCGTACTCTGAATATGTGCTCGTTATGTAAACTACTCTAGCCTTGTGCGGGTGCAATCCCAGGCCCGCACGGCGGTCACGCTCGGAGGACGCCCCTACGATTTTACGAAATCGGGGCGTAACACCTACGACCCTTTCTTCTCGCCCTGGGGAGAGGGAGACATCATAATCTGATGCGAATGCATCAATTATTCAGTCGTTGATTGAAGCTGCAAAGGTAATTTTGGCAGTCACCTACACTGAGACGTCGGTCCAGGTGCTGACAATCGTGAGTGTGGAGCTCCCGGCCACAACCGCGGAGTTCCAACATGAAGGGGCAGGAACAGTTGGCACGAGAAGGGGGGTCGCTGGAGCATCAGTGGATAGGTGCATGCTAGCTGCAGGAGGAGCCCGAGGAGGTGTATGCTATTGCGGGGGAGGTAGTTTTTGCTGGAATCGATCTAATGCACGAGGCTTTAGTCCATGGACGTTCTTTGTCCAGGCCGGTGGTACTTCCCGAGGGCCTACAGGTAGCTCACTTGACCCCCTTATTCTCTACTTCCATACAAGAGTCGGTCCCAGCTATGTATGATTGTCATCGGAGCCTCGGTAGGGGAGACTCCAATCCCGTGGGTGGTGTAGGCGGATTGGGTATTCTCTCCTTCTCGGGAAAGCAACGGCTCCCTTATATGGGTTGTTCTGATGGTCCGACGGCATCTAGTGGTTGTTTGCTAGGGCGGATGAGACAAAATTAGAGGAGAAGGAGTTTTCTGGTGCTACTGGTCCCTTAGCTCTAGCGTAACTCATTTGGTGGGAAGATATGAGACTGTCGGGACCTTGCCAAATTTTGGGCCCCCGACTATGGCATACACGAGGTTGGCATTGTCTCCAGAGCTGAGGGGCGGTGTAGAGAGAAGCATTACACTACAGGTCAGTAGATTCAGATCAGACTTGGAGGTTTTGGATCCCTCCGTCCGAGCTGTCATCTGGTTACTTGACTCTTGTTTGCCATCAATGTAAGTTTAGGAAACTTTTGTTCAACAAAAAACAAAAAAGTACAAAGAAATCCTGAACAAAAAATATAAGTACAATATTTTTTGATTTGGGGAATGTGAATATGAAGATCGAGTACTACAGTGACTCCTTTACTCCGTTGATGGTCCAACGAGGGAATAAGGATGCTTGATTCTCTTTTCTCTCTCTTGAGCTTGTGTGCACGCAAATAGCTCGCCTGGGGGGGTATGGTCTCTGAAAAGCGGACCCTGAGAACGTCCAAGTTCCTCCTATTTATTTCTATCATGATGATGGGATATATGTGCCACATATGGCTCTGTTTGGTGGTCGCATAGGGCCCCTTCAACATAATACGGTTGTAATTGTAGCCGCATACCACGAGCATGCTACCATGTGGCATCGGTTGGAATATGGTGTTGATAAGATCTCGGGGTCGTTCTCAACTTCGTTGTGTGTGTGACTCGGTCAGTTGGATATGTGGTCTGCACTGATTATGTAAGGATCCCTTCGGTTGCAACGGAAAGATCTTACATAACATCTTGGCTGCATAACGTCTTGGCCGCATGTGTGCTCTCCTTTGGCCTTGGTCGTATAGACACTTCGGCTGCATGACATTGTGGCCACATGCGATCTCTCGTCTAGCCTTGGTCGGATGGACACTTTGGCCGCCTAATGGCGAGGCCGCATAGGACCGTAGCCGTATATGAGGGAACATATGGCATGGCACATCTGACGAAGTTATTAATGCACTGATTTGACTTTCCGTCTTTTTATGAGCCTCCGTCTCTCTCACGATTCTTGAAGTGCTCTGGGTGATGAGTGGTGTGTCAGAACTTCTGACAGGCATTGAATGCTGTGTCAGGGGATCTCATGCGGCCCCTTAATTCGTGGTTGTTCAGACCGCATGGATTCTTCTTATGCGGCTTTCAACTCCTTGGTTGTTCGGGCTGCATGGGCTCTGTGTGGCTCCTCTACGGCCTACATAATTTTTAGTCTTCTACAAGATCTCCTTCAAAGTTTCTAAACTTTTTAAGTTTTTGAAGTTCAGAATACTTTGAACAAAAGCATGTAGGAGATAACAGCAGGAACTGCGACGACGCATCTGTGAAGTATCATTCCGCATGGCGCATGGGGATGCTTGAGGGAGTACTGGCGCATGGCACTGCTGGCGCATGGGGATACTAGTTACTTAGTGGCGCATGGCACTGCTGGCATAGGTGAACACTAGTTATGAAATGGTCGACGCATGACACTGCATCATTATGGCGCAGGGGGCTTGATCACTGCGGCGCATGGCCTTTGATTACTGTTGGCGCATGGCTGAGATTTTCTATGCTTCTATAATTCTGGTGTGGAGAACTTGACTCCTTCCTCCCGAGTTGTCATCAATTCTCACTTACTAGCGAATCGTGAAGTAGGTCTCTTCACCCCAAGTGAGGGAACAATAGTGCAGTTTTTTGAGATATAGGGAATGGAGGTCGCGAAGTCCAGGAGGGCTAAGAACTATCACAGAGTCGCCCCGCAGCAACTCATGACTCTAAGGCCTTCCTCTTCCCGATCCAAATCAGTCAACCTCAGGTCCTATGATACATGTCTTACTTAAGTTTGCTTCTTTTCACTGTTTGGCAAACTGTTACGTCTTTTTGCTGGTCTTTAGTATTTTGTAACCCGTTTGCTCTAATTAAATAAATAATTTTTGTTATATATATATATATATATATATATATATATATATATATATATATATATATATAAACCATCACTTTTGATCAGTACATATAAAATGGGCTAATTTGCAACTTGATACCCTCAACTATCCATCTTTTACAACTTAATACCCTAAACTTTTAAAATACCTAACTTAATATCTTGGAGAAAAAAAACCAAAAATGCCCTTCCCCCTTCTCTTCCATATCCCATCCCCTCCTCCACCCCCTCTCCAGGTCCCCCTCCCCCCAGCCACCTCGCCCTTCCCCTTCGAACAGCCCCCGCACCCCACCCGAACTCCCCCCCCCCCGCGCCTCACCCTCGGCCTGCGCCCCGGCCAACACCCCTTGTAATATCCCGCAACCGCACGGTGCATTAAGCTGAGTCGGATTGAAATGAGACAAATGTTTGGTTGTATTTCATTGTGTTGGATTTGGAAGAAAGTATTGATTTGATTTGGTTTCATGTGCATATCGCGTGCGGAGTTCGGTGGAATTGGTGTGTTCGTTTAGGGCAAGTACAGAAATAGTGGATTGGAGCGATAATGTCGTCTTCTTTAGTCCGATTGGTTCAGATAATTTGGAGAGCACGACCTTCTTGTAAGGTTATGCCAATTGAGTAGATCGTGCTTCGTATCGGACCATGGATTCAAGGAATCGACCGTATCGGCAAGGCATAGTGCTTAGCGGATTCAAACTTGGTGAGTGGGCTATGTCTCTTCTCCTCTACTCTTTTATGCCTAATATAATATAACACATGTAATATCTTGGACACTTGGACTGGAACATAGGAAATACTGCACTGTGGAGTGCACAGAGTGTGCGTCGTTTGGATGAATGTAATTTGTAGCATTGAGTTGAGATTTACGATTGGGACCAGTGATAACACTTAATCTAACGAGCATGCGTTGCGCACGAGTATCAAGTTGGAACACTTTGTCAAGCAAAGCGTGCAGTTGTGGTTCGAAACTGGGCAACTGCATCGAAGAGGGTCGTGCCACTGTTGGGGCATTATGCCACAGAACATTGGGAGCAAGGGGTATTGCACTTATAGGAGCACTGTGTCTAGAAGCGGTATAATGCCTAGTGGAGATAAATTAAGAATGGTTGTCAATCCCAGTCCCAAAATACAAAGGGACCAGCCATGTGGTAATGGCCAGCAACACAACTCCAATGGGCAAACCCAATTTAATGGACCCGTTAGAGTGCACTTAAGCTGTAAAATAAAAAAAATGGTCTACGATACATGTCATATTTTATATATATCTAATCTCATCCACAATAAGTAATGAAATCACAAAAAGACAAGTCCAGTCACAATAATATAAAATGATCTGTCCAATCAAAGCAATATAAATAATGTCACGGGGAACAACCCGTCATCAAAATGGAAAGAAAAATAACTCCAAGTACAATATCCAGAAGTCACTGTATGATCAAATATCCAAGAACAATAAGCATAATAAATGAATGGTGAGAATACTGTGTGCTCAAGAGAAGTTCTCTGGAACAACCTCATCATCTGCAACATGTACGTCTCCAATAGAAGCATCTTCCCTGTAAACCTCGGGATAGCTCTCATCGTCTACACCTGGGGACATAATCCGGATTCAGGTCCTCAGGAGACATAGCAAGGTACAATAAAACTCAAATCAAATGAATGCAGTAAGAAAAAATAGATCCTCAGGGTAAGCTATGTAATCAGCTAAGTGAAATACAAACGAGCGCATCACTAGTACTCAGGCTGAGACCACTACAGGCTCTGTGTCGGAGAGCCCATAGCAGCAAGTAGTATCTCGTAGGGCCAGTAAATGTGCCAAGCTCTGGTATAGAGACTAAGCACCTTCAGTAACATAGTACATATATAACATAATCAGCCTGTAGCATGTGTGTCTCTCCCTACCCATTGTAACCTCATGTCTCATGTCCATAACGTCTCATGTCCATAACACGCAAGATCATGACCTCTAGCTAGTACAACGTGTCATAATAATATCCATATAATATGCAAGTCTCATATCACGAATCCTGTAAGCCTATACAGAATCAACATGAATAACTCAGAAAAGATTCTGTCACATAAAATAGTGTCAAGTGTCCTACGGTATGGCATACTTGGTAAAGAAAATACGTAAAATATAGGATCGTGGAATCAACTCTCTAAATGACGTTGCACGACTCTGCGTACGGCGTCGATGTCCGAATATTGTTCGGACATTAAGCAACGTCTCACGGTCCTAAGTTGAGAAGGTACAACACAAGAGTATATACATATATATATATATAAAATAAACACAAACAGATAATATAATAGGATCTACTGTAAGTTTGGCAAGGTACACTTGCCTGGATTCTGAACTCCGTCAACTGCTCCTGGAAAAGTAAAATTTTCACGTACACCTCCGGATGCTGAAATAAACATCACCAATGTTCGTAGAATACTTAAAATAGCTGTGATTGACTACCCATAAGTCTAATTTAAATATATGAGTAAAATTGACAGTTTTGGGTCAAAGCGGGGTCCACATGTGGCCCACTTCGCACCGAAAAACTTGCCAGAGACAAAGTTTTCTAAATTTGTCAAACTTAGTGTCTACGAGTCTAGAACGATGATACGAACCCAACAGAACGTCCAGAACTGGATTCTGATGAGCCGATCATGAAATCGTCCGTCATGTGGAAACGTTGGGCCCACGAAACGTTATTTCGTCAACGTTCTCAGATTCGAACCAAAGTTGGGTCACAGGACCAGCATAACAATGTGAATCCAATGGCATAAGTTTTGTTGCGAATCGACGAGTAAACATGAAGTTATGACGAGGTGTCGAAATAGGTCGATACGGTATTTTTTTACGGATACGTGTTGATTTTGACGTGCACATACGTCCAAATCAAGTTCCACAAAAGTTCACACGTCCACATTTATGTTACGTACCATTTGGTATAATCTGCACGTGACGACGTGGCCTTGTTTGGCGGGACGCACCCAGTATCAGAGATTTTTGGTTTTTTAAAAATAATTTTTTTGTCGTTTTGAAATTAGAATAATTTGACCAATAAAACAAACTAATAAAAACTAAAAGAAAAGTAAAAATCTTGGTTATATTATGAAGAAGTCCTTTTAATTATATTTTAAAAATAATTAACGAGTTGGTAAAAAATTGGACAAGAACATGGGGACTAGGACTGAATTTCTAAACTATTTTCTAACAGTTTTTTGGCCAACTTTCGATTCGTTTGTTCTTTAATATAATCTGTTTAAAATCAAACTACGTGAAGAGATTTACAGAGGGTCATATTGTGAATCAATTGAAACAAGTGGTTCAAAAAATGATCGAACGTAGAGAAGGAAATCTCATCCGAAAGATGGGGGCGCGGGCGACCTGTGGTACGCCTGTTGTACACGTAGGTGGGTGCGGCCTGTGGGCGGTAGTTTTTCGGCGGCAACGACGATGTCTAGGGGTCGCTAGAGAGGTCGGCGGCGGGTTGGAGGATTAGGATTAGGGTTTTGGTGAAATATTAGGGTTAGGGTTGCGTTTACATATGTATATATATATACCGAGAGATTGAGGTAGAGTGAGCGGTTCTGGGGAGGGGTAGTAGTTTTAGGCTTTGGGTTTGGGTAGTGGTTTTAGGCTTTGGGTTTGGGTAGTAGTTTTATGGTTAATGGGTTTGGGTAGTAGTTTTTTGGTTAATGAGTTTGGGTTTAGTTAGGTTAGTGTTAGGATTTATTTATTTATTTATTTATTTATTTATTTTATTTTTATTTTATTTTGCTTTATTTTATTCAATATTTATATATAGAAAATTTTCAAAAATAGTTAGGTAGTTGAAAAAAATTCTAAAAAATTTATATTTCTTCCAAAAAATAATTTACAACCCAATTCATATTAATTCAAAAGATATTTACTAAATATTAATGAATATTAATTTAGTTAAATAAATCTATAAATTCTATTTTCTACTTAATATATATTAGAAGCATGCAGGGGTTCGAATAACGCAACTCGAGTGTCATGTACGTAATAGGACCAGTTAGGCTCATATTATGGATTTAGTTTGAAGAAATGGGTTTGGATGGCGTGTTAAAGTCGTACGCCACGTCAAAATGGTTAATTAATCATCGCTTTCTCGTAATTGTGTCACAAAAGTTGTGCGACTAAAATAAGGCATGTGATTGCGAATTTGTGAGTGACAATCATGGCAGGAGCCTAATTTGACTCGTCTAAGTCGAGCATGCTAGGTTGGTTGGAAGGAAAAGGCTAGTGTTGCACTCAAGATTTTAAAACCATTGTGGTTAGTTCCAAAGTTCAATTAAATTATCGAATAAATATTTAAAAATGAAAAATAATTATTAATTACCGAACTAATCCTATATAAAAATTAGGGTGCTCATAATGGTGCCTTGGGCTATAATTTGAGAATGGCTTGGTGAATCAGATATAACTGGTCGAGTATCGTTTGGTGGGGCGAGAAGGCGCGTTCCTTGTCGTACCTATATTTCTTCGTTGCATGGTCACGAACAACCTGTGCGTAGGGTTTGGTTTCCTCTAACGGGATAGGCACCGGGCACCGGGATCGTTCGTCCATGGGGAAAACATTTGGAAGTGCTCTTGTAGCACGGTATAGTGAGACATACAACTGATGTGTTACAACTTTCGGATGGATGTCACATCGCTTACTTGAACTTGTGTTTCGGCACGAGACATTTACGGAAACTACAGTTGAGACGTTGCAACCAAATATACTGAAAGGATACCCGCATTTGTTATATGTCTTTTATGGGCTGTCTAGTGACCTTCATATAGATAGAATTCACTTGAGATTGTTGCGTTTGAGTTTACGGCGGGCGGCCACCTTGCCTTGGGCAAGAGTGTGCATATTTAGATTTGATTGGAGACTTGGATTGTGGCATAAAATAAATCAAATTTCAAATCATTCACGGGCTCCTATGCTTGTTGTCTACCCTTATCCCATAAACTGAATACCGATTTCTGACTGGACAGGCAAGGCCCCGACCGGCCAGCCCACCCCCTTTCTTTGTTCGTCGGCCGCCTAGCTCGTTATTCTTTTAGATCTGGATAGAGTCTCGCCCCGGGGAGGAAGAGGGTTGTACCATGAGATAATCAAGGAGGTTAACTGCTTCAAATATACAACATGAATTCTGGCAATACAATGGAGTTGGAATCTCGTGTCGATCCGAATGAATCAGTCTTTCCACAAAGGTAAATCTTTGCCAACTTACGGGAATCGAGTAGAACAGATTGCATGCTTAGTACCTTTGTGATAGAATATAACATGCTAGTGTATTTATTGCTTTCAGGAACATGCTTTACTATTTTTAATGCATGCCTTGCCATGATATGAATCTATGTTCAAGTAGAAAGATCACCATATAACTGCTTGTATTCACTATCTACTTATTGTCGGTTTAGACGAGTGGGTTGCCCCACTCACCAGTACGACTGTGTACTGACCCACATTTGTGGGCATTATTTTCATGTACGCAGGTGTAGTGGCGCAGCTTGGATATACGGGACATGATGTATAGAACGTTAAGTACCTTTATGGGCAAGAGAGAGCAAGAGTGGCAAGCTATTATGGCATTATCCTTTATGACATATTCATTTGGATCCTTGTGAGCTTCGCTGCGTATACTCTGATATGATCTTGTTTGTAACAATACTTGGCTTTCGATGTAACTTTATCGTTTCGATGATAACCTTGACGTTTGATGTTATTGCCTTGTGCGAGCGCAACTCCAGGCTCGTATGGCATCACGTCATGATGAGAACGATTGTCTTGCGAGAGCGTTTCCATAGTGATCTCACGTCCAGCAGGGACGATCAAATTTGCGGGAGATTGGGGCATAAAAAATTGATATCATAGCTCCCGGTTTATTTTTTCGAACTTTTCTCTTTGCTTGCTTGATCACAAACTCTAAATAATTTCCGCGAAATGAATAGATCTTGGCTTTACTCGGTGCCACATTGGAAGTTCTATGAAATAAGTCTATATATTTGTTTCTTGTGTGTGCATATTTTTTGTTGCGTTGGTTTTCGTAGGATTTCGATAGAATCAGAACTGTTTGGCATTGTTGCATCCGTGCAGCAAGTTGAGACGTGTCATTGGGTTTGTTTGGCTAGTCGTTCGAGAAAATTTTGGTTCCATCAGTGGAGCAATTAGTTTGTTGGACGAGAATGGAATATTGGCATGTTTTGAGTAGAGACATTTGAAAAGATACAGATGTGTTCAACAGAGTTTGAGTTTTAGCTGAGAATCTCGGAGAAAATATTGCACGAGTTGCTCGTGCAGCGTATGAGTTAATCGGATTTGAGTTTTTGGTTTGGAACATCAGGGAGAGAGAACGTTGCATGAGTTGCTCGTGCAGCGAATGTGTCGAACGGTTTGAGAGAGAGAGTTAGGAGTATCAAGAATGGAACATTGCACAAGTTACAACGGATGAGATCAACAGAAATAGTTAGATGGTTCATGCATTGGCTGAGTTTTGTGTCAAACTTTGAGTAATCAGTTAAGTTATTAACGACATGATCACACATATTGGATATTTCGAACAAATGTTGGATCGATGCAGAGAAGTATGATGTAAGGAGTGATTTGATCTAAGTGTTATATGGTATACTGCGTAGTGACAATGGCATTGGAAAATTTTGGATAGACATCAATAGAATTCCCGTAACGGACGCGGGTAAAAAAAATGTAAGTTGATTTGTGCGTGGGTTGGGAATGTTCGGAACAAGATGGACGATAGGTTTGCTCGCAACAGGGGAGATAGTATTGATATTCAGTCGAAAGTCGTTGTAATAGAGTATGACTCAGGTATTCTTTGAGGCGTCAGGTTTGAGCGATCAGAAAACGGGACTCGTGTGAATGAAAGTCTTATTGGACAAGAACGGAACAAGTAATTGAACAAGTGTTGAGAATTAGAAGGAGTAATACGGACCAAGTATTGATGATAGGATAAGATCGGTCAGACGGAAAGTGGAATATCAGAATTTTGCTTGTGCAATTTGGAGGTCAGGTGGAGCATTCATTGATGCAAAAAGAGTTGAGCATATGGAACAAGCAGTTGGTGCACGTATGCGCGAGCGATGGATGTGTCGAAGAGTAACGAGCAAGGACTACATATTTTGATAATGCAAATGAGCAGTTGGTCAAGTAGAGAAACACGTTTTATTTTGAAGGTGTGAAACGATGGAGTCACACAAACTTAGAGGATTCGAATGTTAGCACTTCAGCAGTTTGACACAGAGTGTAGTGAACACAGACTTAGTGGAATGGTACAACAAAGTGGAATTATATAGGCATTGGCGTGCAAGTAATCGAGACTGTACGGATGCATTGAAACATGTAGAAATCAAGACGGGCTAAGGAATGGAACGAGGACAAGGATCGTAGTGGATGTGCCTTCGAAGATAGCGGAACAAGAAGACGATGTCGGAGAAAATTACTATGCCGATTGAACGAGTTGGATGTGTAGTATTGAAGCATGACATACATATAAGAAATGGAGCAAGCCTATAGATTCATAATGTTGTAAGTAGCGGTGCGAGAAGTCAAACAAGGCGGTTCAAGATTTTTGATGGATTTAGGACAGAACGACAGAGTATTGGAAGACGGTTCTAGTGGGCGCAGTTCGTCGATTTGTGACTTGGATAGATAGTCATACTCTAGGTGGTTAGGCGGCATTGGTTAGCAGATACGTCAACGGTAGTGCATGCAGTGCTCGGATTGGATTATTGGATTATGGATCGATTTGCAGATAAGATATAGCATGGTTCGTAGTAACTGTCCATCGTAGTGACTTACAATTATCGAGCGTAGCTTCAGGACAGCTGACCCTAGTGACTTGACCATCCAAATTGAAATAAATATTATAGACCATAGAATAACCCTTACGGCGACACATTTGGGAATGCGTCGAGAGTGGATATTGAGTGATGTATATCGAAGATAGGCCTAAGTGACTGGGTGTTGGATTTGAGAGATCCTTGGGATAGCCTTCAGCTGAAGATGTAGCTAGAAGATCAAAGCGATTGTAAAAATGGTCTAAGTCAACTGATAAAATTTGAAGTCGCAGATTATCGAAGGTAGCATTGCCTCTAACTCATCGTGCCCCAGAAGGAAATATCATTCATATGAATTGACGACTATGTAACTAGCTTCGAGAAGTTAAAATGACTCATTCAGATCAGATCCTTGCACTACCGGATGGGACACATGTGCCTCAGATCTACAAGATACAATCAGACTTGGTTTGCCGTACGTGCTCATACAGAGGGCGAAGGTGATATCCAGGTGCTTCGAGACAGTGGAAGCAACACGAAGAACTATTCCATGTGCAACCTAAGAATTGTGGCGATTGTATCTACATCAAAAACGTGGCGATATTATCCCTATGACGTGGCGACAAATTCTTCGTGGATCACATGAACCCCAATATAGATGTTCACCCAGAGAGGATTTAAGATTTTAGGCAGGGTGTTGGACCGAGCTGATCTCAGAGTATAGTACGACGTTTGGGTAAGTCGCTTAGTTGGAGTAGTGTCAGATCTGATGATCATTAGGAGCATGAAGATGATATTTTGAGATGGAGTAATCAGAATATGGTACAATTAAAGTCGAGTTAGAGTTTGGTTGGTTGAGCTCGGATGACGCAAGCGAGAATTCAAAAATATTTAAATGGTAGGGCCTTGCAGAATACCCGTTGCGCTTGGACGCGCAAGGACTTGGAGTGTGGGTAGTTTGGGCTATTGCTAGAGAATGGATTTGATTCGGAACACGAATTAAATTGGGCTAGGTGAAAAAATTATCAGTGGAGGATTATCGTTTTGAGAATAGCGTGTGCGGATGAGTTATGGGATGGAAGTTAGAATCGGTTCAGTCGAGAGTAAAGTGATGAATGTCTCGGACATGAAGATACCCTTGTAACTTGTCCAAATTCGCTATCGCTAAGCTTAGCTAAAATATATGTATTTTAGGGACTCCTTAAATATATGTATGATCCAAACTAAGCGATATGTTAAATTCGAATTGAGCTGCAAGTAGGATGTGGAAATATAGAATTTGGTGTGCGAGCGTTCAGTGTGAAGCGAGATGATGGGTTTGGATCGGTGAAGTATGAGTTACATGGAGCAGAGTTTATGAAATGGTCAAGCGGTATACGAGAAAGGAATGTGTGTTGGTTTGGTTCGAGGACGAACCTTATTCTAAGTAGTATATTATGTAATATCCCACAACCGCATGGTGCATTACGTCGAGTCGAATTGAAATGAGACAAATGTTTGGTTACATTTTATTTAGTTGGATTTGGGAGCAAGTATTTATTTGAGTTGGTTTCATGTGCAGATAGCGTGTGGAGTTTGGTGGAATCAGTTTGTTAATTCGGGACAAGTACAGAGATAGCGGATTGGAGCGATAATGCCGTCTTCCTTAGTCTGATTGTGTCAGATGGTTTGGAGAACACGACCTGCTCGTACGGTCATACCAATTGAGTAGATCGTTCTTCGCATCGGACCACAGATTCAAGGAATCGATCGTATCGGCAAGACATAGTGCTTAACGAATTCAGAATTGGTGAGTGGGCTCTGTCCCTTCTCCTCTACTCCTCCATGCCTAATAGAATGGAACACACGTAATATCTTACATACTTGGACTGGAACATGGGAAACACCGCACTATGGCGTGCATAGAGTGTGCGTCGTTTGGATGAATGTAATTTGTAGCATTGAGTTGAGCTTTACAATTGGGACCAGTGAGAATACTTCATCGAGCGAGCGTACATTGTGCACGAGTATCAAGTTGGAACGGTTTGTCAAACAAAATATGTAGTTGTGGGTCAAAACCGGACAACTGCATCGAATAGGGAATTATGCCATTATTGGGGCATTATGCCACGGAGCATTAGAAGTGAGGGGTGTTGCATCTATAAGAGCACTGTGTCGAGAAGCGACATAGTGCCTAGTGGAGATAAATTGAGAATGGTGCCTTGGGTTCTAATTTGAGAACGACTTGGTGAATCCGATGGAACATATCGAGTATCGTTTGGTGGGATGAGAAGGCGCGTTCGTCGTCGTACCTATATTTTTCGTTGTATGGTCTCGGACAACCTGTGCATAGGATTTGGTTTCCTCGAACAGGATAAGCACCAGGGCAGGGATCGTTCGTCCATAGGGGAAATATTTGGAAGTGATCTTAGAGCACGGTATAACGAGACATACAGCTGAGATGTTGCAACCTTCGGATGTATGGCACATCGCTTACTTGAACTTGCATTTCGGCACAAGGCATTTACGTGAACTACAGTTGAGGCATTGCAACCAAATATACTGGAAGGATACCCACATTTGTTATATGTCCTTTATGGCTTGGCCAGTGACCTTATAGATAAAAAATAGTTTTAGATTATTGCGTTTGAGTTTGTGGCGGACGGCCACATTGCCTTGGGCAAGAGTGTGCATATCGAGATTTGATTGGAGACTTGGATTATGGCGGGATTCGATAGGCTCATGCGTAACTTACGGAAATTGAGTAGAACATATTGCATGCTTAGTACATTTGTGATAGAATATAACATGCTAGTGTGTTTATTGCTTTCAGGAACACGCTTTACTGTTTTCAATGCATGCCTTACCATGAAATGAATCTAGGTTCAAGTAGAAAGGCCACCATATAACTGCTTGCATTCACTATCTACTTAGTGTCGGTTTAGATGAGTGGGTTACCCCTCTCACCAGTACGACTGTGTACTGGCCCACGTTTGTGGGCATCATTTTCAGGTACGCAGGTGTAGTGGCTCATCTTAGATATACGGAACATGATATATGGAATGTTAAGTACCTGTCTGGGTAAGAGTGTTGCAAGCCATTATGGCATTCTCCATTGTGACATCTTTATTTGGACCCTTGTGAGCTTCACAGTGTATACTCTGATGTGATCTTGTTTGTAACAATACTTGAATTTTGCTGCAACTTAGTCGTTTCGATGATAATCTTGACGTGTGATGTCATTGCCTTGTGCGAGCGCAACTTCAGGCTTGTACAACATCACGCCCCAATGATAATGATTGTCTTGCGGGACCGTTGGGGTAGTGATCTCACGTCCAGCGTGGACGATCGAACTTTCGGGAGATTGTGGCGTGACACCCCCTCACGCCTCGCCCGCGGCCACGTGCCTCTCGTGCCCCCAACTGCGCCTTGCCCGCACGCGCCCCCCGCCCCGCCGGAGGGAGGATCGCCAGAGAGAGGGGGATGGGGTGGCTGGGGGGAGAGGGGGGCGCGAGCGAGGCGCGAGGGGGTGCGGGGTGGCCGGAGGGGGGAGGGGCAGGGTCGTCGGAAGGGGAGGAGGGGGGGTGGCGGGGGTTATTTTTAGATTTTTTTTAAGGTATGCAATTGAAAATTTTCAATAGTTTAGGGTATCAAGTTACCTATTTTGAAATTATAGGGTATTAAGTTGTAAAAGATGGATAGTTGAGGTATCAAGTTGCAATTTAGCCTATAAAATGAGGTGATGGAGTTTTGTAAAATATTCCCAAGGTCATAATTCTTAATTTACATTTCCTCTCCTTAAATAGCATCTTATTTTATAGAAATGTAAATTGAAATATTAGGTTTTGTATGTACTTTTGAAAAGATGAAAATATAACAAATTGTATTTCTTTCAAGAGTTATTTGTATTTATCAGACCCTCGCCCCCCTCTCCCAAAAAAAAATTTTGTTTTTAATTAACACCACCTTCGAATCCTCTAAAACTAGACTTTTTGTTTGTTTGGGGGAGGGGTATAAGACTAATTATAATTAGCCGGTTATAAAAAAATTGGGAGATAACAACACTAATTAAAAAAATGAACGGTATTGGAAATATGATTATCAGTTAGAAATGTAAATATAAATAATTTTAAAAAAAATTATATATGGTCTGAAATTATCCCTTTGGCAAATTTAACATGTTTAGGTGATAGCTAGTATACCAAAACAAACTAGGAAGTAGATTGGAAATATAATTAGGATATGTCAAGGTTTATGCCATATCTCCTTTATGGCTGGCATTTGGCAACGGGGTCAGAAGTACTCTTGATATAAGTAGTAAGTATTAATGGTTCGATTTTAGGTTTGATGTCAATTTCCTAGAACCAGACAATATTTGTGTTCTTAACATCTAAGTTATTTAATAGTGGAGGTGTTAGCAAAAAAATCTGCACGGGTTGAACGCGACTTTAGTACTTGTTAAGTTTCCACCATTACAATAATACTTAAAACATGTGACGCGTGTTGAAAGTTAAATATTTATTTTATTTCTAGAAAAAGCAAACAAGTAGGCCCTTATTTACAAATAACGCACGATTGAAGATTCTAGAAGTAGTCTGCATGCTTATTGCCATCTTATAACAAACTTATCTATTACTTATTTTTATTCGTGCATGTAACTTTCATTTTGAGATATGGAAAGGTGGCTTCCTTTTATATGAAAATAATAATAATAATAAAAAGAAAAGCGCATCATATATAAAGCTACTTTCCATGCTATGCATAAACCAGGAGGCTTTTAGTGCTGCTTTTGTGGGAGCATTGCCTTGCCTTGCCTTGCCTTGGTAGACTTGAGGACAGCTTCAATAAGCAGCTTCATCATCAGATTAGATAGACTTTGCTGGTTTATTAATTAGCCCCCTCCCTCAATTCCTACTCTCAGCAATCATCCGAATAAAATTCGTATTATATTCAATTTTTTTCATATATTTCAGAAATATATAATATGTACGTATTTTGAAAGATTCGAATTAGTACGAAAAATTTAAGCATGTAAAGTTTTAAACGTGTTCCGTACGAATTATTGACAAATTTGACACAAAAAAAACGTGATGGAGTAATATCTTTACTATTATAATGCGGCTTGGAAACGGCTCAAAAATGAGCCGTCCAAATCACGTGTATATCATCCATTAAATAATAATAAAAATTATAACTACCGGTGTTTGTATTCTCACCTATGTATTCTAAAAAAACTTTAAAATTTAAAATCATTCTAACTAGCTAAACATTTAATAAATCCTAAAATATATTCAATATTCAAATTATATTTAAACTAAGTATATTGTATTATCTAAATAAACACATATCCAAAATTATACAAACATATCTGTAATAAATCCTAATTAAAATACATTTAAAACATTTTACTTTAATTTTAATTTATATTTAATTCTTTAATGATATAAAAAAAAAAAAAATTATGTGCAACGCTCGTGAACGTAACTAGTGTTTAGTTAACAAAATTTGACAACCTGTTTAAGTATGTGAAGTTTCTGACCTCAATATTTTCGTTTGACGAATATTTGATCGAAAATTTTAACATATTTTACTTGTTCTGTATCGATTTATACTCGTATTTTTGTCGTCCCAAATTTTTTTTTTCGCTTATCGAATTTTATTAAGTTGGCATGAATATTTTGATTTTGAGGTAGTTTAATTTGCTTATGCCTTGTTTTTCTGTTAGGAGTCTTCTAGGGCAATAAAAGATGATCATTTATATCTTTTAGAGTGATTAGGTCTCCATACCGTCCATAACGATCTCTTCGTAGAGGTTGATTTGGATTGAACGTCTAAAATGGAGATATATGTTGGTTTATTTAGTTTTGTCATAAACAATCGAGAATGAGACTCGTGATATTGTTGTTTGTTTCTATCCTGATCTCAGTAGCCAGACAACCCTTCCGATAACAATTTCGATAGAGACTACTTCATGGGCCTCGTGTATGGTTTTATGTCTCTCGTCCCGGTAGTATTGTTGAATGCTTGCTATAAATGGATAATTCTAATTTCAAATTGTACAACTCTTTCGTGACTACCTACTATACGCGGTATAGCTAGGTTTGCCTTGGCGTATTCGTTTACTTTGGATCATTATGCAACTATCATATTTAAGTTTTATTACATGAGTTTAATCGGTCAATACTAGCTCCCATGCACTAGTTTTGGTAGAGCTAACAAAATGACAATTGTGCAAACGTCACTACATCGATCTATGTGGTGCTTGTGTTTAAATTGGCGACATGTATTAGTCTTAGAGAACCAAAGCTCCAAGAAAATGTAATCGTGGTAAAGACGGATTAAATTTTTAATTAGGAAGATAGTTTGCAGCGTCGGTCCGTACAAATCTGATACAGTCGATTCTGATACAATTTGGCATGTTCCGATTCGATATCGATCGATATTCGATGCTAACAGATATTTGATACTGATCGATACCGACATTTGAAACTTCTTTTCCAATTGATTCGACCAAAAAACAAAAAACAAAAAGACCAATCAGTAAAGATGTAAAAAACAGAATAAGTTTGAAAAATGATGAAAATATAAAAAATTATTTATCGCTGGTAAATCGTTTGATAATGGTGCCTATTATTTCATTTAATTTCAAAACTACTAAGAAACAACGTAGAAATTACTTAAAATTATAAATTAATATATTAAATTATTATTTTTCTGAAATGTTAATAATTTATTAATAATTATTTGCTTTATGTTATCAAAAAATTTGATACTTCGATTCGAAACCGACGATACTGTTGATATTGTCGATCCTGACACTCATAGAAAATGTACTCCGATACCAATAGTGTGAACATTTAGGAGTACTAAATTTTGACATTATGACAGCAATTAACAAGCTATTTTCATTTTACAAGTTTCTTCTGCAATTTTACTTCTACAAGAAAGATGTGATGATACATTATTCTGAAGTATTTTGCCAAAATAGATTACAGATGATGAAATTCAAATGAAGGGGGCTTTTAGTTGGTAAACCTCCACCATGTAGCTTTTGGGTTGAATTGATGTGTTTCAAGCCACTGTTAATTAACATTGATTTAAATCAAGATGAAGAATACTTCAACGTTTGTACATAGAAGAAATTTTCAACCATTGTGCAAAGAAGTGCACGTGTGCGTGTACTTGTGCAAAGAGGTCAAGTTGTGTACTTCTGGTTAGTTGGTCAATTAGTATCCACGCACATTTTACTGGTTGATCTCTTCATATAATATTAGGAGTAAGGTTTTGAAACTCACACTAAAACAATAATAGAGTGTACTTTGCTAATTAGAGATTGACAAAGAAGAAAGTAAGAATGAATTGAACAATTATATATAGATCGTCTAGATTTTTTTTTCTTCTCCATGATTAGTTGAGAACAAACAAGTGTATCGTACTTTGACATAGACAAAGAGTGACTTCCTCCCAGGGTGGATTTTAGATATTCGAACCAGAATGGACTAAGTTAGGTTGGCTTGGACTGAGAAATATAGATCTGACTCATATGAATGAAAAATAAAAAATAATACGTATGAAAAGATAAAAAATAGAAAATTTCCGGGATGGACTGAAGTCCACCTTAGCCCTAAGGTTGCTTTGTCGATCGATGCCTGCCTCTATGATGTCTCAAAAATATTTTGGCATGATAACAAGACTACATGTTAGTTTCCTTTGTAAATAGACATATATGTCACGTTTCAATCTCCCGCAAGTTCGATCGTCTCCGCTGAACGTGAATTACCACGTTGCAGCGCTCCTGCAGGACAATCGTTCTCATCGGGACGCGATGTTGTGCGAGTCTGGAGTTGCGCTCGCACCAGACGATGACGTCAAATGTCATGGATATCATCAAAACGACCAAGTTGCAGCGAAAGTCAAGTATTGTGTACCAAGCACACAGGTCAAATGCTTCTCCCATGGCGGAACGGTCCCGGTGCCCGGTGTCTATCCCGTTCGAGAAAATCAAACCCTGCGCACAGGTTGTCCGTGACCAATGCAATGCTCCAACAAGTAGGTACGACGAGATAATCGAGCCTTCTCGTCCCACCAAATGATACTCGCCTCGATCCATGTAATTCACCATAACCATTCTCCAACTATAGCCTAAGGCACCATTCTCAAATTATCTTCACTTGTACCATGCCACTTCTCGACACAGTGTTGGAATTGGTGCAACACCCCTCACTCCGAATACTCCGTGGCACAATGCCTCAACAGTGGTACAATGTCCTCTCCGATGTAGTTGTCTGGATTTGAATCACAACTGCACGCTTTGTTTGACAAAGAGTTTTAGCTTAATACTCGTACACAATGCACGCTCGCTCGATGACGTATTTTTACTGGTTCCAATCGTAAAGCTTAACTCAATCGCAATTGAAAATTTGTCAATTAGTCTCTAAATAAAATAAAAGTAAAGTGATGGTTCTGAAAACATTTGATTTTGTTTTTGTTTTTTTGGTCTGAAAATATAGTTATGGACAGTCTTTTTTGTTGTTTAAATACTAATCCAGTATACTTAAAGACCTTCATTCTTTTCTTAGATTAAGGAAAAGACGTACTTTGGAAGCTTTTGGTGTCGGCATCCTGGTGGCAAAATACAAATACATGATATTGCTTGTTTACTGCAATGTAAGCCCTATGCCTATGCCTAATCATAATCAATAAAGTAACTAAACGTTGTAATCAGAATGAGATGAGTGGAAGAGGAACGCTATTAGTGAAGGATCCGACACGCAACTAAAAGAGCCAAAATGCGAAGAGGACGAGGTCTAATTTTGTCACTACACATCATGAACAACAATGAACAACATTTGTTAGCTCGCGCGGCGGTAAAGCTTGTTTCTTACATTCTATTGAATTGATGAGGGTGGTTTCGATGCATAATACCAACCAATATTGCGTGCGTACATTTTGATCTTATATAGAAAAATGCGTAAAAGGGAGACTTGAGGGTGAATCAAATTTAGTCTAATTTCATACCAAAATGGTACCTATTAAAATTTAAGGTATTAAACTAAACATTTTGAACGGTTGAAAGTATCAATTTATAATCATAGTCTTAAGAAGGAGTAGCTACGTGTGCTTTGGAGTTAGACACAGATTTGACACAACCACGTGGCAAGTTGTTGCCCCTAATAAGTGAGCCATCATTGTCCAGGACTTGCTCCCCAGCTGGAGACAGTCGTGACTTTCATATATTGTACTAATTAATTGCTGAATTCACTTTCATAAGAAGAAAAAGTAATTAAATGTTCTAATGGTTATGAATTCACACTCTAATATCAGGAGTCGAATTGAATTAGCTAGATATTAGTATGGTCACAACACGAATATTTAGAAATAGATGCAGAATCCATGTTGTCATGCTGTGTCATAATCTACAATTCTGCACGTTCTCAAAGAGCAGCTGCAGCTGCAGAAGAACATATATGGTGGTTCGGTCATATGATGAGGAAGTCTGGAGCCCCAAGGCATTTGGAAAGCTCCATGATCACTTCATGATCTCCAAATTCTTTCAAAGATGAACATTCAGACAATGGCAATGATATATCACACTAATGATCTAGGTCTTTGATTCCTATATATCCATTCAATTCGACTACAGAAACTCGATTACTTGTAATATGGATGAAAAACATTAGATTTCACTAACATTTAAAGTATTATTTAGTGTGCTAAAAAAATTCAATGGATCAGATGAATAATCTAACGGCTTTTCATAACCGAGTTTGAAAAAGGATGATGTTATTTGTACTCCTAAAAATTTTATCATGTATCCTTCTTTAATTTTTTATCATTCAAATTTCACATATGTCTCTGCATTAAATTTGACATTAATTTATACATGCATAGAGGAAGGAGTGCAAGATGACATTTTAGGAGTACGAATAATGATTTTCTAGGATGTCGTTAAAATTTTATCATTCAAATTTTAATCTGTTCGTATTGATAGTGTAGGATGACATTTTAGAAGTGTCAATAACGACACCATTGAAAAATTCGGAACTCATGAGTTCCCCTTGGATTTTTGAAACTAAATAGCAGAGTGCTTGATAGTAAGGTCTGCAAAGTGCATGCAACAATGAAAGCTTTCATATAATTTTTTTAACATAATTCACAGCTACTCTAATTTTGTTTTAATTTGTTGTTAAGTTGGGCTTATTGGGCCTCTCCCCGTCTCATTAAATGCAGGTTCGGCCTGCCAGACCAAAACTACGAATGGTTTTGGTTCTTTTCTGAAAACAAAGTTCTCAACCATCGAGAAAAATCACAATATCTTTATCATCTGACTAAACTAATATGAAATTATTTATTCTTACATTTTTTTTAACTTGATTCTACAAATAGTATTAAGTTATTTCATTGTGCATCATTTCTATCTGAGTCTCTATTTTAAGTCATCAACGAAAACTTGTATACATTTCCTTCTGAGTGTAATTTTTTTTTCTTTTCAAGTTATTAATATTTATGCCCACATCAAAAAAGGAAAGAAAAAAAAAATTCTATATATGCTCCCATGTCTGTCTTGCTTTGCGAAAACTTGTGTGCCAATGAACAGCTAGGTTCTGCAAAATGTTATGTTGTGGAATAATAACTGTACTAAGTAATTGGATGGATCTTATATATATATATATATATATATATATATATATAAAAAGAGATCAACTATTCTCTCTATTATTCTATTCGATGTGGAATTAAAGTCCACTTTACTAATACTTAACATCCTTCCTCAAACTGGAGCATAAATGTCAATCATGCCCAACTTATTACAAAGAAACTGAATCCGATGACCTAAAAGAGACTTTGTAAAAAATGTCAGCTATCTGATTGTCGGTTTTCACATGGTAAAATTTTATTAACCTCTTTTGATATTCATCACGGATAAAGTGACAGTCAATCTCAATATGTTTTATCATTTCATGAAATACTGGATTTGTGGCAATATGGATAGCTGAGTGATTGTCAGTCCACATATCTGCTGCGTCAGATTCTGCTTCTTCTTCTCACAGCTCCTTCAGAAAATATTGCAGATATAACATCTCTGTTGTGCTATGAGAAATAGTTCGAAACTCCGCTTCTAAACTAGATCGCGAAACCACACTTGGCTTCTTGCTCTTCCATATACTAAATTATCCCGCCAATAAAAATTGGCTTGTGATAAAGGCACTACAAACTAGACTCAGGGCTAGCCCAGTATTGGTGCTAGCCCATTAATGAAAATATTTTATTCATACTAGTCCAAATCTTACTCAGAGCTGCTCACCATCTCCTCCTCCCTCCTCCCGCCCCTCCCCCATCTCCTGCGTCGTGATTTCCGACACAAAGAAGGTGCTCGAGGAGGAGGAGGAAGACGACGAGATAGAGGAGGAAGACGACATGAGGAGGAGGAGGAGGAGAAGGACGACGACGACGACATGAGGAGAAGGAGGAGGAGGACGACATGAGGAGGAGGAGAAAGACGACGAGGTGGAGGAGAGAAACGGCCGCCGCCGCTGCTCTTGCCTCCTCCTCCTCCCTCTCCGCCTCCGCCTCCGCCTCCCCCTTATTCCTTGTCTCGTCTCGCACAGACACTCTCCCCTTCCGGACTGTCAAAATTTTAACAGTCCTAGCAATTTGAAGGATTGTCAAAATTTTGACAGTCCTAAAAAATCAACATATTTTTTTAGGACTATCAAAATTATGAGAGTCCTTCCAATTGCTAGAACTGTCAAAATTTTGAGAGTCCTTCATATTGTTAGGATTGTTAAAATTTTGACAGTATGAAAAAAAAAATAGGACTGCTTTGATCAAATTTGAATAATGGTAAACTTATAATTATCTAAAAAAAATTGTACTGTCCAGAGTCTATTTTGTAATGCCTTAATCAACAGTCTAAAAATTGAATATCCCAGAAGGGATTTATTTGTTTAGTAGAGACTAGAGAGCTAGGCAAGTCTATCCAAATGTAAGCACATCATCATCACCAGACTGTTATAGAACGTACGTTAACAGTCACATGTGCACAAATCGCATTTCTTATTGATCACCATCACTTTTAATCTTTCTATATTCCTCTTAATCCTGCTGCATGTGTCATTCACATGGAAGGAAAGGACTATGTAATTATCCTCACTTAGCTTCAGCAAGAGCTTATCTCGATCTAGTGCACTCGATTAGGATTTAATATGGTGTGTTCCTCATGCTCTCAAGACACGCGCCCTCGTAACAAGTTTAAAAAATAATTAGTGAAGCCAGCAAAATTATGAGTTAATTAATCTTAGCGTAGTCTAATCGAGCATCTAAGAGTTTTAATTTGTTTAGTTAGCATAACTCTGAAGAAGAAGAAGAAGAAGAAGGTACGTAATACGTACATGGGATAATCTATTTTAAACGTCGATCCGCGACTAATACTAATACGTGATTTGTGGATCTAAATTAATTGTGACTAAAATAATCGGTGTTACCAAAAATGTTCGAAGACTAGTGTAACTCGTGACATTTTGTGCTTAGTTTAGTTTAATATTCTTGATTGTTTCAATGCCATAAGCTAATGGTATGAGAATGCTAGCCGCTTTCACCTTTGTTTGACAGCGTGATGATGAGAATATGCATGCATGGCTTTGTGCTTCCAATGGAAGAACTGTTTTGGCATCAGCATACCAAGTAGCTAGCTAGCTAGCTACAAAGTTTAATAACAATTACACAATATTATCTTATAGTAAAAAACGGAAGTAGAATTTTAGTTTATTTCGAAATGAACTTAAAATATCTTTAAAGAATTTAAACCCAAAAAATATAGTTTTTTTCAACAACAAAAATATTCTACAAATTTAGTAATAGTCACCCTCTTTCATGGCTCGTGCCATCTTAAATTCAACAGTTTGTGCATAACGATCTAAATTGGACAAGATATTTTCAGGCTAAACCCAAATCAAAAGTGCTCAACTATTCTGTGACGATACAACACAAACAACACAAAAGTGTCAACATTTAAGAACTTAAAATGAAAAAAAAAAAGGCCATAAGAAATGTGCTTACGCAGTATTCTGCTGGTAGATCTCAGATCCAAATCCGCATTCAAAGAGATGCTCATCATTCTTTTTTTGCTCAGAAAAGTGAATTTTGAGATAAAATTTTCTCCTTTTAACGATGGGCATGCTTCAAAACTTTTGGGAGCAACTAAGACCCTTCATCTTGAAAACAACTCCAAGAAAAAAAGTCGAAAGAACAAATAACTTTATGAGTTTCCATTGTTCACCAGGAAGAAAGAAACCAGTGCAATGCAAACACAGATGAAGTAATCAATAAAGACCACCAAAAGAGAGCACTAAACAGTGAAAGTGCAGGCCTTTTCACACACAGAGAGAGAGAGAGAGAGAGAGAGAGAAAGAGAGAGAGAGAGAAGGGGGGGGGGGGGGGGGGGGGGAGGAGAGAGATGGGACTAGCCCTAGCGCCTCCGCTCGATGGGACTGGCCTAGCTGCATGGCCTACGCCACCGTCCGCTCGACAGCTTTGTTGGACAATTTTAGGTGTAATAGAATTATTATTTTAGGATTTTTCTATTTAGAAAATTCTATTATGACCTAAAATAAAAAAAAAAATATCATATAAATATAATAGGAGGGTGGAGGCACAAAGCATGCACAAAGGTGCAGATTTGAGTACTCGTCCACAAGAAAATTTAAGAGAAAGTCCGTACTTTGCTGTTAGGGTTCATCTTCATACAAGACAGAAGAAAAAAGAGATCTAATCGAGGAGTTGTCAACTTGGATTAGAAAAATTGCTACGGGTTTGTGCATGATTTCAATTGTAATTTTTGTTGTTTCTTCTTGAGTGTTGTGAGAGGGTTGAACCTATTAGGGCAAAAGGTTTCAACATTAGTTTTTTGAAACTTTGTAATTTATCTAAGTTATAAAAGTTAAAATTTGTCCAGGTGACGTAGTCACCGCCATATACTTTTCTTCATCTGTGCTTGGTGTTCGTAGATTATTGGTTATCTTAGGTGGGTTGGCCAACGCTTCCGCGACATGCCCAACACGTGGTATCAGAGCTAGGTTCTTCTCGAGAGAGAAGGTGCAACTATGTCTACGAAGCAGATGAAAACTCGTATGATCACCCTCACAGGGGGAAACTGGGCGATTTGAAAGCCAAGGATGGAGGATCTGCTCTAATGTAAGCACTTGCATGGTTCGTTGGAGGACGACACGCCAAACCGACGAACAAAGGTGTTGATGACTGAAAATGACTGGATCGAAAGGCCATTGGATTTATCCGCCAATGGATGGACGACTCGGTATTTCATCATGTGTCCATGGAGGGTTCTGCAAAAGCATTATCGGAGAAGCTGCATTCGTTGTACGAAAGGAAGATGGCTGCCAACAAGACGTTTCTTATTTGTCAACTCGTCAACTCGAAGTACACGGATGGTGCATTAGTGGCACAACATCTGAATGAGGTTTAGGGCATCATCAATCAGCTCTCTGCGATGAAGATGGTGATTAAGGATGAGCTGGAGGCCCTTATTCTTTTGAGTTCTCTGCTGCAAAGCTGGGAGATATTGGTTGTGTCAGTGAGCAACTCCGCTCCGGATGGAGTTGTCACGATGGAGGCAGTTAAAAGCAACTTGTTGAACGAGGAGGTCCAGCGTAAGCAAGTGGAACCGTTGCAAGAGTCCGCTCTGGTGGCTTCCTACGGGAAGGGAAGACCCAAGTTACAGGTTAGAACATGGGGGAGTTATCAGAATCTTGCGATTGTGGACCACAAGGAGGGCTGCTATCACTGTGGAGAAAGGGGTCATATCAAGAGGAACTGCATGAAGCTCAAAGCTGAGAAGGCCAAAGGTAAGGATGATTAGGAGGATCTCACGGTTATGGAAGATCTCATCATCGCATCAACCGACGGAAAGAAACCTTGTGGCATGTGTCATGATGACAATTTAGCATGTACATTGGGGCATCTTATCACACCACTCCATATAGGAGGATCTGCACGTTATACCACGACGGCAGATTTGGACGTGTGAAGATGGGGCAACAAGGGGACGGCTGCAGTTGTTGGCATCGGTGATGTGCACTTGACAACAGAGCTTGGTGAGAAGCTCGTTCTCAAGGGTGTACGACATGTACCGAGTCTGCGCTACAACAAAGTTTCGGTAGGAATGCTAGCAGATGATGTTTGTCGCAGCGTATTTGGAGACAAAGATTGGATGCTTACGAAGGGTTTCCAACAGCTGGCTCGACAAAATTTGTGATGTGGTATGTACAAGCTTAAGTCGATTAGTTGTACAGACAGGCACAGACATCAGATGGAGGCTCGAGGGGTGTTCGACAGGAGTTGGTGGATCGTCGAAAACTTGCTGAGGAGGGTCTTCGAGATACTTTGAGGGATATGGAGGATTCGATTCTACCAGACAAAGCAACGATTGGTGATGAGACAAAGATTGAGGGTCAGACGGTCCCATGACAGCTGGCCGGTCTCCAGGTGGGGATTGCTTCACAGATTCAATTTTGGTGACAAACGATTTTCCAAAGCTTCACGGAGCGACATCGGTTTTAGTAGTTGAAAGCCATGAAGGAGATCATGGTTTGCATCAAACTCAATCTGAGGCAGGAGCATTATCATTCACACAGTGCGTGGTGTTCTCCTCGAGGACGCTTGTGTATGGGGGAGCTTCAGGTTCGGATACGAAGGTGGACAGATTCAGGAGTTTGAATCTCGGAAGAATTTTATCGTCCGCTTGGTTAGGCCAGCCAAGGGTGAAGAAGCTCGTCGAAACTGTTTGCTAGACAAAAAATCTAAGTACAATATTTTTTATCTGGGTAATGTGACAATAGAGATTGAGTACTGCAATGACTCTTTTACTCCGTTGACGGTCCGACGAGTGAATGATAGGTTCTATCTTCTCTCTTCTCTCTCATGAGCTTGTATGCACGTATGTAGCTTGCTTGGAGGGGTATGGTCTCTCTGAAGCAGAAAAAAGCCAGCCTTAGGGACTTCCAAGTGGCATCTATTTATAGCCATCATGTTGATGGGCTATAGGCTCCGCATGTGCTTCTTTTTGGTGGTCGCAGGGGACTCCTTCAACATAGTGTGGTTGCAACTATAGGCGCATAGTATGGGTTGAGTCCAGGGCAAGCTGCCAAGTGGACGTTTTGTTCGAATTTTTTATTGTTGGAAATCCTGGCGGTTCTCGTCTTCTGTTTACGTGATTAGGTCAGCTTGACACGTGGCCCACTTTTAGTTTGAGAGAATCTCAACAGAAAGATTTTGCCTCAGGAAACCTTGCCACGTTTGATGCATGGAGTCTGAGACGCATGGGACGAATGGCGTCTAGAATGCATGGGTCCAGAGACATATGGGATGCGTGAATTCTGCAACGCAAGAGGCCAGAGATGCATAGAACACGTGGAGTCTGGGACGCATAGGGCCAGAGTCGCATGGAGCGCATGGAGTCTGGGACGCATGAGGGCCAGAGTCGCATGGAGCGCATGGAGTCTAGGATGCATGAGGCCTCGTGCACGTGGCGTTGCACGCTTATTAGAAGTTATTATTAGTCTGACGAGAGCTTCTTGTCGCTTAGTGTTCTTAGATCTTTCGAGGCGTTCAGAATATTATTTTTGTCAAAATTCTGTGTCAGACGTAATCTTTGTGTCAGGCATCCATGCGGCCAAATTTTGGGGCACATGGATGCTGCTTTTTCTTGGCCGCGTCGTCATCATGCGGCCTGATTTCTTGTAAGTCGACTTTGGGGTACATTTTTATTGAGCGCATGGATCTAGATTTTCTATGCTTATACAAAACCCCCTTCAAAGTTTTTAAACTGATAAGTGTTCGCTATTAAATGAGTTCTTGCAAACTTTTTATTTAAGGAACGAAAAAGAGTAAAAAAAAATTCCTAAACAGAATTATCTAAGTACAATATTTTGATCTGGGGTGTGACGATGTAGGTTGGGAAGTGCAGCGACTCATTTGCTCCATTAACGATCCGATGCAGGATGAAGAAGCTTATGTTCCCTATTTTCTCGTCTTTGTATGTTCTCTCTATATGTTGGCAACCCATGTGTGTTCCTGCCCCATGTTTGGGCAGGCCACCCGAGTATATATAGTCATCATTGGGCGCGCATATGTTGGATCGCATGAATGCTAGAGGGTGCCACGTGTACCCCCTGAACAGGGTGCAGCTGTAACCGTGAGCGGGCCAGGCTATCATGTGGGCGCTTGTTGTGATTTTTTGTTGCTGAAGATCTGGGTGGTTCTCGTCCTTTTTGGGCATGATTTGGTCATCTTGACACATGGTCCGCACTTGATTGGAGAGAATCAGTCATGTCGTAACAGCAAGATTTGGTCTTCATGGGGTCTGAAACACATGTGGCCAGAGACGCATGGGACACATGGAGTCTGGGATGCATGGGGCTAGAGACGCATGAAATATATGGAGTATGGGACACATGGGGCCAGAGACGCATGGAACACATTGAGTTTGGGACGCAGGGGGCCAGAGACGCATGGAATGCATGGAGTCTGGGATGCATGGGGTCCTTGTTGTGCTGTACACGTGGCACTGCATACCCATCGAGAGTGAAGTTCTGTGCTGACGTGAGACTTCTGTCGTTTAGTGTGTTTACGTATTTTGAGGCATTCAAAAAATCTTTTTTGTCAGGATTCTGTGTCAGAGACAATCTCATTGCTAGGATGCCATGTCAGGTCCATCTGCGACCAAAGCTGCTTCGGCTAATTGTGACGCATGGATGTCGCCTTAATGGGCTTTACTTTGGGATGCATGGTTGTTAGTTCAAGGGAGAATAATTGACTGGGAAAATATCAGGTACAATGGGTAGTTTTTTGGGACATGATAGGATACGTACCCAGAACCACTGTCTTTATAATTTTATATATAATTATATATATATATATATATATACGTAGAATAAATCATGTGTAAGGGTGGCTTCGACGCCTTAATGAGTTCTCGGGCAGAGTAAATGTCTGGAGTGCGTTGCAGGAAGCACGAGTAGTTCAGCACTACAAGGGACTTGTATCCCATGCTACAAGGGCGTGACACCACGATGAGGTAAAAGATGTAAAGCCTCGGCTTCGGGCCTTGGAACAGCTGAAGTAGCACCGCAAATAGGCAGGTAGCCTAATGCTGAAAAAGTATAGAGTTGTAGCACAGCACTACTAAGAGGCCGGAGATCTCATGCTACAGTGGGTGACCCCACATGAGGTAGTTAACCTCGACTACGATCCATGTCATAGCAGCGTAGCACCGCACTGAAGCGCAAGGCTTCATGCTGGGATGTAGTACAATACTACTAAGAGGTTAATGACCTCATGCTACTGTGGGTGACACCACAAGAGGTAGTTAACCTCGGCTGCGAGCTATGTCGCGGCGGCATAGCACCGCACGGAAGTGCAAGGCTTCATGCTGTGTAATATTAAACTCTCTTAAAAGGAACTCACCTAAGTGTATGGACAGAGATATATGCCTTCTCTTGAGGGTAAACTTGTAGACACCCAAGAAACATACACCGAAACCATGTCAGCACAGGTCCTTTAATGTGCGACCGGAGGCACAAATGATGTCATTGTGCGAGTGGAAAGAACAACATCTATGATTCAGAATTCAATGCGTAGTCCATTCTTGTATCGTACTGTTGTTTGACCCATGTGGGAAGATTCAAGTCGTGAGCGACATCTATCGTAATGTATAATGGACAGTCACTGTGAGGAATGCTCGACCATATATTATGATATATGTGGGGGATTATTGGTATTTTTTACTTTGCATTGGGAGTTTTAGTCCCATATTAGAAAACCACCAATGTTTATATCTCAAAATATAGCTTTGCTTAGTATTGGTATATGCACATGGAGTGGTGGCCTATGTGGGTTGACTTTCCTAGAGGGATTAAGTGTGAATAACTTTATGGTAATTTTTATTTTTGTCACCACCTTTGGGATGCTTCCCTTAGGAGCAAAGTCCCGAATCGGACTCGGGCTCAAGGGCGCAAAGTGGCACTTTGTTGGTGCACTTTGCACTTAGCACGCCAACATCGTCACATGGCGCAGATGCATTCATTTTATGTGTGAATTCGTGCACAATTGCTGGCTCGGTCGCATGCGTCATGTCACTATGCGGCCAAGGCGCTATGCGTCCAAGGTGCTATGCAGCCTGGAGCTATGCGGCCAAGGTGCTATGCGTCCAAAGGAGCTATGCGGCTAGAGGGGCTATGAGGCCTGCGAATTTGCATGAGCGAGTCGCATGTGGAGGGGACATGTTCGTTTGTTAGCGGCGTATGCGGCGCATGGTTATTCGTGCCATCTGATTATACGACGCATGCGGCGCGGGTGTCCGTGCACAGTGGTAGCTGCTTTCGACGCTTGGCGGTGTTTGGCGGTGCTGCTCTGTTCAGCGTGACCGACGGCGACGCATTCGGCTTCAATGTAGCATGCGGCCCCGGCTTCGCATGCGGCTACGACTAAGCATGCGGCCTGGTGTCGGATGGCGCATATACGGCATGAGCTTTCTCAAGCCGCATATGTGTTGTTTTCTCTATTTTTATAGGGTCTCCTCTTTTATTTGAGGAGAGAGAATTTAGACTTCACATAGAAAACCGAGAGCACTGAGCTCGTATGTGGCCTAGCCAGTGCCCCTCCCACATAGTGATTTTCGAGTGATCCGGAGGTGACCAAGAGCGTTCCAGAAGTTAGTTTACGAACTTGCTGGATCCTGGGGGCAGATCGTCGTGTAGGACGAATCTTGCCTTGAGCACCGGTGGTTTTGATCACCCGAGCAGGGAGTTCCTTTCTCTGGTGTTGTTCTTCTTGTATTCCATTTTTTCTCATTGTAGCGTCTGTGAACGTAAAGAGAAAAACGGTTTTCTGATTGTTGTTGTATTTTTTCTTTTTCTCTTTTGTCAGTTTGTAACATGTTCGTGGTTTAGTGCTGTTGTGATGTTGTATATCACTGTAGAGACGCTTCCTACTGGATCTCAGTACACCAATCTTTGTAGAGACAAACTCTTGAATAAGTCTTTACTTTGTGGATCTCCTCTACTTTCATCTGACTTCGGAACTAACAAACACATTTATTTATTTATTAAATTACGATATAACACAGGGAATCTGACGTAACGTTCGGAACTTTCAACATGTTATAGAACGTTTAAAGTCACATGTCGCACAAATCTCATTTCTTATTCACCTTCACTTTTAATCTATGTATATTCTTCTTAATACTGCCGCTTGTGTTATTCACATGCAAAGAAGGACTATATAATTATCCTCACTTAGCTTTAGCAAGAACTTATCATGTAATCATGATATATAAAAGACAAAACAAAAATCCTATAGGAACTCGTGAGTTCTTCATTTTTAAATTTTGGCTATTAACAACGTTGGATTACATATATTTTATTATTTGATTTTTTTTTTTAGAGGACCTAAACAAAAAAGGTCAAGGGCTTAAAAAAAATTTTGTGCACATGTCATAACGTGTTTGTAACTTCTTATTGTGCGTTCTTATTTGAGTTTTCATAGTCAAACTGAAACCCAAATGACTCTCAAGTGTACTCGATTAGGATTTATGTCAGATGTGTTCCTCGTGCTTAGGGGTGAGCATTCGGTTTATTCGATTTTAACCGAATCGAAATAGTCAAAACCGAATAAATCAAAATTCTAAAAATCCAAAAACGAAAACGAAACGAAACGAAATTAGCCAAAATCGAAACTGAACCAAACCGAATAATTAATTCAGTTTATTCGGTTTCTTGGTTGTGCTATTTCATTTGTTTATGGGTCGGACTCAAAGGTGAAATTGTGGTTAAATTTAATTAAAAATTATCATTTTTATACACACATTTGTTGTATTTTAAAGTTGTATCCAAAGTTAGACTAATTGTTAAATTATCAAAGTTGACATTCAAACTACACACATAAAATTATTGTTTTCAATATATATATATATATATATATATATATATATATATATATATATATATTAATCACAAAATATGCAAAGAATCGAGATTATTTACATAATTGTATATGTCTTATTCGATTTTCGGTTTTGATCTGAAACAAAAGTCTAAAACTGAAATTGAATAAAAAAATTATTATTTTTAAAACGAAAACCGGATCGAACTTTTTTCAAACCGAATATCTTATTCGGTTCGGTTCGATTCGATTTTCGGTCGAAAACCGAATTATGCTTACCCTATCTACATCTCTAATTATCAAAGATACGTCCAGTCAACCTTACACGAAAATGGGTGACTCAAGACACGCGCCCTCGTAACAAGTTTAAAAAATAATTAGAGAAGCTAGCAAAATGATGAGATAATTAAGCTTAACTTAGTCTAATCGAGTATCTAAGAGTTTAATTTGCTTAACAGAACTCTGAAGAAGGTACGTATCCATGGGATAATCTATTTTAAGCTGGACGTCGGCGACTAATACTTAATGCATAATTTGTGTATCTAAATTAAATGTGACTAGAGTAATCGGTGTTATCAATTATGTTCGAGGACTAGTGAGCTCGTGACGTTTTGTGCTTAGTTTAGGTTAATCTTGATTGTTTCGATGCCATATGCTAATGGTATGCGAATGCGAGCTAGCTAGCTACTTTCTCCTTTGTTTGATGGCGAGATGATGAGAACACACGCACGCACGCACGCATGGCTTTGTGCTTACAATGGGGGGAACTGTTTTGGCATCAACAAACAAGTTTAATAACAATTAAAAAATATTATCTTAGTGTTAATCTGATCCACTTGTAGGTATGTTTAACGTCATACATGCATGCATCCACCTCACCATCTTTTGTTTTGATCGTATGACAGCAACACTGATTTTGTTTTGATCGTATGACAGCAACACTGGTTTATACACTGATTTATATAGCAGAATTCAGATTTACTGTAGTCAATATATTCCAATAATGCAATCTGTTTTCCATAAAAAAGAAAAGAAAAGAAAAGAAAACTTAATGTTGCAAAAAGTCTATGTTCAATATTGTTAGGTCATAATAGAAAAAAAAAATTCTATTATGACCTAGAATAGGATTTTCTCATCATATATATATGGGTTGAGGATGGAGGCACAAAGGATATAACACAAGTTGGAGATTCGGAGAGCTCGTCCACAGAAAATCTAAGAAAAAACACGTGCTTTGCTCTTAGAACTTCGTCACCCAAAACAGAAGGAAGAAGGAGATCTGATCAAGAAATCGTCGTCTCGTTCAGAAAAATTGCTACGGGATTGATAAGTGATTTCAATTGTAATATTCTTCTTTTCTACTTGAGTGTGGTGAACGGGTTGAACCTATTAGGACAAATGGTTCAACATTGATTTTTGTTATTATTATAATTTTACATGAGTTCTAAAGGTTAGAATTTGTCCAGGTGATGTAGTCACCGTCATATACTTGTCTTTATCTGTGCTTGATTTCATTAAACAGGAGTTGGTTATCTCAGGTGGGTTGGTCTAAAGTTTTCGCAACAATCAGTCTTAGACATGATATCATAGCGTTGTAGGGAGTGTCCGATCCCAACAAATGGGACGGACTAGTTGTCTTTTACTTTAAATAATTTAAATCTATACTCTTATAATGAGGCTTGAAAACAGTTCAATATTGAGCCATCTAAGTCGTTTGTAAATCCTCCACCTTTATTAAAAGAAAAGTTACGGAAAAAAGAACTAACTTTCTCTTTTTTTTCTTCTTCCGCACAGATATATATTTAAAAGCTAAATTGAAAACAGCTTAAACTTTTAATTTAAAAATTAATTTAAAGAAAAAATATCAAAAATATTAAAATTATTTAAGAAATATTGATTTAAATATATTTTAATATTTGACTAAGTACATGACATTATCTAACTCACATATTGAAAATTATAAAAAAAATATCTATGAGAAATTCTAATAAAATATATTCAAATTATATTTTAAATATTTTAAAATAATTTAAATTTTTATAAATAAATTAATAATTTTTTTTACGTGCAATGTACGTGGAGATAACTAGTTGTATATAAAGTTGTTTGAAATTTGCAGAAGGTACCATCTTCATTCAGGGTGTGTGCTTCCCTCACAGCATCTTTGTGTTTGAAAATAAATCCTATGTCAACTTGGCTTTTAATTATATATATACTAGTTGGATATAACTCATATACACCTATAATATAATATAATAGAAAAAATTGGAAACTTCACCGTAAAAATTTTTGTTCCAAAAATAACTATAACAATGTCTACTAGTTAAAATTATTTATTAAATTTAACATGAATAGTTAAGTAAATACACATAGAAAAAAAAAAAAAGAAGACTGTTGTTTACTTTTTTCAAGTAATAAAATAAATATTATTTGCTTCTCTCAAATAGTAAACAAATAAAAAAATTATTATTTGTACTTTTTAAATAGTAAAAAAAAAAAGCACTATTATTTGTTTTGTTTTTTTTAAATAGTATAAAATAAGTGCAATACATAAGTACATATATATATACTAAGTAATATTAATGAGCCATATGGCTCTGATGGTACTAAGTTCAGACGAAATGCAAATTCAACCCAAGATGCATACAAGTACAATATTGGTAACAGATTTTTGACAGATCCGGCTTTGGACCAGGAAAAAAAAATAGTTTTGATTATATATATATATATATATATATATATATATATATATATATATATATATATATATATATATATATATCAAAAAAATTACTGTATCGATAATATATTTATATTAATTAAATATAATGATAAAAATTTGAAAAAAATTTAAAATTTCGATACATATCGCCAACTGGGTTGGCGAAATTTTGGAGAACTTGATTTTCGTCAATCCAATTGGCGAAAATTCAACTTTTGGGCGGGAATAGACAGATTTTCGCCAACTGAGTTGGCGAAAATATGACCTCTCGGTTCGGGTGGGTTGGTCTACGGGTTGGTGGGTTGGTTTAATATGTAGGGTCGGTGGGTTGGTTTAATAGTTGGTAGTTGGATTAAATATGTAGGTTGTTTGTTTAAATGATGTCCTTCAATATTGGTAGTTAGTTTAATATGTAGGTGGGTGTTGATGAGTGTTGTGTATTATAAGGAGAGGGAGGAAGCAACGTTGCAGCAAGTGAAGAAGAAGCAGAGAAGAAGAATAAGCATAGAAGAGAAGAGCAGGAGGAAGTAAGCAGAGAAGAGAAAGAGAAGAGAAGAAAAGAGAAGGAGAAAATGTTTGTAATTTTTTTAATTATAATTGTAATTATGTAATTGTAGTTACTATTTTAACTATTATAATTGTAATGTTCATGATAGTAGTCATACTAACACTAAATATTTGATTACATATTTTAACACTAAGTATTAAATATTGCAGATGGGTACCCAAAACGATTGACGTATTCCAGGAGGGCCTACCACAAATACGATTATCCAGCTACGTGAATCGAACATTTCTAGTCTACTATTTTCTGGACATGTATATTAAAATTGAATTATTTTAGTAAATTTAATTTATATTTTTTACATGTCTAATAATAACATCGTTTATATATGTCATATATAGCAATACGATTATCCTGATACGTTTCGAGCACTAGAGCATGTCGCATGGCATTATGAGGACGACGTTGGGTACTGGATGTTGACTGAAGAACAACATGGTATGGTGAACGTATTTTACTTTGATCATATTGATCAGATACATTTTCTACGTCACGACTGAGACTTGATGTCACGCCCAGTCCCAAAATACGTAGGACTAGTAATACGTAAGCATGTCAGCCGTATGTATATGGCAACTCCAATATATCCATAATACATACGTACGTTGTAATATGAATATTAACTCACATGTGGTATATAATAATCACAAGTTACAGGCATAACTAAATCTCATCCACAGAACAAGTCATAGAAAAGAAATAACTAAACTAGAATAATGAGTCTAAATAATCCAAAATAATAGTCGGGTGGAGACAAATCCAATACCAATGACTATATCAATACTATAATGAGAGAGGAGTATAAAATCTCCAAGATAAATAAGATGATGATATAAAGGTATCAGCGTAGCGATCCATCGCTAGAAATAATCAAAGATGCTCAGAAGGTAAGACCTCCTCGGAAGAGATAAGTAGCAAGTCATGATCCGTGCTCCTACAAATAGTCAAGATCGTCTACACCTAAAAAGGGACCAGGTCCTCAAAATGACGTAACAAGATACATAGAAGCATGCCAATTTGAATAAAGTAAACATGCATAATGGATGGAAAATATATAAGTACGCTGTACAAGACAATCTATATGAATGCATACTGAGGACAACCTTTCGACGTATGGGCATGGGTAGGCTACTCTATCTAATCTCACAACTCACACACACGTTAGGAACATCATCAGCCGATATACCGCGGGGGTAGCGACCATCGGACACGACTACCATAGTGCGTGCTAGTTACTATGGTTTACCAGAGTGGTTATAGCTCATACGCCTACTGATTGTCCTCCCCTCCCATGATACTATTGGTCAAGTGTGTGCCAACATATATATATATTAATAGCATATACTTATGACTGAAAGAAAATACACATGCAATGAATATACAGAAATATAATAAGCATGCAAAGTACTGTAAGCAATTTGGCATGGTATCTTGCCTGGCAAGAGAGCTGCAAAGTGTAAGGTCTAGGAGTCAAGCACACAGGATCAGAAGCTACGGCCTCAGAATGAACGTCTTCGGATGCTGAAATAAACATCACCAACGTTCCCAGAATAAGCGAGATAGTTAGAAAACACTACCCTTCCGTCCAATTTGGACACAGAGACAAAATGGTAATTTTGGGTCAAAGTGGGGTCCACATGTGGCCCACTTTGGATCAAAAAGCGTGCTAGGGATAAAGGTCTCTAAAAGGGATAAATTATAGGTCAAACCAATTCTAAACGTCAATACGAACTCAACGGTACGTCCAATTTTGGATTCCGGTGAGCCGAACACAAATTCGCCCAAAAAGTTAACAATGGAGCCCGCAAATAGGCGATTTGGTCAACTGTCTCAGAATCGCTTGAAACTTGGGTCACAGGACCAGCGTGATACCAAGCATCCAATGGCGCAAGTTTTGTCTCGTTCTGACGAGCGTACACTAAATAGTATAGTGTTTTACAAAAGCCGCGATACGGGGACTTTTTACGGATACGGAGGGATTTCGACGCACACACGCGTCCGAATCATTTTTCGTGAAATCCCACACGTCTAGATATACCATGTGCGCCTTTCGGTACAATTGGTACGCGAGGGACGGTCCCTTTGGCGGGGCGCGCTCCGTATCACACGTTTTTGTGTTAGAAAATAGTTTTTTCGGTACAATTGGTACGTCGTACCCTTCCAGCTCGGATAGTTAGCCCTACTGAAGGTCCCTCAATACCCCTACTAGTACGTTATCCATGGCATGTATCTATTCTTCCTAGACCAACACAATCCAGGTACCACGACGATTGTTCGAGGAACCCAACAAGTTGTCCATGACCATGCAAATGCGTGAAAAGTTAAACGATAAAACATATGTATGATACAAAAACTGAAATAATTTTAATCCATCTCTTTTTCAATACCATATTACTCGAGCCATCGCTCATACTTCTATTCTTTCTATTCCAGAAATTTCTACCTCGACAACCCAACGATCCTGAGCCTTTCCATATTTTTATTTCTTTGAAACAACATCACTAAACTCCAGATCACAATACAACAAGAATATTATACTCCACGTGATAGCATAATTATGGCAGTACAAAATTCATGTCTATAAGATAATTACTATCTTCTATCTGAATTTTTTTTTTCTATCAGCATGCAACAAAATTCATAATATAAAGAACTAAGCATGCAACATCAATCCATTAAGTGTAAAGATAAAGAAGAGATGAAGCAAAATCACCTGCTGGATGAATCTAAATCCAAATGTTGTTTTGAGCCAACAAATTATACCATACGAAATGGAACATTACAGTCCACCCAAAAGCTTGAATTTCAGGGTGAAGATACGTGCATAACCCAAATTGTAACAAGAGCTGGGATTGAGCTCAAAATAAATATTTAAATACACTAAAGCTACTTTGACAGTTTTTCAGCATCTATATGCATCCTATATTCCTCTAGTATCATCCGACCCTACTCTACACTAGCTGAACAAATCATTTGTCATACTTCCCAATGATTCCTTCCCATAGGAAAGGAGTCCTTACATTCAACATGCATCCCCCCTATAGATAAGGATTGCCATAAATTCCCTTCAAGTACTTGCTTGTACCATATGGACTACTACATTAACACGCCAGATTAGGACAAAATGGAATCTATCACCCCATTGGTCACTCATATAGTTCACAAACAAACTTGAGAAAACATTTTTATTTCAGCGAAAGAATACTGTAGCTAGCTTTAAATACAATCTACATTCCTCCTCCATCCAATCCAAAAATAGCATGACAACTTTGCTTTCTCTTTCTAAAGTAGCACGCAATGTCTGTCTGGAGAGTGCCATTAGTCCTGGGCAATTGGAAAATTTTGTTGGAGGATATTGACGACATACTTAATTCTTATGCAAATGAGAAATTTATTCTCTTGTATGACACTGCATCCCCAAGTGAGTTTTCAGCAGCAGCTGCTGGTTGAAAAAAGCCTGACTATCAAACTGGCTGGAGAAATTATTGTAAGCCCACGAATTACTACTGCTGCAGCTGTTGCTCTTCTTAGATGGGTGGAAGCCTACTCCCTCTTCCATCCCCCTCTGCCGCTTCGAGCCGGTCTCAGCCGCCGCGACGAGCGAGGCCGAAGAGTGCTGCTCCGCTTCCGATACTTCTTGGTTCATGTTGTAGAATGGCAGCTGGTTCCAGCTTGTGCACCCGAACGAGTCGTGGTACTGCTCCGTAGCCGGCGGCGTCGGCATATCGATCGGCGCTTCGAGGAGTCTCGACAGCAAGGAGAAGTCTGCCTCTTTGAAGAGCTCTGTCAGAGACGCGGACTTGGGGAGGTTGAGCTTGCTCTCTTTCGACCATTCCGGCAATTTCGGAACGTCGGATTCTTGACCTGCCGAGTACTCTTCTTGGACATGGTTGCTCTTCTGGTATATTCGACACAGGACCCAATCATCCAACTGCAGTACATACATACATATATCATAAGCGAATGCGACGTGCGCAAATTGAAACGATCGACGGAGTGAGATATAGAATTGAGTAAGTTCTTACTCTCATGGAGGAGTACTCCTTGAGCTTCATGGGCCTGCTGCGGTTCTTGGTTTGAGACTCGGCGAGGCGGTACTCGTGCATGATCCAGTTGGTCTTGACCCCTTTGGGAGGCTTCCCCTTGTAGAACACCAAGGCCTTCTTCACCCCAATGCTCTCGTTCCCTTTGCTCGTCACGATCGGCTTGTCGGTCCCGGTCGCCTTCCAGTACCCGGATGTAGCTGCCCGGTTCGGCCGGACCCCGTTCGGGTACTTCCGGTCCCTCGGGCTGAAGAAGTACCACTCACGGTCTCCGAACACCGCCTTCCCTGATACATTTTTTTTTTTTTTTTTTTTTTAGTAATTTGTACATATTTTATAAAAAAAATTTATACCGCTGCGTGAATCTAGTTGTAACGAAGAAGAACGTAGACTAACTTGGAAGATCCCATGGGTCACACTTGTAGATGTCAACTTCGGCGATGAGCGAGACGTGGCACGGGTTCGAGTCGGCGTGGGTGCGGAGGTAGTGGAGGATGAGCTCCTCGTCGGTCGGGTGGAACCGGAAGCCCGGCGGGAGGGAAGGAGTGGGGTTGGTCATTCTTTAATTTTGGGGTTGTAAATTGAGCAAATGTTGGAGGGGTTTAGTGCGTGAAGTAACTCAAGGGAAGGAAAGAGGGAAGTTGAAATTTTTGAGAGGGGGGATCGGGGTGGTTTTTATGGTTGCTGCCTTCTTGTCCTGTAGCGGGAGGTGAGCACAATATCGGGATTTCGGCTTTTGCTCGGTAGCGGAATGGAGATGGCATGTGCGGTTCGTGGTTATCTCTATTCTATCTTCCCCCTGACGAATGGCATGGGAGGAGAATAAACTTGCTGACGTCACCCTAGGATTTTTTAGTACTCGTGTCGCCATCCTAAAGGAGCTGTTCCTACACGTGGCGCTCGGGTGTCCGCGGGAGCGGCTGGTTTAAAGTGTCACGCGAGACACTGGAGCCGAACGTGACGTCATGTACGCACGATGTCGATCCGGCCGTCGATTTGGAGGATCTGGCGGTTGGCAGACGGAGGACAGTAGAGTTTAGCTGCGCAACTAAAGAGGATTGTCAAGTTACGATATCACCTTCGGCGAAATTGGTCACAGATGGACACGTGGCTGAAGGGTGGTCAGGGGTGTCCACCAGTGGGTTGATCAGCTACATGAACTTCAACACGGAACAGGTTTGGTGAATGAATGTGTAAGCAACAAGTGTTCTCTGTCGACAGTTGGAATGGTAGCAATGATTCCGGGCTTATGATTAGCCTAATAGAGCTAAAACTAGGTGAAGTCTGGTTATTAGTGGTCCATTATTGGTGTGATTAGACTTAGTAATGGTACGACCATGAAGTAATTGATATACAGTGTTCAATATTAACGGCTTCTCGTGTCTATCTTCTATTATCAATCCTACGTGGCACATATAGTAACATTAGGTCTAAGTTTTTTTTTTTTTTTTAAACATGTTATAAAGGATTCGTGATGAAAAAATTAACAGAACAAAACTCTTAGTGCACGGTGTAGTTATTTTAAAACAAATAAATCTACTAATTAGATATCAATAGAATAAATTATGTACAAATTGTTTTGTCGTCTCTTTGGTAGAGAATTGCAAACGAATATTTGTATGATAATTCTGCATGGTCTTATATATAAGTTAATGGAAGGTGTCGACCCCGACCACAATCCACAATTATTTTGCTAAAAGATATATAATACATAGTATATACATGTGATCCTATTATACGGGTTATCAAAGTCATTCAGATGATGTCCAAGAAATAACTCAAACCATGTTTATTTTCAAAAAATCTTCCAGTATAACTAACAGATTATATCTCCACGGATATATATATATATATATATATATATATATATATATATAATCCAACCACTACCCATAAGTCACTAACTCATTTTTCAACAAGGACACTATTAGAAATTACATTGTTCCAACTCAAAATAGCTAAAATAAAGTATAAATATGACGAATTTCTCTTTTTAAGGTGTAGTTCAAGTTAAGCTAAAGAAAATTATAAATGACATGGGACAGTATACATACAAAATTACTACACTAATTCTAAAGAAAAGAAATAAACTGATATTTTAAAATATTTTATATTATATTATATTATATTATATTATATGAAAATTATTTTAGTTAGCATTAGGCATATATTCATTTTCAAGAAAATTTATAGGTGCATGCATATGACATAGTTATTTAAATAAGTAGATTAATTATGATATTGTCTTCAAAAATATTTGGATGATGTCATCTTTCATTATGTGGTTTCAGACATGACAGCTGACATAGCAGCTGACATGGCCAGGGGCAGATCCACCCTTGTGGTGGGGTGGACTGGAGCCCACACCAATTTTTTTTTTTTTACTCTTTTTTTTTTATATTTTTTTATTTATGATTGTTTTTTTATATATGTTAGTTCATCTCTAGTCCATCCGAATTCGTTGTACTCCATTCCAGTTTCAGTTTCTGGATCCGCCTCTGGACATGACAAATTTTAACCCAAAAAATTAATCACCAAATTTTTTTTTTTAATTTAATTTAATTTTTAATTTTAATTTTAATTTAAATTTAAATTTAAATTTTACTATGTCAACTGTCATGTCAATAGTCATGTCATATGTCCCATAATGAAAGATAGCATCATCCAAATTTTTTGGAAGACAAATAGCATTTTTGTAAATAGATGGTCATGACATCTACTATTTATAAAATATTCTCTAATTAATTAGACTAAACATTAACCATGTGGGATGACATTTATGGACAAACCATTGGTATAAATCTCTACTTAATTAGAGTATACATTAACAACGTCATCCCCATTAAGTAGGTCCACTTCCTTCTTAAGTCTACGGTTTAGAGTGATCGATGGGATTATGATGCAATTAAAGAAGGTGTTAAAGTTAGATTACTGCTTTATCATTAGCCCTTCGGATGCTACTCACTTGTGGAAAGGAGCATGCGAAAGTTCTTTTCATAGGGTTCCAAAAATGGAATGGGGAAGCATGAGATGCTTTACTTTTGTAGGTGAAAGGGATTAGGGAGTGACATATTAAGAAGGGGAAGTGTCATATTTACATCCACATAGTTTCTATGAGCATCTCCAACCCCTATTGTTGATTCCTATGTGACATGAGTTACAAAATAATATCTTTTTTATATAACAAGATTATATTCACACAAAACAATATGATATAAAAATATTTTTCAATGTAAAAGTATTGAGAAGACAATAAAAGTAAAATATTGTGAATATAAATATTTTTATTCATAATTGATTATGTGGAAATAAAGTATTGTGAAGTACATTTTCTAAATCTAGACAATCAATTTCATATTGTCTTTGACATATCAACTTTCATAATTTATTTCATATTTGCATTGGAGATAGAATTTTGAAATAAGAAATTGTGATTCCTACGTGACAACTATTTTTTTCAAGTTTACAACATCGCTGGACCCCACTGACCTTGGAAGCTTAAACTGATGACATGGCACACATGCTGACGAGTGAGGTGACGCTGGACTCGAGGTAGACTACGGACAGGAGGAAGCTATCCGTACTTCTTAGGATGTCAAAGAGAGGATAATTATACAGTGAATTTAAGTAAACAAAATTGTTGTTGTTTTATTAAAGAAATAATTGACGAAATGGTACATAAAGAATGTAGTAATTGTTATTTTGGTGACCATATTTTTTTTTTGCCTGAAATGGTACATGAACTTTATATTTTGGCTCAATTAATGCCTAAAGTAAATTTTCTTGGTATTTTTGGATAAAAATCGATAAAAATTGACATGAGATGGTCACGTGTCCTATTTTTTATGATTCTTTTGTCAAGGTTTTGGTTTTTGACTATCAATCTCCGAAGAATATTAGTGTTCGAAGAAAATTGTTTGGATGAAAATAGTTAAAAATCGCTAAAAATAGTAGTCAAAAGCAAAAAAATTGACAAAATAACCATTAAAAGTAGGACATGTGACCATCACACGTACATTTTTATCGATTTTTATTCAAAAATACCAACGAAATTTATACTTCAGACAATAATTGAGCCAAAATGCAAAGCTCATGTACCATTTCAGCAAAAAAAAAAGGTTCGATCACCAAAATAACAAACACTATATTCCTCATGTACAATTTCGACAATTAATTCTTTATTAAAACCACTTATCCAACTATCAACATATGCATGACTACATAATACCTCCTGAGTAATGATATTCGTACATCCAAAATATCCCTCCAAACTATTCATTCTTATGTGGCGGCTGACGTGACATACTAAATAGCATTATTTGATAGCTGACATGGAAGCTGATATGTAAAATTTTAACCCAAAAAATTAATCACCCAAAATTTTTAATTTTAATTTTAATTTTAATTTTAATTTTAATTTGTCATGTCAGCTGTCACATTAATTGTCATGTTATCTGTCACAAAAGAAAAAATAATTTGAAAGAATGGATGTACAAATAGTGTTATTCATACCTCATTGGGTTAAATTTGTCTCCTATGTAATTCATATCTGTACTTCAACTTGTTTCTAAGAAATAGAGTAATGGTTTAGACTCAAAGTTGATTCGGCAATCAATAACCATTTCAAAGTTAGAATTTTTGTTTTTGCTTTTTTAAATTTCTATAAACTGTAGAAAATAAAATTAAAAGTTAAAAATGTTGTTTGTTGGTATAAACTAAAATAAATAAACTATAGGAAATAAAACAAATGAGGACATATGAACTAGTTTAAACCACTATTTTATATAATAAATATTAATGCTTCCAGTAATCTTTTAAGTATCCACTTTTGACACTTAAAAATGGTAAATTCCCTCAAAGCAATCAAACATTGAAGATCAACCATGATAACATGTTTCCTGTGAGAGGAGGAGAACATAGGAAGTTATCCCTACGACTATTGGTCACAATAAAACCAAACTCTAATCTCAATCTAAAAAATTCGTACAAAAATTCCAAAAACAAATGTTTATATTCAAACTGGTTTTTTACTCCATGGAATTACTAATCAGTTGAAGAATGTGCCATTACTAATCTGCATTAAAAAAAATTGAAGCCCGCAAACAGTGAAAGAATTGAAAGCAATTTGCAATTATGTAAATTATCAATGCTAACTGACAATATTGTTGATTCTAAGGATGAACAAACTCATTGACTACTACTACCCACAGATGAGGAAGTACACACAAACCTAACTACAATTAGGAAAGAAAATTAAGCACCTATACGTAATCTTACACTTGAAACAGTGATACATGCTTAACCCATCACTTTCTACACTTCCAACCCAATTTGACTTGTATCATTTTTGTTTCACAAATTTTCCTTGGGAACCACAGTACCGTTGGCCAACATTAGTACTTGAATCAATGTCGAAGCAAATAAATTTCTGGCACCTTTCCCAGTCAGTGCTCGGCTTTCACAAGCAATTAAGAAGGACCTATTCCACGCGAAGAATGAGTTGTCAGTTTGACTGGATATATAAGAGCGGAGCTATAAATTCAAATTTGGGTAGGCGGACTAGGATGAATTAAGTGTGAGATAACAACAAAATACCCAAGAAAAAATATAAATGAAAAAAGCAATTTTTTTGTATGTGGGTACGCTCTTACATATATAAAATACTAATTAAAAACTATTAAAAAAAGACTAATTTCGCCTAAAAAGTGCACATTTTAACACTTTTAATTTTTTGTTTTTTGTCATTGTTATATAGTTTGTTTATGTAATCGGAAGATATTATGTGCAGAATTGGAAAACTGCGAATGCGATGGATTTTTTTGTGGGAAAGGAACTCTTCAAACATGATGGAAGTCTAAGATTAGGGCTACAAAATTAAAGCTGACTAATTAAAGACACCACTGTTTTATTTATTATTTATTTATTTATGCTAAATGGTACTGCTTGATTATGAGATTTCAGAGTCAACCCCACATGGTAAAAGATTCATAATTAGCTAATTAATTGAGTAAACTTAACGACTAATTCTATTTTGAATTAGGATCCAATTTAACTTTGATATTGGGATCAAAATTATTTAGCCAAGTCTAGAATATTTTCACTCTTTTCGATAGAGAGACCAACGATCACGCGCTTGCATTTCTCACAAAATGAAAAGAGCTTTGGAAAAAAAAAAAAAAACACATGACCAAGAATATAGAATAGATGAACTTTGAAATAGAAGTGAAGTTGAAGTACTGCTGCTAGCTAGCTAGGTTGAATAGCTTACTCTGACCATGCATGCACACGAGCATGGCACAGAATATATACTTCACGTGCATTGACCTGGCTGGCAAAAGATATTGACATAGACAATTAATCGAAGCTAAGAATGCTAATCAATTGAGAAGTTTATGATTTTGATCTGCTACTCTGAGCATGCAGACGAGCCAAGTCCTGGTGTTAATTTGTTAAAGTGTTCTTGCATCGAAGTCGCCCACGACGTGTCCTAATTTCTTCTGATGAATCCTGTGACACGAGTTTGTCACAGGAAGTTTGGATTCACACCATGAAGTATTCGTAGAGCTAGCTAGTAGGTATTAGTTCTATTTGCTAGCGCTAGACAGTGCTTCTCCATTCAATTTCTCTTAACATTGAGGTTTAATGTAGCCGGGCCAGACCGACACGGACACGACAGGGACCCATACTTCACTGGATTCGGCCGGGTCGGGTCAATCGGGTCAAAACACTATGGACCGGGCTTTCATTGACCCAAATACTGAAACTTACTCCGGGACCATGAACCAGGTACAATGGGTCCGACATGCGGGGCCTATCCATTTACACAAAATAAAACAAAACAAAACAAAACAAAACAAAAACAAATAAGTATACTCTTGCATATATATAGCGGACGAGGCACATGTATTGCGTATACCATTTTCAGTAAAAGAAGAGCATGGACACAAAAAGACGGAGGCTACGACGGTTTTAGATTAGTATATAAGTTTAAATTAGTGTTGGAATCTAGTTTGGAGGAGTTTTGTGAGGACCTAATCGAGTTCGGTCCGAATTCGGTCCGAACTCAGCCAGTTTCAAGCCGAACTTATTGGGATGCGACTAATCGAGTTTTGTACGAATTTGGTTCGGTTGCACTGACCGTGGTTCATGTTTTAATCGGCATCGTTGGATTCTATTGGACGGCCAAATCTAATGCTGGACTATTTTTTAAAATTTTCTAAATCCTACAATAGATCACCTAAAGTTATAAAGATTGAGATTTGTTCATGTGACATAGTCACTGAAAATGCTATGTTTTATCTTCGACATTATGGTTAGACGGTGGCTGGTTATCTCAGGTGGGTTGTCATAGTTTCCACTGCGGTGAGTTTCAAACAAGTGGTACCATAACACGGTAACGGCTCTGCTGATCCCAATAGTTAGTGGGTAAATAAATGACTTAATTTTTTATAAACAATATATTTTTTTTTTTGAATTCTCAACATAACGATCGGGACTTTGTGCACAGTGCATTGTATGCCTTTGGACCCACTGCCCTCTAACTGCCACCATTTTATAAATGGAAGAAATAACACGCTCCCGTGACTCGATCCGCTGATCTTCTGCCACCCAGTCAGAATCTTATACCTCTCCTCGATAACCACAAGAGTCACTCGTGTTCGGTTAAATAAACAAAAAAATTGATACATAAGATAAATAGAAGAATAAATAATATGTGATTCATCCACCTCCCACATATTTGATCTCTTTTCCTATAAAGAAACTTGGGAAGCCAACTCCATTTATAATTCCATCAATTATATGAATGATCAAAAAATTAAATTAGTTTTGCTAATCTTCTTATACCCACAGGAAAAATTCTAGTATAAAAAAATCTCTCTTTGTTGAAAGTCTTCTATTTATTAAAATTATATTAAAAATATTTTAATATAATTTAAATTTAAATTTAAATTTTAATAATATTATAAAAACTTTAAAATTCCCACTTTTGAAGTCTCCTATGTTGTTATATCGCTGTCACCTGTGCAGATTCAGGCACCTAACTCCTAAGATTGCCATGAAATTCTTGTGTCGTCGATCAGCTCGTTATTGTGTCAAAGTGTACGAATTTACTGATGAAGATTTCTTAATAGGTTTGTTTGAGTGAGACACGCAACTTTAGAAATTTATTTTGCGTTCAGGCCCATTGTATTCCCGTGAATTTTGTGAATTGTTGAATTGTATTTACTTTTCAGTCTACTTCTACAGACGTTTAAGAAATAAATTTGAATTCTATTTACTTTTCGGTCTACTTCTACAGTCGTGTTTAAGAAACAATTCTCAATTACTAAAGGTTGTAACCAAAACTTGGTATGGAAAGGTGAAGTATATGTTGTTAATAAAGTTTAATCTTTAGTTTTGTTGTTTAACGGGATCTAAGATACAAAACCAAGAATAAACATGGTGAACTCAATCATCCTAAGGGAAAGACGAAATTAATGAAGAAAAAAATAAGTTTTTTATTTTTTATCATATCCTCTTCCCTAATCTGACTAGAGCAACACCTTTTAGGATTTTATTTCATGACCCTTGTGGTTGAAATAAGTCCACCAACATTTTCTAAAATGGTTCAGTGTATTTTTCATCAATTTAGCTATTTGTCTTCTAAAAAGTTTGGATGAAGTCATTTTTCATTATGTGGTATCTAACATGACAGTTTTTAATCAAAAAAATTTGATTATCTTAATTCTTTAATTTTAATGTTAATGTTAGTTTTAATCTAATGTTATTGTCAATTTTAATTTAATGTTAATGGTAATGTTAATTTTAATATTAACGTTAATGTTAAAATTTGTCATGTCAGCTATCATGTCTGTAAACCCCCTGATTTTTCAAAATTTTAAAAACTGGATTTTTCACAATTTTCTGGATTTTTCTGGGATTTTCTGTAATTTAAAAACAGGGTTTTAATTATTCAAGAATTTTTAAATGATAATAAACAGTATTAAAATATTATAAAAATAATATTTTTGGATGTAAAATGAAAAACTGGACTTAGGGCAATTTTTCTGGAATTTATTGGGCCCCGGACCTATTTTTAAATTACCAAAAACTATTTATTTAATTATTTAATTATTAATTAATTACTGATTATTAATATTAATATTAATATTAATATTATTTTATTTTATAAACCCAAACCCAGCGCACTGGGCCCGGCCCACCGGGCCCAGCCCGAACCCAAACCCAGCCCATCCCCTATCGGGTCGGGTCCGCCCGACCGAACCCGACCCGCCACCCGCCCGCACCCTCTCTCCTCCCACGACCCAGCCCAGCTGCCCGCGTCTCGCGGCGGAGCCGCCGCCTCCGGCCCGCTCCGCCCGGCGCTCCGCCCGCCTCGCGCCGCCCTGCCCGCCACGACGCCCCCTCCTCCGCCTCCCACGGCCACGACCACCGCTGCCACCCTATTTAAACCCCCCCGATCCCCTCTCGGCCTCACTCCGCCGCCGCCAACCACCACTCGCCGCCGCCGTGCCCCCAGCCGCGTCGCCACCGCTGCCACCGCCGCCAGCCGTGCCCAGCCATCTCCCCCGGCCACCGCCTCCTTCTCCTCCTTCCCCGTCGAGCACAGCACCAGCAACAGCAGCTCGAGCCGCCGTCGCCGCCGCCGCCTCCGCCCGAGCGCCGCGCCGCCCTCCGCCGCAGCACCCCGGCCTCCTCCGTCTCAGTCCGGCCGCCCAGCGCCGCCCCTCGCCGGATCCCCAAATCCGAAACCCTAACCCTAGATTCTTCCCATGTGTCCGACACGAGTCGGACACGTGTCGGACACGATTTCGACTCCGGTTTTTCGGGTCCCCTTCAGGTACTTGTAAATTTTTGTTCGTAGCTCGGATTTCGATTCCGCAAATTGTGTTGCGAAGCCTGTATGACCCTCTCGGTGCCCGGACAATCCAGACCCTGTTTTACCCCGGAACTGGGTACGTCCTGCCAAACGGGACGACTTGGTCACGCGCGGTCTTCACAGATACATGCGCATCGTCGATACGGACGTGTGGGATTTCGCAGAAGCTGATTCGGGTGTGCGTGCACACCGGAATCAACGCGTATCCGCGGACATTGTCCCGTATCCGTACTTTCTGGAGCGTACCCTAACTTTGTGTTCACACGTCGGATCGAGACAAAACTTACGCCATCGGACTCGTAGCAATACGCTGGTCCTGTGGGTCAAGTTTGGTTCGATTCTGAGAACGTTGACGAAATCGTGTGTCGTGGGCCCCACAGGCTCCGCTCGACAAGCAATTTTGTGATCGGCTCATCGGAATCCAATTCTGGAAGTTCCGTTGGGTTCGTATCATCGTTCCTGACCCGTTGACACTAAGTTTGGTGAATTTGGAGGCCTTTGACCCGGACACATTTTTCGGTGCAAAGCGGCATGTGGATCCCGTTTTGACCCGAAACTGCCGTTTTTGCCCTTGTCTCCAAATTGGACCCAAGGACAGGCATTTCTAGCTGATTGATATTTTCTGGATCTGATGGTGATGTTTGTTTCAGCAACCGGATTACCGCCTGCAAATCCAACTGAAGTCAGAGCCGAAATCAGAGCCGGAACCACAGGCAAGTGTACCTTGCCAAACCCTGCAGCCTGCTAATTATTTTCTGGACTTAATTATGCATTAGTGGGCAAGTAAAACTTGCCAAGTCTCAGTAATTCTTGACATAGTATTTTACTTGATTTCTTGTGGAATTAGATGTAAACTTGTTTTAACTGCTTAACCTAGGAAGCGGGTGACGTGCTTAGTATCCGATCATAGTTGGGTGCCAACTCCGTACGCGGGATTGTGTAACGTCACATAGACATGGATATCGAGACCCGATAATTCTCGTACTTGTCCTATCAAGTACACCAGAACCCAGGACACTTGACACTATTTCATGAGACAGAGTCTTCCTGAGACATTCAAGGTGATTCTGTATAGGATGCATGTTTTATGACATAGACTTTACATTCTTAGACATTTGATTCATAGCTACCAGACTTGCTGCATTAGTTATAATCGTGCGTGACATGGACATGAGGCATCGTGGACATGAGACGTGGGATTACATTGGGTGGGGAGAGACACACAGACTACAGGCTGATATTATATATAAAACATAGTAGATATCATAGTGTAGTTCATAGTTATTGCCGCTACCGGCTCCCCGACACAGAGCTTGTAGTGGCTTCAGCCTGAGTTCTAGTGCTGCTCTCATATTGCATATCACTTAGCTGGTTACATAGTTTACCCTGCTGTTCATTTATTGCTGCACTGCTTATTTATTTTTGCTTGTATTTTCTGTACCTTGTTATGTCCCCTGAGGACCTGGAATGGACTATGTCCCCAGGTATAGCTGAAGAGAACTACCCCGAGGTGTACGGTACAGGAGCACTCCTTGGAGCAGAACCAGGAACAGAGGACGAGATAGTGGCGGAAGATTTCTCCTGAGCACCGGCTTCATCTACACAGTATTTCCATTTTCAGTATTTTATTTTCTGTCTATTCTCATTAAATGTAACAGACTAATTCTCGGAATGTTTCCCGAGATAAACTTATTTGATATTGCTCATTTATTTTCATTGCATTATTTCTGGCATTAATCTGTGTTTATTTGGTGGATGAGATTAGAAACACCTGAGACTGGTAACATTTCACAGCTAGACTACAGCTTAAGCATGCCCTGATGGATCCATTAAATTGGGTTGTCCATCGGTGCGTGCTGCTGGCCATTGCTCACGTGCTCAGTCCCTCGGCATTTTGGGACTGGGGCGTGACAATGTCAACTGTCACATAATGGGAGATGACATCACCCAAATATTTGTTGGTGTTTTTTTGCTTAACTTTGAGAGTTTTAGTCCCACATTGAAAAACCACCGATGCGTATATCTCAATATATAGCTATGCTTAGTATTGGTATATGCACACAGGGTGGAGGCCCATTTGGGTTGACTTTCCTACAGGGATTAAGCGTGAACTCCATTATGACAATCTTTGTTTTGTCACCAACTTTGAAAAATTTTTCTTAGGAGCTAAGTCCTGAAGGGACTTAGCGACTCGGACTCGGGCTCAAGGGCGCAAAGTAACGCTTTGTTAGCACAATTAGCACGTCAGCATCGTTGCATGACGCTAGTGCACTCCGTTATGCACGAGTTGAATGCACGGTTGCTAGCTCAGGCGTATGCGGCCCAGCGCTATGCGGCCAAGGCACTATGCTTCCAGGCGTTATGTGGCAAGGGGCTATGCGGCCAAGCGCTATGCAACCAGGGTCTTTGTAGCCAGGCGCTATGCGGTCTGGGGCCATGCGGCCTGATATTATGCGATCAGGTTTGGATGAGCGAGTCGCATATGGAGGAAACATGATTTGCTTTAGGCGGCGTATGGTTTTCTGTGCCTTCCGGAATATGCGGCACGAGCGGCTGCTTTCTGCGTTTGGCGGCGCTGTCTGCCTCATACAGTACAACGTGTCAGGCGACGGAGACGGCACGGACGGCGCATGCGGCACTGACACTCATATTTTGGGAAAATTGGTCGGTCAGCGCATATGCGGCCTGGGTTTCCTCAGGCCACATAGGTGCTATTTTTCTCTTTATATAGATGACCTCCTCTTTCATTTGAGGAAAAAAAACAGATAAAAACAGATCATATGCGGCCCAGAGTGTCTTCCTCTCACATGGTGTTTTTCAAGTGTTTTTCGAAGGTGTCTGTGAGCGTTCCAGGAGTTCATTTGTGAACTTGCTGGTTCTTGGGGCAGATCGTCTGTACGGCGAATCTTACTTTGAGCAACGGTGGTTTTGACCACCCCAACAAGGAGTTTTTTTTAACTTTTTTTTTTTTGTTCTTTCTCATTGTAGCGTCTGCGAACTTAAAGAAAAGAACGTTTTACTTGTTGTTTGTTGTAATCTTTATTTTTCTCGGAGTCAGATTATAACCTATTATTGGTTCGTGCTTCGTTGGAATCGAAAAATATCAGATGATGAACTCTTGTATGAATCTCTGATCTCGACGACAACATGAATTTCAGTAGAGAGCGGACCTTCGGATCTCGCTAGTAACTCTGCTATAGTCCGCGTTCTACCATCTTTAATCTGTCTCGAGACTAACAATATTTTGGATGACAAATAACATTTTTGATTTTTCATTTATCCCCAACTTACTTCTCTTGCTGCCTCACAATTTTGGGAATTGAATTTGTATTAAATACGATCCCATGATATTTAATTGTTATAAATGTTGTATTTTATTTAAAATTTAAAAGATAAATTTCAAAATTATTTAATATAAAGTTAAAAAATTTAAGGAATTTTGTTGAAATATTTTGGTACTCCTAATATGTAGGACAAACAATATACATAGAGATTTAGAGAGAGAGAGAAGAAGTAGGCAGAAACCCTTTTTTTATTTTTTATTTTTGCTCCTTCTCTTATAAGGAACTTCTTATATTTTATTGCAAGATTTTTTTGGTTCATTATTCTTTTTCGATGTTTATTTGTTGGACGGTTCCAAGTTTGATCTTATGGATTATATTTATTTTTATTGCTGGATGACAATTGACAAGTAGTTAATGCTGTCATATGAAATAAATCTCTTGCAACTAATATATATTGTTGTCCGGGACAGCAGCTATATTTTATGGTCATGCAGGACTATACGAAATTTTGGCATCATGAGTCGCATTTTGGGACTCTTTATTTATTTTTATTTTTATTTAATTAAATTTTTATTTTTTGACTTTTAGCATATCGTGTTAGAAATATTGTTGTTTTTTCTTTTTACTAAAATTTCAGAATAGAAAAAATAAAATTTAAACAGATGTTACCGGCCTCTGGGGAAGTCGTGCACGAAGCACTGCCCTAAGAGTTTATTCGGGATCTGTGTGCAGACGGTCCCGAAGCTCCTAGTGGTAAAACCCCCGCACTACCGGTATCTCGTTGCCGCACACGACTTGGAGAGAACGACCAGGACTTAGCTCTGCCCAGAGCTTGGAGATGAAGACGAAGAACTGAACAGAATGTTGACAGAGTTTTCGTATGAATATTTTCTGATATGATTTACAAAGAAAACAGTCCGATATATATAAAACTGTTGTGTAACGGTCAGAATTAATTCTCTATTAATTCAGACGTTACACAAGAGAATAAATAACGAACCTGGACACAAAACTGGTTCAGAAACATTTTGTAACGTTCAGAAATAAATTCCAACGTTCAGAAAAATAAATGACAGAATTAAGAGGAGCAAAAAGTTTTTTAGGGTCCCAGCCCGAACCCGAAGAGAAAATCGGATCGGCATTCGGCGCCCGCAGATGTGGGCGCGTACCCGCACCCGTTACGCGCGCCGAGCCGAGCCGAGCCGAGCCGAGCCGGGCCGGGCGGCGGCGGCGGCGGCGCGCGCGTGTGGCCCAAGGGGTTCCCCACACAACAACTTAATAGAGCAAAGGAGAGAAAGTAATATATGTACATAGGAAGGTTTTGGTGCATCCGATGTGGGACTAAAGAAAGGGAGAGAAATTGAGCTTTTGCAAGAAACAAACAAAAACAAAACCAACAATCCCCCCCCCAAAAGGTCAAGTTCCGAAACAGAGATAAGAGAGTGAAATAAATAGAGAGAGAGAGCATCTGGGCAGTAAAATACTATGCATAGATGAGATGGACCACAGCCTTGAATCTCACGTAGTGACTATTGCCTTAATCTGAAGAAGTGCTTGATGGACTATGCCTTGAATCAGACTTCTTGAACCAGATTTAGAAAAATAGCACACATAGTACGCTAGAGGTCCTTGGTCTATCGGGTGGCGCTTTTAAATGGCCATGCGCTCTTTCCACATTCATGAGAGTTGTCTGGGATCGCCCTGTCCCATAGTCGCGGCCTTCACGACCTCTCATATAGGTAAGTCCTTAATGGTTGGTGATATGAATCAACCTAGCATTACAGCTTGGACCTATTAAGAGTTTAAACTCATCCTAACCATATCACACAGGAACACTGTCACCATAGGGATGGGGAGTCATTGTACACATGTACAGCCTCTTGGGCTTTATTTTAATGAGACTTTAATCTCGAGTCAGTGTTCCATAAAGTCACCTAAGTTCAGCTTGTTTCTACCCATTGAACCGGCTTCTTGGGATCTCCAGTCAGACTCGGTTGGGTTGCCACTGCTGGTGACTAACTTATGGGCTTAACCCCATCCCCCTCGATGATTCTATGATCAAAGTCCTAGACAGACCCTTCGTCAAGTGATCTGCAAGGTTCTTTTCTGACTTTATATAGTCAAGAACCACATATTTGTCTAGTAGGCTTTTGATTGACTTGAAGCGCAGCTGCAGGTGCCTGTTCATCTTAGCATTCACAGAATCATGCTTTAGTAGTTCAATAACAGATTTATTATCACAATTTATAGAAATTACAGGAACAGGACTAAGAGAAACAGGTATATGCATAATAAGATTTTTAAGCCATTCAGCTTCTGTGCAAGTTGTATCTAGAGCTATCATTTCAGAGTCCATTGTACTCCTAGCTATGATAGTTTGCTTACAAGAGCTCCAGGAGATCGCAGATCCTCCTAGAGTAAATACATATCCAGTAGTAGATTTTATATCATGTGAGTCGGTTACCCAGTTTGCATCTGAATAACCTTCTATGATATCAGGGTGCCTAGTAAAATAAAGTTTGTAATCTAGGGTGCCCTTGAGATATCTAAATACCCTATCCAAGGCAGTCCAATGTGACTGATTTGGGTTACTGGTATATCTGCTTAGTCTTCCAATAGCAAATGCAATATCAGGTCTTGTCCTGTTTGTTATATACATAAGGGAGTCTATCATCTGTGAATATTTATGTTGTTCCAAAGGTGATCCTTCATTCTTTTTCAGTACAATACTGCTGTCATAAGGAGTAAGGACAGGTTTCTTATCAAATAACTCAAATCTTTTTAGCATTTTTTCAATTGAATGTGCTAAAGATAGAGTATAACCCTCTTGGCCTTTGGTCACTTGCATTCCTAAAATTAAGTTGGCTTCTCCTAGGTCTTTCATATCAAACTGGCTAGATAAATAGTTCTTTCTCTAGATCTCCATTCAAGAATGCTGTCTTTACATCCATTTGATAGATTAGCATATCATGAATGGATGCTAAGGCCAAGAGAGTTCTAATGGATGTGATCCTAGCTACAGGAGAGTAGGTATCAAAATAATCTAACCCTTTCTAATGGATTCTCAGCTTCAGATTTGAAAAACTTAAAACTATCTAGAACTTCATCTTTGGTTTTGAGAAGGTAGATATAACAATACTTTGAATAATCATCTATAAATGTAACCAAGTATTTTCTACCGCCTCTAGTCAAAATCCTATTTGAGTCACATACACATCACTATGGATAAGTTCTAGAAGGTCAGAATTTCTTTCTACATATTTGAAAGATAATCTAGTGTGTTTGGCTTGAACACAGATTTCACATTTGTGTTTGTCATCTATTGGAGTCTTGGGAATAAGATCTAAGGTCATCATCCTTTTAATAGAACATAGGTTTACATGACCTAGTCTGCCATGCCAAACATTTGAAGATTCTATATTTGAGACAATGAGAGAACAATCAGACATTTTATTCATTGTACTTAAAATGAAAAGACCGTCTTTTACAAAGCCTTTTCCTATAAAAGAGTCATGCTTAGAAAAAACTACTTTATTAGCCTCCATTACAATTTTGTATCCTGAGGCTACAAGAAGGGATCCACTAACTAGGTTTCTCCTGACAGACGGCACATGAAGAACATCATGAAGAGTTAAGATTTTTCCTGATGTCATCTTCAGGTTAACTTTTCCTCTTCCAATAATTTGTGCCGTTGAGCCATCTCCTAGGGGTCACACCTCCTCCACTTGATTCCTGGTAGTTTGAAAAACAGGAGCGATCAAACGAAACGTGAACATAAGCTCCAGAATCCAACCACCAATCATCAGAATGGTAAGAGAGGTTAATAAGGGGTTGAAAGCTTACAGACCTGAAGGAACTCGAAGAACTTTCATGAAGCATATTCGCTTCTGGTCTGACTGAGAGTTTTTTTTTTTTTTTGGTTTTGTGGTTAGGCTGAAAGTTTTTCTTCTTCTTGAAGAAATTCTTTTTGGGTTTATAAGGAAAATTAGACTTGAGTTTTCCTTGGCCTTCTACAAGGTTTACCTTAGCTTTAGATTCAGTCTTAGGCTTAGACCTCAATCTAATTTGTTCTTCGGTTCTAATTTTCTTCAGGACTTGATTGTAGGTAAGATCTCCTTGTGTATGGATAAGATCCTTAGAAATATCAGACCCAGAGGGAGGTAGCTTGTAGGTGGTCTTTGCTATTTGCAGTCTCTGGGAAAATATAAATTTATTTAATCACAGTGTCTAAGATAGTAGTTTAGGTGGTCTTTGCTAATCAATCTTAAATTTTTTAGTTTTTCAAGTGTTGATCAACTCAGGTTAGCTGTAGGGGCCGGTTCCCAGCTAGCGGTGGTCCGAAGACTCTTAAATACCGTGTCGCTTAGGGTTATTTATACCCGGTTGACAGAAGGACCCTTTCGGCTTGTGCCCGAGTTTGTCTCTACTTTGAAACTTTAGATTTGAAGATTTTATTTGCAATTTCCTTTTACTAAACTATTTTTCTTTTGGTCTTAGATTGCTTTGAAAAATACTAAGTGATTAAAAAGAAACAAATTGTGATCAAAAATTGCAATTGACAAAGTTATCAAATGTGCTAACAATATTTAAAACACTTTAAACAAATTTGCAATTTGTCAATATAGTAAGCAACTTGATAAGTAAACAAATAAATCAATTGAGGAATTGAAACAAATTGCTACAGTAACAAATTTCTAGAAATCAATTGTAACAAATAAATTGCTAAAGTATGTTACAGTAACTATTAGTTAGAAGTAACAGTAACAGTAACTATTGGTTAGAAATTTCAAAAATAGTAAGTACTGTTGATTATATTCAATTCTTTAGATAGTAAGTATCTGTCTGGGGACTGATACTTTGTCATTCTTTCTTACAGATATATTTTAAAGCAGGTCACAAAAAGAAGTTAATTTCCGAAAGAACATTGGTTCCTCAGCATAGCCAATATATAAGGAGAATACAAGAATAAACAGATCATCACATATGAACTCCCCTCCATGATTTTAAGCTAAATGTGCACTTTGCTTATTCAGAATCTTATATTCATACTCCATACTCCACTTTTTAGTGAGGATCAAGCCTCAAGCATGGGCCTCAACTCAGCATAATACCTTAGTGTCTGATGATACAGCCAATTAGTATCAGAGAACACAGTTCACTGCTACAGAGCAATTCCACATTTTTAAGCTAAATGTGCACTTTGCTAAATAAACAGTTCACTTGCTAAAAAATCTTAAGTAGCAATTTTCTAACAGTAGCAAATCAATTGACTTCTAACAGTAGGAAACCGTGGTATTATTTTATAGTAGCCGAACTAATGCCGGCACAACAGTAACTAAATTTTTATTTTTATTTTTTCTTTGTAAAACAAATGAACAGTTGGAAGAATAAAAAATAATCAATTCTAACAGGAATAAACTCTTAGATTGTTAGAAATATTGTTGTTTTTTCTTTTTACTAAAATTTCAGAATAGAAAAAATAAAATTTAAACAGATGTTACCGGCCTCTGGGGAAGTCGTGCATGAAGCACTGCCCTAAGAGTTTATTCGGGATCTGTGTGCAGACGGTCCCGAAGCTCCTAGTGGTAAAACTCCCGCACTACCGGTATCTCGTTGCCGCACACGACTTGGAGAGAACGACCAGGACTTAGCTCTGCCCAGAGCTTGGAGATGAAGACGAAGAACTGAACAGAATGTTGACAGAGTTTTCGTATGAATATTTTCTGATATGATATACAAAGAAAACAGTCCGATATATATAAAACTGTTGTGTAACGGTCAGAATTAATTCTCTATTAATTCAGACGTTACACAAGAGAATAAATAACGAACCTGGACACAAAACTGGTTCAGAAACATTTTGTAACGTTCAGAAATAAATTCCAACGTTCAGAAAAATAAATGACAGAATTAAGAGGAGCAAAAAGTTTTTTAGGGTCCCAGCCCGAACCCGAAGAGGAAATCGGATCGGCATTCGGCGCCCGCAGATGTGGGCGCGTACCCGCACCCGTTACGCGCGCCGAACATTAGCCGGGCCGGGCGGCGGCGGCGGCGCGCGCGTGTGGCCCAAGGGGTTCCCCACACAACAACTTAATAGAGCAAAGGAGAGAAAGTAATATATGTACATAGGAAGGTTTTGGTGCATCCGATGTGGGACTAAAGAAAGGGAGAGGAATTGAGCTTTTGCAAGAAACAAACAAAAACAAAACCAACATATCGTACGGAATTCGATGTAACGTTCAAATTTTTTGTACACAATATATTCTATGTCTTTGAGTCTGCTGTCTTTCAATTTTTATTATTTATAAATGGAAGAAATAATACGCATCCGTGACTCGATTCACTGATCTTTTATTACCAGTCGGAATCTTATACCTCTGTTCGGTAACCACAAGAGTCATTTGAATTCGACGTTCACCTTCTGCACTTTGGGACTCTTTAGTTGGATATAATTACTGCTATTGCAAATGGTACCATAAGGGCAATAAAAGCAACAAATAACCTAATACTAAATATTTATAATTATTCTCAATCAAACAGTCCTTAATGGCTCCATAAAAGTATAAAGCTATTGGGTCAAATTATATAAACTGGTTGTGAGTGCTAAATCTCTGGGCAAGGCCCACGGCCCTTTATTAACAACCATCCATTTAAAAATAAACACTGGGGACTACTTACATTCCATTCCAACCATCCATCTTGCAGCGAACAGTCCAGAATCAAAGAAACAGTAAACATCAGCATTGCTTGTACGAAATTATCGATTTTTTGGGGAAATTATCTTAGATTGACTTCCTTCTTCCCGGAGAATTTCTCCTCAGAATCGAACATTTCCATGGTATGTACCTCTCATCACACTCTCAATTATGACGCAGAATTTCTTTTTTCTTTTCTTTTTTCCTTCTTGTTATTTTTTAGAGGTGTATTTAAAAAAATAAAAATGGAAATAGATCCTATGGAGTTCTATGATGTCTTCAACCAAATCACAGAAAACCATTTTATAAACTTTGAGAGGCGTCTTGGAGAGGACATGAAAATAACTTTGTGAATCAGAGATGAACTTTGGTCTCTGGCAAAGCCAAAAGACTGTTTAATGGGAAACACTACTTGACTACTATTGTACATATTTGAAAATGTTATTATCCCGTATTGTATCATGTCCTTGTCTGTATCCGTGCAACATATGTTGCAATCCTATAGTCGCACATCGGTTATATGTGGAACTCGATGCGGGTTGATATAATCTTGGACTCTCCTTTTAACTGTTAGCTTTTAGGATGAGTTCTCTTGATGTTAGAATCAACATGGTATTTGAGCCTACACCATGTCCTCCTATTACAATCGTGTTGCATAAGTGGTGACGCATGCATAACAATGTTCGTCCGGGACTAGAAGTCTTGTGCAAAGTCAGCCCACGTGGATGCCGAGACTGCAGAGCGTGATGGAATGTAGTACATCGGTTACAGGGGAAACTCTTAATAGCTAGTTTTTACTTTTTAGGATGAGCTCTACCATGGTTTGTGACGGAGCCAGCACTCGCGTTGGACAGGAGACGAGCACCCAGACAAATTAAAAAAATAATAATAATCACATTGTAAGAGCCGGAAAAGAGCCAATTTTACTAATGTTCTTTCAAGAGGAGTTTCAAAATTGGTCTAAAATACAGAAACCATAATAAGTATGTAACCAATATATATTCTATAGATAGGGAAGAACCTGAATTAAACTCTTTTTTTTTTTAATTTTCATCAAATTCGGGGGGTGGGGGGGGGGGGGGGGGGGGGGATCTTAAGGTAGCTCCGTCCCCGCTTTGTATCAACATAGGTGTAAGGGAATGAAGGAAATGAGGCGTGTGATATTTTTTCCTTTCAAATATTGCGTAGGCAAATGAAGTAGAACACTAGTGAGGGATAAAAGAACGATATATTTTTTACATTTAAATTAATTGTGCAATTTTTGGATGAGTATGTATATGGTTTAAAAGCATGAAATTAAGTGATATGCATAATATATACTTTTAAATTATGCAATATTTATGCTTGAAATTATGTGAATGATTATGCGTAATAATAACTTGTAAGTTTAACTTTTTTTTAATGATATATATTGTTCTCATATTAAGTTATTCTTTGTGGTTAAAAATATTGTTTTGCACAATATTATGTTTAATTATGTAATTTATTAAGTTTTATTATGAGAATAATTAGAGTGTATAAAATTAACATAATATACATTTTATTATAGTTAAACTATGCAATATAGAAATTTTCTAATAAAACTTAAAAAAAATTTAAGCATAAAAGAAAATAATGTCTAAGTGATTCATATGATTTTATTTAATTAGAGAATAGCCACATCATCTGTAATTAAATAAAATTATATATTATGATTAATTAGGATCACATAAAGTAAATTTAGACATTACTTGTAATTAATTACTCTTAATATAATAAATTTTATCCAATGTAATTTTTTATTATATTTAGATAATTAATTCGGATAAAATATCAAATTATTGATGACTTACCCACAAATTTTTTCAATAATTAAATAATTTGATATTTTATTATAAAGTTTAATCAAAGATAGTTAATATCAAACTATATCGTAATATACCCTTAAAGATTTATGAATTAAGTAAAATAGTTTCATATAATCTATCATACATATCATAAAGGATAATGAATCTTATAGAATTAAAGATTTAGCCCGCAACTATGTTATCCAGACTCGACACTTTAGGCCGAGGTACCCAGGTCGATACGATCGGACATGGATACGGATACGGGATCCGGGTCGGACTCGTTAAGATGGCTAGCGGACACATATTGAGCGCATATATTCGTCGATTAAGCAAACAAATGATAAAAATACAAACAATATAATGATTTCTCGTCATAAATCTATATATATATATATATATATATATATATATATGATTTTGAATGAAAAGAAAATGTTGGAACCATCACCTCAACTGGATGCGAAGATGTTGAATCTACCAACCAAAAAAATTGGGATTAGGGGGGAGCTGTCTTGGAGAGCTTCTTCTTCTCTATTGAAAACTGGGAGAGAGAGAGAGAGAGAGGCGCCTCTTCTTCTTTTCTATTGAGTTGAAAATTGAGTGAGAGAGACTTTTTTATTTGAGAGAGAGTTATGTGTCTCCCACATTATGAGAATCAAAAGTTGAAGCACATTATGAGTACTTAATCTTCTGTGAACAGTTCATGTTCTTTTCTCATGGCTATTATACTTTATTATTTCCTAGTAATCAACAGTAGTTTTCCTTAATTCTTTCAGCATCTCTAAAATGTTACTATACTGTGTATGTAATCTGAACGAAATATGGGAAAAGAGGAAGAGGGGTGTCCTATATTATGAGTGCATGCACAGAAGATGAAACACATTCTTGGTTGCTTCACTGTATGCTCAACTAGCACATTTACGTGGCATAAGTGCATGCACATAAGATGAAGCACATTTTCAACTGCTCCACTGCATGCTCAACTAGCACATTTACTGTTTAAAAACAGAACAGAAAAATATTAGCATTTAACAATGATTATATGGGAAAAAGAAATACCATTTTGGCTTTCCAAAGAAATGTTGTATTCCCGTATTCGTATCCAAAATTTGGATCATTTTTAGCCGAGTCCGCGTGTCCTTCAGTTACGATTTTGAAGGATCTGGCTCTTGGATATGTACCCATATCCGACGCCCATACCCGAGTCCAAGTAGCATAGGCCTATAGTCAATTTTTTTGTCATTAGGTTCATTTTTAAAAATGATTTACATTAGTAAAGCATGAATTTTATTTAGGCCTCTTTTAAACATAAGTATGTAATCTTTAATTTATGCAGCTTCACAACTAGCATGTTTTTCTAATATATTTATATATATTTATATCGTACCTGCCAATCATCTCTAGCTCTGGTGGCTAGTGTGGAGGCATTAAGACCCGAATGGTGCGGGCGGTGTTCGATTTCCGGTGGGAGCGTTCATATATATATATATATATATATATATATATATAGAGAGAGAGAGAGAGAGAGAGAGAGAGAGAGAGAGAGAGAGAGAGAGAGGCTCTATTTCCAATTTGTATCATGTTTGTATCCAAATCCATGTCTATGCAACCTAGATAAGATTTGAGGGCAGTGTTGCATAAACTCTCTAGAGAGCGGGATACAAACGTGGTGCAACCTGATTTACGGGTAACCACAGCAAGCAGATATGCCTGTTGGAAATATTTTATAACTCAATCTCGGAAGCTTCAATCTGTACTCTGTTTGAGGCACTGTAAGGTAGACTCATATAGCTTTGCAGTAGTACCTTATTTGCTTAAGGAAAATTTCTCGATTAATGCAGATATTACTGGATAGATAAGCCAAATAGAGTCCATTTTTGTTCACCCACAAATACTAGGGTGTTTGTTCACCCTCCAATAGAAAATGCTAGTGTTGTGCTTCTTGTCTCTTCAGTATGATTTTAGTCTCTTATTTATTGTCTTGTAGTTGTGGCTTTTATTGTACTTGTAGTTTTTATGCGGCAAGTAGAACTGTAGGAGTAACTAATGTGATCTTGATTGCTCGATTTATCTGTTTCCTTTTCTCCCCTCATTAGACACCTTTCTAAATGTTATATTTATTTTTTCTTGTGTTTGGCTGTGATCTAAGTTGTAGGTTATTGTGACATGAATAATGATAACTGATTGGAGTTGTTGAAAGTGGAGACATTTGGCTAGAATGACATAAAAATTTAAAACCCTATCTAGAAATGGAAAATACATAAGCAATAAATGCATAAAATGGAGATAACTAATCTACCCTTCAACATGAGTCATGTACTAGTTTGCTTACCAGTTACACAGAAAACCATTACAAAACCATGTAATAGTTCAAAAAATCATTCAGCATCAATTTGTATTTTGTATAGCAAAGTAGTGGGTTTTTTAGAGTAGGGGCCACCCACCTGCCCTCCGTGATATCAAACCTATGACTTCTCATTTCCATACCAAAGGTCTCAAGTATTGGGTTGTCCTTCCTTTGGTAGTGAAACAACTTGAGCTCAAGATATAGTAAATTTGTATTGTTAAACAACTTCAAATAAGCTGAGTTCAAGATCATCCATGCCTTGTTCAAAATAAACGGGCTTAATGAAGCCAATCTTTAAAGTACCCTATTTAGCATGTTTCATGCTAGTCCATGCCCCATTAGCCATTTACCTAAATATCTGCATATAGTTCGAACTATCTAGCATTAGACTGCCAAAGGGCCGGTTTCAGGTCGAGGTCAGGTAATATTCAAACCTGAACTCTATAAGCCTTTCTGGTACGGATTTGGGTTCAAGTCAAATTCCTTTCCTTCTAATTGGATTTGGTTGGTGTTTCGATTTTACGTAAGAAGTTTTAATTATAATTTATTTGATGATCTTTTCGACAAAAATTTAGATGGTTTTCATATGCAAAACATACTTATATCTTATTCTTGAGTCTTGTTTATCAAGAAGATTTAAGAGCGTGTTCATACTTTTCAATAAAATGTATGTTATTTTTTTTAGAGAATCAGTGGGAGACATGCCTACCCCCATGTTTCATTAAAGAGATTTTTAACAAAACAATCCAAAGCCTATTAGAGGCTATTTACAACATAAGCGAAACAAAATGAACACAAAACACTGTCCGAAATGTCTTCTCATCGGTGACAGCAGTAGAAGCCACATCGACTAAGGTGCTATCACATCTTGAATTTCCTCCATGCCTTTTGTCGCTTCCGTCTGCTTTTGTCTCAACCGTGTTCTGTGTAGTACGCTTCTGTCTTCTTACCCCTCCTTGGAGGATCCCATATCCAAGAGTGGATATTCGAGAAAATAAGAGAAGCAATATACTGGACAGTTTTATATTTGTTATTGAGTATCCCATTATTTCTTTCCAACCGTACCCCAATAAATGGCCTGCAACCACAATATCCCAAAACCATAAAAGTATATATTATAAACTTGATATTGCCCATATGTAAATCGGTTTCAGGTTTCTTATCAGATTAAGGTTCGGTTGAGGCCATATCCAAACCCTAAACATTAAGGAATTCGGGTTTACTTTTGGAACTGAAACCCTATAATTCTAAATAATCGAGTCGGGTTATCATTGACAGCCCTACCTGGCATGGCTCATTTTCACTGTCACACATTTCATTTTTGTCCAATGATCTAACCATGTGATTAGGTATCACTGTAATCTTGCCCTTGGAACCATTTTGACCTAAGTTATCTGGTACAAGATAAGCATTTAGTTCCTAGGCCTAGAGAACAATTTTCTTAAATTTATTTAAAAGTTTAGATCTGTGAATGGAACCTAGTTCCAGCTTCCCAGCCAATCCAAATCAAGAATGATTTTGACTTCTTTTGATTGGTCCTCACTTCCATAACTGGCATGTCTGCAATTTTTCTTCTCATACCTGTACAACTTTTTTCATTTTGGCCCGTAGATTTTAAGGGTACAAGTTTTTTTCTGCTGGTCTATTCAGTGTTTTGATCATTCAGTGTTTTGATCAAAGTACCAACTTTCAGTTCTAGCATCTTAGCAAACATTTTATTATTTTGATAACCAGTGACTGTTCCCTTTGTTTATAATTTGTATCAGGTAAAGTTGTGGTCAAATGTTGAAAAGATTGGTATTAACTTGATAAACCTAGTCAACTAACTTGCATATTGGCCAATGTTTTGTCGTGCGTATTACAGATGCTGAAACAGAATTCAACTGTATAGTATTCTTAATTCCATATCAGTTGCCAGTATGTAGGTCAAAACGTTGAAACAATCATGACTAAATGATCAAGTCAGCCCTTCCATAATCCTAGCTCAAGTAGCCCCTTGGCATCTTTTCTTATATTTAATCAGTTTTTCCTGGCATTCGATAATGTAACTTTGTTTTCTTAAATGTATGTTGTCCGACTATCTGGTGTTCCTTTCATTTTCAACCTGTTTAGATCAAGGTTTGCAGTATCGGTATAGACAATTCCTATGAGTATCGGTATCAACATCAGCATCGGTAATATTGGCAGTTTTAGATCAGAGTATCGGATTTTTTTGTATCAAAAAGTAAATAATTATTAATATTTTAGAAAATATATTGCATACATTTAGCCATATTTTTAAGTATTCCTAGTGTTATTTCTTAGTAGTTTTGAAATTGAATGAAATAATAGTCACCTTTGTCGATAGTTTACATGCGATAGATTTTTTTCTTCTTCTTTTACATGCTTTTACATTCTTACTATGCTTTTACACCCTTGTTGATTGGTCATTTTCGTTCAATTTGTTTTGCTGAATTGGCCGATAAAGAGACCCCCAATGTCCATATCGGTTGGTATTGGATCGGGACATGCCAAACCTTATCGGTATCGTCCGTATCCGATCGATATCGGCCGACTGCAAACTATGGTTTAGATATCTCTATCTACATGGAACTATACTGCTTTCTGTAGTCAAAACTCTTCAGTCGGATATTTGCTTTCCATTTTTTCTTGGGTGATCTTAGTCGCTCACGAATCCCGATTTCTTACTATGGAAATGTTGTGCATAACATAGTTGTTATCCCCTCCTCTAACATAATGAAAATTTTCAACTTTGTTTTATAACATTTTGAATCAGCCAGGACCACCTTTGATACATTCCCAAAAGTGCGGTATCAGTCATCAGAGTGTAGCAGAGCTCAGTGGATGATCATAATGTAGCAGATCAACTCGTATTGTAGAATGTTGCAGATCAACTCACATTGTAGCAACTCACTCATCATTTACGAGCCAGTATCAGTAAGCCAAAACATCATATTCCAGCCAGTATCAGTGAATTCAAATCCCTGAAGGCGGGAAGTTCAATTTCCATTCAGATCCTGATCCGAGGCAGTATCCCAAGGGCACATTGGTCATTTTGTGATATTCGGAAATGTATAAATAGGAGTCATCCTGAAGGAAAGACTCACGAATGATGATATGCCAATTTCTTGTTTTGTAACTGATTTTCTTTTCCCGCTTCCTTACATTTGAATAAAGTCTTCTTCTCCAAACAGCAATTTTCTTGAACCCTAGCTTCTAGCAATGGCGATTCCTAATCGATCCTATTTTGGATCCTATCAACCTTGCAAGACTAAATACTCCCAGGCGACCAATAGCAAAGTGATACCGTGAGGAAAAGGTGAAAAGAATCCCCATCGGGAGTGAAACAGAACATAAAACCGTGAGCTCCCAAGCAATGGGAGGAGAATGTGATCTCTGACCGCGTGTCTGTTGAAGAATGAGCCGACGACTCATAAGCAGAGGCTGGGTTAAGGGAACCCATCGGAGCCGTAGCGAAAGCGAGTCTTCATAGGACAATTGTCACTTCTTATGGATCAAAACCTGGGTGATCTATCCACGACCAGGATGAAGCTTGGGTGCTCAAATAAGACTCAGGCAATGCCAATCTCGATTCAAAAGTAACTACATCAAGAAGGCCATTTTTTCTACTACCGGCTAGAGAGCATTGAACGATTCTGCCCTTGGCTAGATAGAGGCTATCAAGCCTTTCCGGGTCGCAAAATGAATCTTTTTCGCTACGTGCCTTCAGGTTTTCCTTAACTTCAAATCCATATGTCGTTCTCGTATGATCTGCTTCCGGAGAGCCGGAACCATGGATGGGATATGAGGCCATCTCCCCTATTTTTCGAGAATTTGAGAACAGTGCTAAATATTCTAAATATTCGCTTGTCTTACTTGTCTTACTTTTCGGGAATTCCAGTAGTAATTTTCGTAATTTCGATTGGCATAATTTCATATAATTTATATGTTCATTTATGTTTTAGTGAGATATAGTGAAAAGTTGCACGTTTTGAGCTTCCCTGTGCTGTCCTTGCATCATTTTTGTTTTGTTTTGTTTTTGTTTTTGATTTTGATGTATACTTCATTTCTAATTAGAAATTGTTTACTGGGCAGTTATAGCTTGGGTATAAATCCCTGAAATTGTACCTACTTTCAACTAGCCCATATAAATCCCATTATTTGCTTAGAGGAACGTTAATCCAATAATTACCATCACAGAGACACATTTGCCTTCCTTTGGGAGAAAATAACCAAATGTATGCAAGGGGAGGGGACGTACTACTACATATAAAAATTGTTAAAGTTGTTATGTTAATTGAATTTCAATAGCAAAAAATATACTAAAATTTAAACAAAAATGCGTAAAAAGGATAAGTCAATATTTTTAAAGTGTTACAAAAGATTTTTAAAATATGTAACTAAACAGATTTTGTTCTACACAAGAGAATTGGATAATACTTGAAACTTGGTCCTGTTTCTTCCAACTTCCAAGCGCCTCCATCTAAAGCCAGATAGTTCCAGTCTACTGATATTGTTGGTATATTAGAATATTCTAGATATATTTGTTGGTATATTAGAATATTTTTGGTATATTTGTTGGAATATTAAAATATTCAACAGGAAATTTTAATGGGGTATTAATGTAAGGTGAATGGTTGTAAGGCTATAAATAGCCAATAGATTATCAATAAAAAAATATAATAATTACTCCAAAATATTCTACATGGTATCAGAGTCCAAATCCTATCCACCACCTCCCAAACCCTAGCCTCCACCACCGCTGCCACACCGTCCGCCACCACCGCTGTCACTGCCGTGCCGCCCACCACCACCGCTGCCACTGCTGCGCCGCCCACTACATGAATCCTCCTTTTGAGCTTACTGTCCCCCAACTTCCACCATAAATGGATGAAATAATACGTCCATGTGACTTGTTACACTGATCTTTTGTCATCCAACCAGGACTTTTATGCTTCTCTCCGTTGACTACAAGGATCACTCAGGTTTGGCCTAGACCTATTTTATGTTACTCCACTTTGGTATTTGGACATTAACAAATATTGGGAAGAAGTTTAGAGTTTTGACGTGAAGGAAGAAGGAAAAAAAATTTGGGGAGAGAGAGAGAGAGAGAGAGAGAGTAAAAGTTAGAATATTTGGATTTTGGGATATCGGAGGGTGGAGGGGGGGGGGGGGGGGTGTGGAGAGGTAGGCAGCCCCTAGTAAGTTTTTTATGTCCTGAGCAAAAATGGACTAGTCTCAATACTGAGCTAGTCCCGAATAACTTGTGTAGTTCCCTGATAAATACTAAAAAAATATGATGTCAATAAAATTTGAACCATGTTTTCTTGAATACTAACATATCACCTTAACAATAACGCTAAAAAAATCATAACAACTATTAAATATATTCAATTATCAATAAATTAAATGTTATATTTTTTTATATGAACGGTAGAAGTATTTATATGGACTAATTAGCATTTAAATCCTAGATTTTATATCAGTTTAGAGTTTAAGTCCTAACATGTCCAATTAGAAAGTTTGGACTCTAAATTTTATTTTATTTTGTTTATTTTTTTCCATTATATCCTTAAAGGACAAAAATTAACACAATCTAAAAATGAGAGTATAATTAAAAAGAAAAAAGAAATCAAAAATTAAATTCTATGATCTAAACCTTCCAATTGGATATGTTATAGCTTAAACTCTAAGTTGATATCCATGGTCTCTAGAAAATTTAATTCAGAAAATTTGATTCCAAAAAATATAGAACTTTTTCTTGTTAAACTAAAATACTAACATTTAAACTAAAATACCAACATCTGTAGTAAATATACCTTATCCAAATGGAAATATTGGCTCCTAATAAAAATAGAAATTTTTTTTTGTAAAATTGGTCGCCCTCGTACGATATTTATATATTTACCAAACATCGTGCAGTATTTATGTATGTACCAAATATAAAAATATATTTTTTCAGAAAATTTAATTTGATAACAAAAATATAGAATTTTTATTTGTTAATCTGAAAATACTAACAACATTTGTAGTAAATCTATCTTTATCCAAATGAAAATAATGGTTCCTAATAAAAATTGGTCGCCCACCGTGGGGCTCGAACCCACGACCACAAGGTTAAGAGCCTTGCGCTCTACCAACTGAGCTAGACGGGCTTTCCGTTGGCAACCTTTTTAATATGAATTATAGGAACAGAACATGCTTCTAAGCAAGACGGTTTTAATTTAGTTTCTTGCGTAAATACCTGTCTTTTATGATGTTATTGACATAAAGATTCCATTTAATGTATTGTCATTATAGTTTGGTTATTTACATAGAGATCCCATCTTTTTATGACGCTCTTTATATGGTAGTTGTCATTCTTTGTGAAATTACGGTTCTATGGCATATGGGTTTTGGTTATGGGGTTCGGTCCTTACATAAAAATGTCTCTTTTCTGATATCGGCCGCACGGGGCAGAGCAACGCTGCAGTTGCAGCACATTCTGCACACCCAACCAGTTTAGGTGCACGGGGGTGGGGCTGACAGGGTGTATAGGCCTCACGGGGCAGAGGAACCGTGCGGTTGCAGCACTTCCTGCGCACGCAACCAGTTTCTGTGCACGGGCGTGGGCCTGACAGGCCGTCTTGGGCGCCCGGGGGCGAGCAACGTGAGCGCCCCGCGGCAGATTCTGCCCACGGCGTGGGCCTGACACGCTGTATCGCGCGCACGGTTTTGCGTTGCGGCGCGGCGCAAAAAATGACAAGCTCCTCGAGCACTTTGGTCCCCCGGAGTCAATCTCCTAATAAAACTGCAAATCTATTATAGGGGGAAGGTGGTGTTCGGGAAGGATTTCGTCGCGCGCGACAGGCCCGTCCGCACGGAGGCGAGGATTTCGACGATCCTGTGCTCCACGATGCGTCCAACGCGGCTGACCCGTGCGCGCGGCGCCGCACTGAGGCGACCCGCGCATCGAGCGGCGGCCTCGCTCGAGCGAGGAGAGGGATTCCAGGGGCGCGGTGCGCGGCGTTGCAGCAGTTTTCGTGCGCGCGCTGCAGTCCCCCTGCTGTGCGACAGAAACAGCCGCGTCTCGTGGCTCTAAGCCTACGATATCCTGAGGCCCGTAGTGAGTGGGGTAGCACTTCTCAGTGTCATCTAGAAAAAATATATCCAGTCAGAAAATGAGCAAAGTACAACTCTAACAGCAATTCTAATAAATGATATAAACTATATAACAGTAAATAGAGTGAATATATAAGATGCAATATAAAGGTATAAGAGGTATGCAATAAAGAAATACTGGAAATAAATACAAGAATGAGCATCATAGGAATAAACAAGAAATAGTACTACTAAGTGAGTGAGTACCAGCTTTAACATGTGATCGGCTTGAGAACTTGGACAAGGATTATGGCCTGGTTAATCATACATGTGGTATATGATTAACACTATTCAATAAACAAGGTATGCACAAGAATGGTATGATCACATATCTACAGCAATATCTCGAGCGTAGTAATTTTCAAAGTCTGACATCATTGACAGTGAGCTCCGGTCCCAAAGATTGTGTGACCAAAAATTGATGTGAAAAAAAATATAAAATCTAGAATTTAGAAAGTTGGGCTCCAAATTGGAACTTATTATTCTACAAAATGGGTTCCTACAATCTAGAATCTAGAAATTGGGAGGTCCAACCTATAGCTCCCTTGGGTGGGATGAAACTCAAAATCTAGAAATTGAAACTAGGGATGAAACTTATATTTCTATAAATGAGCTCCTACATTTTAAATCTAGAATCTAGAATGTGGGATGGACCTTACTAATGATGCTCACTAGGGATGGGACTTACTATTCTACAAATGAGCTTCTATATTTTAAATCTAGAATCTAGAATGTGGGACTCATCCCACATTCTAGATTCTAGATTTAAAATGTAGAAGCTCATTTGTAGAATAGTAAGTCATATCCCTAGTTTCAATTTTTAGATTTTGGGTCACATTCCATCCATGTGAGCTATATGTTGAGCCTCCCAATTTCTATATTCTAGATTGTAGGAACTCATTTTGTAGAATAATAAGTCCCAATTTGGAGTCCAACTTTCTAGATTCTTGATTTATATTATTTTTTTCACATTAATTTTTGACCACACAATCTTTGGGATCGGAGCTCACTTTATCATTTTCTACTATTCTCATACTGTAATGTTCCACAATCGCACGGTGCATTACGCTGAGTCGGATTGAATGAGGCAATAGCTGGTTACATTTAGATTTGTTGGATTTGGGAGCAAGTATTGATTTGAGTTGGTTTCATGTGCAGATCGCAAGCGGAGTTCGATGGAATCAGGTGTTCGTTCAGAGCAGTAGTGTGATAGATGGATTGGAGCGATAATGTCGTCTTCCTTAGTCCGATCGTTCAGATGATTTAGAGAGCACGGCATACACGCACGGTACTGCCCTCTTCCCCTCTGGCCGTTTTACCAGTTTTCAAGTGTGGTTCTTGTCAAGAGCCCCTAACTCCTCGTGCATCGCCGCTTTCCATTTTGGATCGTTCTTGGCAACCTGCCAATTGTTAGGTACAGTAATACTATCCAAAGATGCAATGAATATTTTATGAGAAGAAGAGATGTTATTATATAAAACAAACTGAGTAAGGTCCGAACCATATCTATCAGGAGGATTTTCCGCATTGCCGCGAGTGGTCCTCCATATTGATAATGGTGTGGGAGGAGTAGGAAGAATGATATCACCTGAAGGAGAATCGGGTGGTGGTGGTATAGATGTCTCAGGAGTTGAGACGGACGCAGGCAAGAAACTTGGCACTGACACTATAGGTACTGGTCCTACAGTTTGCTTCCCTTTCCTGCTGTAGGTAAGTAACTCCCCCTGAGACGTGGGCCTAACACCTCTCATCGCCTCCCCCTATTCCTCTTCACTTTCTTGCTCCTCCTCAAACGTTCCTCCGTGCCATACTCCTAAATCGATCACCACACTCTCACCAATCTCCCTCTCTCGCCTCATACTCTCAGTATCAGGTGAGTTGCATATGGATGAGGTTCCCCCTTGACGGTAGTATGACTCAAACTTCCTGAAGTGAACATCCATGCTCACAAACTTCTTCTTCTCTACTGGGATCCAGCATACGTATCACTTCTGAGTCACCGAATAGCCCACGAATACACACTTGACTGCTCTGGGGTCAAGTTTTCTAACAGACGGTCTGTTGTCCTTCATAAAACATACGCAGCCAAACACCTTTAGTGGGAGTATCCCACTATTATTTCCTTGCAATATCTCACATAGAACCATACTCTTCCGCCATAGCAGCTCTGCATCTCCCAAGGCCATAGCTCTGTACTCCGCTTCAGCTGTCGATCTGGCCACCACCGACTGCTTCTTACTCCTCCAAGAGACCAAATTGGCTTCTACAAATATGCAATAGCCCGAGGTAGACCTCTTGTCATCAGTACAGCTAGCCTAGTTAGAGTCACAGTTGTAGTGCCCCGTTCCCCCGGTGCGGGGAGCGCGGCTAAGAAACACAAACGGTATCGTTCGATCGGGATAGATTAAATTAAGAACTCGTCCTCGTTATGGATTTGTTTCTTCGGAATCGATTTCCATATTCAGTGGACTGCGCCCCAAGGATCGGCTTAGCGGCAGAGTCAGGAGGGACCTCTCCGCTGCTATCTTTTATTGTCTCGGTTTTCGATGTCGCCTGTTGCTTTCGTGCTTTGAGTTGGTTTTGGGATTTGCTTGTTTTTCTTGAACGGTTTCGATGGTTTTCATTGTTTTCGTTCATTGACTTGCACTTCTATTCCGAGATTGGAAAGAGAGGAAGAAGTATTAATCGAGCTGTTCGTGTGCAGGTGAACGAGCAGTAGGCGGCTTGCGAGCGGAGTCGTGAAGCGCCTCTTTCCTTCTTCTTTCCAACTTCTAAGTGAGTGGCTACCAACCCGATTAGCTAGCCCTGCTTCCAAGCTTCACAGCTAAAACACTTGCATTCTTGTGCCCCGATCAAACGATACCAAGTTAATAATAAAAGAAACCAAGATAAAAGAGAATAGACTTGGATATTTATGCTTGTCACTTAACTGGGAAACGGTTACTCAATTTGCATGCTTGTTCATTTTTAAATGTTCAATACATGCTTCAAGTTTATTTAGAATGCATCTTCTTCCATAAATTGTGCTAAGTATGGAATACACTTGTTATGAAATAAACTGTCTGGAAGACTATGCAAAACGAGTCATGCAATGTTGCTTATCTTGTTCACGTGCCTCAACTGCATCAACGTTAACGTGCCACGAACGATTGATCACGGACAACTTATGCACAAGGTAACGGATTCCGCGGACGGTCGCTGGGACACTGGCACCGATCCGGTCCAGGCGGAACTTCACGATAGTCTCACGTGCGAACGGGATGGCGTGTAGTGCCTCACGTGCTTCGTTGCACACCATCCTCATTCAAAGACTAAACGGTCCATTATGGCAACGTGCCAGTGATCCCCTCGTATTTTTAAACCTGTTGCAAACTAACTTGTGTCTTCGTGGCAGGGAAGGCATGGTAAGTATTGTGCAGGTAATTCAGACGGGCAGGTAAAATCCACCGAACGGTGGCACGTTCATTTCAGTAAATTCTATATGCTGCTTACTTGTAAATGAACTAAGGCAAGATAGAAACCCACAAATATGCATGCTTCATTAAACAACGTGTTGATTGGTATAGTCAGGCTAGCTCGCCTTCACCAGCATGTTTCGATATGCTGACCCTCGTTGAAACAGGTTCTCCGCACTAAGGCGAACCGAGCGAGGAGCCGAAGTCGTCTTCCCGATCCAGTCCAGCTGTTAGCGCACCTTCACCGCGCCCTTGAAGCCTTTTGAAGTCCGAAGTTGCAACTCTTCATACACAAATGCAGCTCCGTGGCAAAGCTATCCTCCAGCCTGGAGGTCTATACCTTTTGAAGTTTAGTAAAGGGATATAATGTACATGACTGCTATCTCATTTTGAGTCATCTCTTTGTAAGCCGTTCGGCATATTAGCTGACTCGTTCAAGAGTTTGTAATAGATGTTCATTATCAATAAAGAGAACTTTTCTATGTTTCAAATCTGTATTTCAATTTATCTGCGTACTCTGAATATGTGCTTGCTATGCAAATCATTAAAGCCTTGTGCGGGCGCAACCCCAGGCCCGCACGGCGGCCACGATTCGGGGGACGCCTCAAACGATTCTAAGGAATCGGGTCGTGACAACAGTAGCCCTCGATGCTCAAGTGATTATTCTTCTTGAATATCAACCCCTTTCCGGGGGCACCCTTCAAGTATCTCAGAATCTGGTAGACTGCGTCCATATGACCTTTCCTTGGGTCATGCATGTAGCAGCTCACCACACTCACTGCAAAGCAGATATCATGATGTGTGTGGCTCAAATAGATCAACTTGTCCTCCAGTCTCTGGTATCTGTTCCGGTCAACTGGTTCTCCAGCCTCAGCACACAACTTGAACCCCTGGTTGATCGGCGTCGCTGTAGGTCTGCATCCCAACATCTCTGTCTCTGTGAGAAGGTCTGGCGCATACTTCCTCTGAGAAAGAACAATCCCCTCTGCTTCTCGAGCAATCTCAATCTCAAGGAAGTACCAAAGAAGACCAAGGTCCTTCATCTCGAACTCCGTGCCAAGTTTTTCCTTGAATCGGACAATCTCCTGCTCATAATCTCCTGTGATAATCATATCGTCCACATCCTGTGATAATCATAACGAAAAAGAGATCCCAAATGTCGGTATCGGTCAATATAGGTATCGGTCGGTATCGAATCGGGACATCCTAAACTGTATCGGATCGGTATCGGCCGATACTGCAAACTATGAATGACATGATAACATCTAAATAGGCCATTGCTCTTTCGCATTTTGCTACAAGCTCATCCCTTTTGTCCTACTTCTCTGGAACTTACAGAAATCCTTTTACTTGTAGTGGCCCGAAGCCTTATCCCTCTCGATCTCCTCATCGATTCATCACAACTCCTTGTCAAGCGGAAAGGAAACTAAAGCTATGAAGTATCTCAATCCTGCTGACTTGACTTGGCATTCCTCTACAGGTTATGATACGTGATTGATGCTGATGATGCCACCGAGACCTGCAAGAGGAAAGTGAAGCATTGGATTTGATTTGATTTCAAATAATCACGGAAGTGAGATGGTCGGGCACTGCCAAGATTGAATGGTGGGAGTTAGGTTTATGTTTAAATCCATAGCGAAGGATTGTCGGCAGCAAAGCTTATTGATGGAAGGTGATTCATGTGCTGGAGCAGAGCTTGGCTACTAGCTAGGCACGTACAACACTAAAAGCCAACATACACCTCAAAAAAAAAAAAAAATTTCTCACCGAAGTGTTTGTCGTGAAGAACATTTACAATGCTGAACATGGACCAGGATCTCACCGAAGTCCACCATTGATCGGAGCTGTCTCTATCTCTTAGCATTACAATTACAATTATGTGTACATTAAAAGTTCACTGCTATGTGTAAGTTGAGAGTCATCGATCAGTTCATACAAGATGCCTATCAAGAAGCATTCACTGGTACCTACCAGAGATGTGTGTTGCACCTGTTGGATTAAATTTCTCAGTATGCAATCAGAAAATATTGAAACTAAAGATGATAATTAAAGTAGAGGACTCAGAGTGACAGTTACAGACTCTTTTCTTAGAATATATTTTTTTTCTCTTCACAAATTATTTTCGGGATACAACGAATTCAATGACCCACGACACCATGCACATAGTGATAAGTCCAACTTTTGATCATGACCCTTGTCCTAGAGAAAAAGATGGACGGAAGAGGGAATTTTTGGTTATGGTTGCTTTTTTTTTTATTTTCTGAAGAGGATATCGTAAACAGATAAAATTGTTTAAAACAAAACATCTGGACCGTGTCCAGGATATGTGTTTTCTACTAATTTCGTAACAAGAGTACGTGAGAACAAGTCTGCGAAAAACCAACAACCGAACCAAATTAAAAAAAAAAAGTTAAAAAATTATCTTTATACCCATGTTCTAATCCGATTTGCATAAAAAAGACATTAAATCGCACATCAGTTCGTGGGTTGGATGAAATTTAGTTCATCTTCCACAAAATTTACTTATCCAATAAAGTGGATAAAATACTTTAAACAAAAGAGAATGTTCTATCCTATCCGACATGAGACTAGAAAAATAATTTCTTATTGCATTACATGCAATAAAACCAACAACTACAAGATTATGTGGCAAATTTCATACATTTGTCTGAGAGTATAGTTACAAGGGAGGACAGTTTTGTTCTTCACTCGTTAAATTTAGCATTTCATTCTGCAGAATGTATTCAAATTTGGATCAAAGATGATGATTATTAGGGCTGCCAAATATGTGATTGAACCAATTTGGGGACAAAAAATCATGATGGGCATCATCGCATGTAAAAACTTTTGAAACAAAATCTACTCCAGAACCATAGAATCAGTCTTGAGTAAGTTAATTATAGGAGAGATGATGAGTAGTTTGGTATTGGTGCTTTTCTGAAGTTTATTTTTATTTACCAATCGAAATCAAATACGAAACTAGGATAATTGTTCATCTTTCCACTCAAGACTTGTCACGTCTTATTTTTATCTAAAGTAAAATCACTTTGAAAGTGATAACCCCAAAATAATTTTAGTTTGGATAAAAATAACATGTGACAATCTTTGAGTGCAAGGATGAACATTCATTCTAGTTTTAGTGGGTGGACAAAAATAGACTCTTGTTTATGAGACAAATAGTAATAAGAAACAAGATCAGCGAGTAATCTTTCTCGTTTCCCTTGTCTTTTCAGAAACAAATGAACTAGCTTATTAAATAAACTAGTTAGCTCGTTGTACGTAAAAACAAAATTATTAAAAAATTATATAAAAATTTAAATTATTTTAAAATATTTAAAATATGATTTAATTAGAAATTGTTATAGATATATTTTTACATTTTTTGATATATGGGTCAGATAATACCATGTACTTAGTTCAAATATTTAAATACATTTGAATTAAATTTTGTTATACAAGTTTAATATTTTTGATATTTTTCTTTTAAACTAATTTTTTAATTTCATATTTAAACAATTTTAAATTTAGTATTTATGTTTGGTAGAAGAAAAGAGTGGGTTACGGATGATGAGAATGAAGTTTGTTTTAGATTTTATTTTTTTTAATCTTCCGTTAGTTTTTTCTGTTAATTAAATTGGTTGAGTATTTATTAAGGATTTGGATGGATAAGATGAAAGTTGTTTTAAAGTTTTATTCATCTACCGTGAGTTCATTTTTAAAATTTATAATTGATTGAGTATTTACTTACGGCTTATACGGATCACTTTTGAGCCGTCTAGAAATAGCTTTATATTATGGAAGATAAATGGTTGTTATTAAATACTTCAAATAATAATTATAATAATAAGCAGGCGAAGTCAAGTAACCGAGTGGTATAAGATTCTGATTGGATGACGAAAGATCATTGGATCGAACTATGTGAATGTATTATTCCTTCCATTTATTTGATAGGAGTTGAAAAAAATGAACCTAAAAATCATATAATGTAAGACGAACAAAGTCTCGAACCTTACGCCGGTTGTCTCAAAAGAAAAAAAATGCACACTTAGCGTTTCTAACTATGGTTTGAAGCCTTTGGGAAAATGTCGGGTTTAATGATAATTTTTTTTTAATATATAAACTAAAAATTAGTTAACATTCAGCATAAGTCTAGAAGATATCTACTATCTTATTAAAAGAACAGTTAGAATATATCAATCAAAATTAGTGACAAAATATTTATTTGATAGCACAAATTTGTGTTTATAATAAGACTCTATTTTTATGCTCAATAACCTATCCTATTACAAAGAAAAATGATTTGATGACCGATATTAACTACTGGGTTTTGATAATAAAGCTAACAACCAACAGTTTATCTTTTCTTTTAGAAATATTTTTGTAAATGCTCCCATTCAAATTATATAAACTAATATATACCTTCATTTTTTTTTAAAACTACCAAATATCTCCGGTCCTTTGTATGAAACAATTAAATATTTAAGAAATATTCCCATTATTTCAACCAGTTATGCAAAAAAAAAAAAAAATGGTAGATTTTTAAAAAAGTGAGGACTTATGTTAGTTTGTATTATTTGAGTAGGGACATTTGCTAAAATAGGATCCCAATCACTTCGAAAATTGTGGATGAAATATCACTTCTAAGAGCATCATTAGTAAGGTCCATCCCAATTTCTAGATTATAGATTCATAATGTATGAGCTCATTTTGTAGAATAGTAAATCACATACTTAGTTCTAATTTTTAGATTTTCGGTCTCATTCCTCCCATAAGTGCTAAGGGTTGGGTCTCCCAATTTCTAAATTCTAGATTGTAGGAAATTATTTTGTAGAATAGTAAGTTCCAATTTGGAGCACAACTTTCTAGATTCTAGACTTTTTATTTTTTTTTTACGTCAATTTTTGACCACACAATATTTACGACCGGAGCTCACTTTATCATTTTCTACTATTCTCGCACAAACCTAACCCATTCTACATTTACCCTTTTTTTAAAAAAAAAATTGGATCCCATCAACTACTAATGATGCTCTAAACAACAATACCAAATTATTAAAGAGAAATTTTGACTTACCCTCTACTTTTTTTACCTATATTTAGGATGTACCCTACAGTTTTTTCATAATGTACAAGTCCTTACATTTTTGACGGAAAACGTCTCTTCCTAACGGTCAACTCGATTGACTAATTTTTTTGGACGAAAATACCCTCGTCTTCTTCCCCCTCCCAGAACCCTCCCCCCTCCCCTCTACCACTGCCTTTGCCTCCACCTCGTCGTCGCAGACCCCTCCCCGTCGCTCGAAATCCCTCCTCCCCTCCCCGACACTCGACCCCGCTCCCCACCCCTCCTCGCCACTGCCCCCCTCCCCACAACCAACCCTCCCCCGCTCCCCTGCAACAACAACAGCAGCAAGCGGCGGCGTGCGAGCAGTGGCGGCAACGACGAGGGTGTGGAGGCGCGCGAGGCAGCGACTGCTATTTTTGGCGGAAAACAGGGAAGGGGGCGGTGGCGGTAGGGGGGGAGAGAGGGCCCGGTGGCTGGGAGGGTGGGGGGAGGGAGCGACGGCGGCAACAACCTGTCCGGAGGGAGAGGATGAGAGGAAAGAGAAATGAGAAGGATATTTTGGTCAAAAAAATTTGGTCAAAGTAGTTGGCCGTCGTGACTGTAGAATTTTTGTCAAAATATATATATATATATATATATATATATTATAAAAAAAATTGTAGGATACATTTTGAATATTGATAAAAAAATAGTAAATTAAGCCAAAAAAATTTCTTTATTAAAACGGATTTGAGCTCAATCCTACATACCCATCACATTTATACATTGAGGTGGTGGTGTGGGGTCCACGTGTACAATTTGTCTAGTCGATAATCAATAGTCATAAAAAATTCCGAGACTTAGGATTAGTAAATTGGATCAGATAGGAACGGAATTAATTGCGACTTTCGATGAAATGAGCACGTGTTTGAAATTTTGGTTGGTCGACATGTTGACCCGGGCCGGGTATTATGGTTCAACTAGGATGTATGGGTGCAGATGGCCAGCTTAAGCTTATCCGTTTGTGTAACAAGCAGGAAGTCCTCGGGTCTATGCAGTCGCACACAGGGTCTTCCAAAAAGAGTCAGCCAATCAATAGTGTTTTTTTAAAGACGTTCGACCTAACTTTCAAAATTTTGTACACGTTGTATTATATATATTTTTAGTTTATTGTTCCTCAACTCTCATTATTTGTAAAAAAATTTATTATTTATAAATAAAAAGAATAAACTTTTGGACTCATTGTTTTCAACTCCTACAATTTATAAATAGAATGAATAATACGTTCCCGTAGTTCGATCCACTGATCTTCCGTTATCCAATCAGGATCTTACACCTCTTCCTCGTAACCAAAATGGTCACTCGAATTCGACAATATATATATATATATATATATATATATATATATATATATATATATATATATTTTAAGTTTAAACAAGGTCGGTTCTGAGCTTAAAGGATCCAAGACGATCTTCAAAAATGGAATCCCATACATATTGTAAATTTTTTTTACGAAACATTACAATTAAATTTAAGAAAATATTGTTGCCACCAAAAATTGAACTAAAGACCTCTAGCTCTAATATGCAAGTCTAACAAGATAACCACTACAATACAAATATTTTGTGTTAAGGCTGGCATATGGTACATACTAATTCTATTTTAGATAAAATCATGTTGGCGTCTGTTTGTCATTTAAATCAAAAGGAAGAACTAAAAGGACTTGGTTTTGATTAACAAACTGAGAGTACAGAGTAGAGTCCTAAGAGACAAACTAAGTACAAATTTGTTTTGATCTGGGGGTGACAATGGAGGGTTAGAAGTGTAGCAACTCTCTTTACTTCGTGGACGATCCGGATGCAGAAACTTCTCTCCTTGGTTCTAGTGTGAATCCACAGATAGCCAGCCAGCCTTTTGTATGGGTGTAGTACCTTGCTATTTATAGTCGCCTTGTGGACGTGCTTTGGGTGCCGCATATGCTCGTGCTTGGTGGCCGCATGGGGCTCCTTCAGCAGAATGCGACCGTAATGATAGCCGCATGGTGTGGGCAAGCTGCCACTTGGGTCTGGTTAGGATTTTATGTTTTGAAGAGATCTCGGGGCTGTTGTGAACATAACTCGGTCAATTGGACACTTGGTCAACACTAACTGTGCGAGAAATCGTCTTCGGTTGTAACAGAAAATCTTGTAAGTCGATAGCCGCATATTGTTGTAGTCGCATAGAAGCTCTCGTTTGGCCTTGATCGGAATGACCCTCTGGCCATGTGGACGAGGCCGCATGGGTCTTGAAGCCGCATACGCACTCTTGTTTGGCCTTGGTCATGTGGAAGCTCTGGCAACATGATGTCGAGGCCGCATGGGTTTTGAAGCTGCATAAGTAGGACACGTTGCATGGCCCGTCTGTCGAGACAATTAATGCACTGATGTGACTTATTATCTTTTCCTGAGTCATCGTCTGCACGAATTTTGAAGCATCTCAGGGTGATGAGTGAGGTGTTAGAGCTTCTGACAGGCATCAAATTATGGGTCATGGGGTTTTATGCGATCGCCTTGCTCCGTGGTCGTTCAGACCACATATGGGAACTGCATGGAGTCGAAGTCGCATGGGGCTAAAGACGCAGGGAACGCATGGATTCTGGAATGCATTGAGCCAGAGACGCATGGAACACATGGAGTCTGGGATGCATTGGGCCAGAGACGCATAGAACACATGGAGTCTGGGACGCATTGGGCGAGAGACGCATAGAACACATAGAGTCTGGGATGCATAGGGCTAGAGACGCATGGATCTTTTGTCGTTTTCTGCATTCGTGGCATTTGAACAGCTATATACTGCCAAAAGTAATTATGACGAAGCTGTCAACAAAGATTTCAATCAGCAGTGCAGGATTCGAGGCGGTCAGAATGACTGTCTGTTTTGTCATAGTCATAAATGCTCTGATGTGACTGTAGGGACGATGCGTCACAGGATGGTATGCATCTCGGGATGTCATGTATCCGAGGGTGTCACGCGTCCGTTGCTGTTATACGTTCGATGCAGTTATGCGTACCTCGCTTATTTGTTGACTGTAAACTGGAGCGCATGGAGGAATTTTCATTCTTCTACAGCGTCCCTTTAATCTTTGACCATTGGGCCGTCGTCCAGCCTGTCCTGGGCCATGGTCGCTCCTGAGTTTAAATAAACTTTAAAATGGAAATAGTCTTTCGCTGTTAATTATATTTTAGTATTAGACATTGGATTTCCTTGTTGTAAAATCTATACTACTATATAATAGACTTCATCGTGGAAGTTTTTGTTTCAAACATATCCTTACATATGTTTACTAATTAAATTTATCCACTAAATTTGAGATGGTAGTTAGCTAATTACATATAGAAAAAAAATATTATAAATAAATATTGTTTGTTCTTTTCAAGTAGTATGAAATACGTACAACACATGTAAATATATACTAGTATATTATAATATTAATACATTACCTATATTTACCTATATTTTATTTGTAATTTGTCATTTTGTTTAGGAATATTTTAGCAAATGTCCCAATTACAAATATAGAAAGTAGCATATACCCTCACTTATTTTAAAAACTATCAAATGTCCACATTTCTTTCTATACAATATTTTATAAAAATTAAGATATACCCCAACTATCTAATCAAAATTTTGATTATTTTACTCATAATGAGGGACATTTACTAGTTTTTTAAATGAGCGAAAATATATGCTAGTTTCTATATTTGCAGTGAAAATATTTGCTAAAATATCTCTATGGTTTATCATCCATCTCCTCCAATCCACTGCGAGTGAGTATTAACATTTAGCAAATCACTTGCAATCTATGGATTTATAATTTATTTTGAATACTTGTGAAGGATTTCTTTTTTATTTTCGTACATAATTTTCAAAATTTCAAGACCTGTCCTGACAACTAAGTCAGAGAAAGTGCAAAAATGCAACAAAGGCTTTGGTATAGAGTTTAGTATTATACATTAACCATGGAAATTAGTAGACAAGTAAACTCATATATTTGTGCAATATTTAGTTACTACACTATTAACTAGATTGTTAAATTTGTCTATTAATGTTAACTTAAACTTTGTTTAGGGGTAAAGTATATCGAGTTTATGCTGAATTCAAGTTCTCTCCTCAACAGAAGAGTAGATGAGAAAACTATAATTATGCCTATTGGGCGCATTACACAAACTAGTAGATTCACCACGTAAACTAAATATTTTTATATATTATTAAAACTTATTTTAAATATTTAAATATATTTAAATTAAAATTTGTTAAACAATTTAAATATTTTTAATATTTTTTTCTTTAAATAAAATTTTAAATATAGTTTTTAAACTGTTTTAATTTTACATTTTTAAATATAAATTTTTGCTGAAGAAGCTAGAGAGTTTTTTGTCTTAATATTTTTTAATAAATGGTGAATAATTTATAAACAGTTTAGACGACTTAATATTAAACTGTTTCTAAGTCTCATTATAATCGTAAAGACTATACCAAAATATATGAAGACAAACTCTCCACAATAACTAACTTGTACCTAGACACAGAAGATAGGACACATAAAGTACATATAAAAAAAAACTAACTTATACCATTTCTTTTTTTTGGTGCCATCGAATGCTATTATGTTCCAATATCTCCTGTAACATGTTAAGTATGAGACAAAAATATTTTTCATAAGTGCTATGTTATTTAAATATGTATAATGTCATCAAAATACAACTACACGTGGACATAGTGGAAGTGTACTCTGATACACTTTGTTGGCAAAATTTGGACCTTTTAATAGCAGTTATTATCTACTATAATATAAATTTATAATAATCTATACTACTACATAATAAAAAAAAATAGATTTCACATGGTCCTTATCTATAATTAAATTGTTCCAAAAATAATCTTTTCTATGTTTAAAATTTTGTTAAATTTAATGTATAGTTAATTAATTACGTGTAGGAAAAAAAATTCAAAACTAAATATTATTTGAAATTAAAGTTTTACTATTTCCAAACTTTTTATAAAATATATATAACCTACGTGTATAATAATAATAATAATTATTATTATTATAATAGATTTTGGAATCCAACAATCCTTAGCGAGTAGCAATCACAATTGACGAGCCTATCAAGTTGTATACTTTAACAGGTAAGTATTGGATGTTCTCTAGAGTCTTTGTAGAGATAAAATGAAAAGGAAAAGTCCTGCTTGTCCGAAAACAGAGACCGACCAAAAAAAAAAAAATTACAATACCACGTGTCAGTATATGATTGACCGAAAATAAATAAATGATTTCAACGGCAGTAAATCCGAACAATCCACGTCTGACACGTGTTATCAGTTTCTATTTCGGTCTGTATAGTGCTGCTGAAAGGAAAAACACCAATTACAAATGGGTTATACCCTAGAATATTCCAGTCAATTCTGTTACAAAGTAGATCCCATGTCGGCCGAGACTACCTCCGAATTCTTGGGCCACAAGAAAACTGCGTGAAGACAAAGCCACCAAAATGATAAAGAAGAAAGGGAGAGAGAGACAGAGAGACCGCACAAGTGTGTACGTACACAACGAACGTTGGCAGTGACGTCACGTCCCTAGATTCAATGGACCAGCAGCAGCAGCATTAGTTAATATTATTAAATCGTCACGTGCGCAGCTAGGATGTGCAGGCTCAAGCCGGGGGGAGATGCATCTGGTCCAAACCAAAGCATATTTATAATACTACTTAGTGAACTTTCCTTAGACTAATTATGATTTAGGTGCACCAACCATTTTCACAAACCTGCTTGAATTCAACGATATGGACACATTTGGCAAGTCAGGCTGCGCTCTCCCCTCCTCTCCTTCTACGTCATCCCAGCAAGCGCCCAAGGGGAGAGGCTTCCTCCAACTATTCTCACGTGTGGCTCCCACCGTGTCAAAATCAAGACCAAAAAATTATATAAACACAAATCTCTCGTCTCGTCTCGTCTCGTCTCCGTGTTCATCGACAAACCATATCCCCACTCTGTAGCACGCGCGCGCACACATTCGACACAGAGGAAAGAAGAAGAGAAGAGTAAGAACAATGAGCAGAAGAATAACCGACGCCGAGGCCGAGCTGAACCTGCCCCCCGGCTTCCGTTTCCACCCGACCGACGAAGAGCTCATCGTCCACTACCTCTGCAAGAAGGTCAGCTGCCAGCGCCTCCCCGTCCCCATCATCGCCGAGGTCCAACTCTACAAGTACGACCCCTGGGAACTCCCAGGTACGCTCGCTCGCTCCCTCCCTCGCTTGTTACCTGCACCGTTCCTTCCTTCCACCCAACTTAACAACTTTTTTACAACCGCCTACGTATCAGTTGTCAATTGGACCTCAATTGCAAATACTACCTAGGCGGTTGTAAGATTTTTTTTTTTTTTTTTAAATCCTAGTATTATTGTCCAATTTATTATTCGTCAACTTGCTTGTTGATAAGTTAAGTTTGTGTGTTTGCTTGCAGAGAAGGCTCTGTTCGGGCAGCGGGAGTGGTACTTCTTCACGCCGAGGGACCGCAAGTACCCCAACGGCTCGAGGCCCAACCGGTCCGCGGGAAGGGGCTACTGGAAGGCGACCGGCGCGGACAAGCCGGTCTCGCCCAAGGGAAGCACTAGGCCTCTCGGAATCAAGAAGGCCCTGGTTTTCTACTCCGGGAAGGCCCCCAGAGGCGTCAAGACCGACTGGATCATGCACGAGTACAGGCTAGCGCCCGATACCAATCGGACCATAACCAAGAAAGGCAGCAGCAGCCTAAGGGTACGTACATACGTACGTTTGACGAATTTTTGCAGAGCACGACTAGAATGACACTGATCATACTGATCCTGATTATTATTTTTTCTCTTACAGTTGGATGATTGGGTTCTCTGCCGCTTGTACAACAAGAAGAACAACTGGGAGAAGACGCAGCAGCAGCAGCAGCAGCAGAAGAAGAAAGAAGAGGAGACTTGGTCCTTGGCAGAAACAATGGATTCTTTCCAAGAAGCGGCTGACGACACTGCGTCCGATAGTTTCAGGTCGGACATCGAGCACGAGTCCTTTCCAGAGTTTGAAGATCTCCTCGAGCCAACAATTTATCCAATGCCAACGTTAGATGGATTGCAAGATGTGAGAACGAGCAACAGTGTAGTGAAAGAGGAGAACGATTGGTTCATGGACTTGAATCTGGATGACTTGCAGACTTCCTTCGGGGCTTTCTGAGCCCTCAACAACGACTACGACTACGACAACGACAACGACAACGACAATCCAATTAGCGACGGCTGATCGAATTAAGCCAAGCCTGGCAAACCTGCAGTGCCGCCCTTCTGAAGTTGGGGATAGGATCCTCAACAAGCAATTAAGTCACGCCTGAGCCAACCCAACAACTTTCTCAAGTTAGGGGCTATAGTAGGATTATTGATGTACATAAGACAGTAGAAAACTGGAGAGAAGAAACAAATTTGTAAGATTATAGTGTATAATTCTTTAATTTTTCCTATCTCATTTTATATGGGAACTTGTTGCCAAGGTTCCGTTTCGAAATGCAAGTGAGCTATAACACATGGATAGTATTCCACACTATGTACTCGTGTCCACGATGACACAGACATTGGATATGGAAATGTTGCATGAATGCACATGAGAAGAAGATAATGCAAACCCGTTGTACTTATACAACAATCAAAAAATTAGATTTGATGCACCTCTGCTACGAGAGATCAGTAGTACCATACCAGATGTTTTGGCACGATGCAACTCAATACCATTGCTCGTTCGAGACTTTTCTCACTTCTCAAGAAGATATGTAAATAGTTGGGTGTGGACAATGAATTCTGAGGTAGCCGAATAATAACCCCTATAGTACCCAGCGTGGCATATCAAGTATGAAGCAATTATACATGAAAGGGGAAAAATGAATATGCCCAACAATAAGATCGGGTTCGGACCGGGTTTCTAATGGTTGAACCCAGCTTGTTCCGGTTTTATTTTGGCTCGGGCTGCATCTGTAATTTGATAGGACGGGATCGGACCAACCCGTATTTGACTGGCCTGAACTTGGAAGTTTTTTTTGGGGTCGCCCAGTTGATTAAACACCTTGACCTCGTCATCAGCCTCTTCATCGTCTAGGGAACATGAAATAATATAAATTTAAATTGCATATCCAAAAGATAGATCCACATATCTATCTAGTAGTTGTGTAGATTTTATGGCATGGCTCTTCCATTCCCATAGCTTTCTTATCTAGCAATTTGACACCCACATAAAGATCTGATGTCATATAGACATCCATTCATAAGAAAAAAACATTGTCTTAATAACGTATGGAACCTTTTATGCTCCATAGTCGACCACGTTCTGACGGGAGAATGATGGGATGATATGATGAAAGAAAGATGAGAAAAGAAAAGAAAAAGGTAAGTCAACTTTTTTTTTTTTCCTATATCAATATTGGCAAGGTTAGAATGATATTCCATTGCACTTCCACATCTGCTCTTGCTCCTGTTTTGGTACTATTCAAAAATATTATAATTGTGCCATAAAGGCATAAATGAAGGTATAGCTAAACCAAGTAGGTTTGATTACACACACAGCGTGTTGATTTCAAGGTGGAAAAGAGCTGCTCACGAAGTCAGGGACTTCAGCCCATCTATCCTTTTTAACAGTGTGTATACAATAGTAAATGAGGTATTAATTACTAAAATAAGAAGGAAAATGGACTCTATTTTTTTTCTTTCTAAAATTGGACTCTTTTATATATATATATAGATTAAGATAATTTGGTAATAGATTGGTCAGGCATGAGTAGTAAAGTCGGGCAAATCCTTCAATGGCATGACAGTAAATTGTATTCCCTTCAGAGTGAGTGAGGACCAGAGCCCCAGAGGTCCATGTTTCTCCTCTTTTCTTTGCAGGAGATATTCTTCCCAGGAAGTTGAGTAGAGCTACAGAGGAGGACTTGAGTCCATCAGGAATGCTCCAGTTTGAAGGATTTCATAAACCAAATTTGTGCTGATCCGTATTAGTAAGTCTTAGCAGTCATCACTTTTCTCCGTACTGACTGCTTACCCTGAAATTTGAGAGAGAACTTTGCCGTGTTGTACTTTGGAGAAGCTGACTTTCTTAAAAATTCAACTCCGAGAGAACTTAAATGTACCGCTGGCAAAGATATTGTGTAAGTCCAATATTTAAGTTAAGTTTTTGAATATGACTAAATGATTAAGTTTAGTATTGTAATAATCGTGCAATCACTATAGTAACTTGTAACTTCTACTTAAACTCAGCATTGTCCATATCTGATCTTAAATGTTATCATTTTTGTTTCTGTATATTGCTTTGTTCGTCTAACATGTAGTTACAGAAAAGCAATGGACGTATGCAACGAAGAAATGATGATGAGACAAAGACGACGTTATATCAGAAGATTTCTCTGAACCGCCTACGACATCTTCGGAGCCTCGCACTCGGGGGGTCCGCTGCCCGGTCAGCGGACGGGGATTGAGGGGGCAGCGCCCCTCGTGGGGGTTCAGGAGCGAAGCCCTCGAAAGATATTCAGATTTTCAGATCTGTTTATCTTTGGACAACTGCAGTCAAAGAAAAATGCATCTTTAAGTCAGCGAACGTTTTAGAAGATTGGCGTCATCAGAGTTCTCGTAGTTTTTATCTTGTTCTGTATTTTTTATTTTATTTTATTAGGACAAAATGTTCATTGGGTCATGTTGGCACTAGGAGATCAAACCCCTATTAAACCAAAACATAGTCCACTCAAATTATGCCTAAACCAGACCAAGAACATTTTGGAATTGGGACAACTGAACTGGGACCAAGTTATGTCCGAACTCGTCCCGAACTCGGTCATCTAAACCAGATTCCCTAGTTAGATGACTAACCCTATTCTCGTGGCTCCAACGTTTAAATTTATGAACGTTGGGGGAACTGAAGTCTGTCCGAACTCAGTCCCCCAGTAGCCCTATAAATAGAGCTCTACTTTCTCATTCTAAAATCAATCCATTCACTTTTATATTCTCTATCAAGATGAGCTACAAACCTTTCAATTCCCAAGCATCAACTCTTCAGCCTTCTAGTGCCAACGCGATTCTAATTTAGAAGTCCGATTGAGTTGTAAAAGTTTGGTACTTTCAAGTTTCAAATGTTTGAAGTCTGCGTGCCCTTCGCATCAAACGCACGTGTCTGAAGTCGCGAGTCCTTCGGATCAAAGCTCATGTTGTAAGAACTCTGCAAGCCTTCGGATCAAAGCTCGTGTTGTACGTTATTTCACAAATAGTGGATTAACACCGAGCAAGAGTTATCGGACTGGATTAGTCCTCCATGAAAAAAACCAGTATAAATATCGGTGTTCGCATTTGTTCTTCTATACTCATTTACTGTTCACATATATTGCTGCATTATTTGCTAGTTGGTAAATGCATTTACTTAAGTCTTAACTTTTAATTGGGTATATCTTCCGCTAAACTCTATTCACCCTCTCCTCTAGAGTTTTCTAACGATCCTTCGTATTGTACCTTCGTATTGTACTCTACAGATATCGTAGGCAAGAGGGACATTCCAATAAGCTAACAAAACTATAGGAAGAAAACTGGCAATCCTTGTTCAGACACCGTGTAGTTGGCTTGGCCCATTTGAAGGTATCCCACTTCCTAGGTATACAATCTTGTATTAGTTATATCTGAGCTGACAACTTCTCCAATGTAACTCTTTATCTAAAATCATCCAAGTTAACTCTTATCTAATAACAAAACTATAGAAAAAAAAACTGGCAATCCTTTGTGATCAACTGGCCTAGCAAGGCTTTGTACATGCAAAGACGCATTTTGTGGAGAGGCCCTATTGTAGAGTTTTTAAAAAAAGAAAAAAAAAGAAAGAATCCCTTCGACAGAGCAGACCTTAGTTACCATAAAAGAAGGTTTAAATTATCTTGTAATTATTCAAAAACTAGCTAATCAATTAACTTCCTCTAAAAATATAAACATACTTAACTAGATATAGGTTTCCTTTTATATATATATATATATATATATATATAATTTTTTGGGTACCGAATACTTGTTCGATCTACCCAGTGTTAGGGCCGACCTTGCCAATGTCTCAAGCCTTTAAAAAGACTTTTATGTCCATGTATCATTTTTTTCCATATATAAATCTAACTATAAAAAATATGTCTCCAATAGTTGGTCTTTATATTTATTTATATCCTACACGTCATTTTAAGGAGGCGTAATATGTCAACTATTTTTATTCATATGAAAATTCTAATATATATATATATATAAAAGACTATCATGGAATCCATTTTTATATGTCATGTAAACATAAAAAAGCTCTAATAAGTGCTTACGTTGTTTCCTTTTATTTTTAATATTTTTCATCTAGGATAGAGAACTAGACAAAATCTCCCATATGAGACTTTCATTTTTATGGTGAGGCTCTATTATAGAGGGTTTTTTTTTTTCCAGAGAAAGAACCCACATTGGATAAGGCCTTACTTACCATAAATAAGATTTAAATTATCGTATAATTACTAAAAAAAAAAAGCTAATTAATTAACTTTTTTTTATAAATGTATACATACTTAACTAGATATAGGTTTCCTTCTTTTTGTTTGTTTTGTTTATAAATGTACAAACTTTAACAAGTTAACTAATGAACTAGAATCTCATGCTATTACTAATCAATAATGTAACTAATATAATGTTACACTAATTTAATCATTCATATTATTTATATTATATCATACAGGTCAAGTTTGATTTTTTATCTAAATAGACTGTTTGTCATTTTAATTGACATCTTAGACAAAACAACAAACGCTCGCGGAATATCAATGTTTGTTTACAATTTAAAATTATTTTTTTCTACTTCAAAATAAAACCAAACTGATCCTTAATTGAATATTAATAATGTTGAATACAAGTGTAAAATACCATTTTAGCGGTTCAACAATAATCTCTACAATTATAATGCAGCTTAAAAACAACTCAAAAAAAAACTGTCCAACCGTATGTATATACTCTATTAAATAATTAAAAATTCAATAACAAATTCTAACTATCACGTGTGTATCCTCACATAGTCTATAAAAAATAAAATTTTAAAACTATTCTAACTACTTGAACATATAATAAATTCTAAAATATATTTAATATTTAAATTATATGTAAACTAAGTACATGATATTATCTAACTAAATATATGTACAAAATTCTAAAATCATATTTATAACAAATTCTAATTAAAATATATCCAAATCGTATTTAAAATAATTTAGATTTTTATATAATTTTTTAATAATATTATATTTTTTATGTGTAACGCACACGAAGGTAACTAGTAATTATTATATGGTTTAGAAATGACGAAAAAAATGAGTTGTCTAAGCCGTATGTATATCATCAATTATTAATATATAAAAAATTAAAAAAATCACTACCGCGCGTGTTTTTTTTTCACGTATTTAAGAAAAAAATTAAAAATTATCGGAGCATATAACAAATCATCAAATATATTCAAAATTTAAATTATATTTAAACTAACGGATTTTTTCATTTAAAGTAATAAAATAATATATATTCATAAATAACGGGAAAAGATTGGGGGAATTGCAGAGGGGGGGGACCACTCGCCAACTCAGTTGGCGAGCTGCTGAGTTGGCGAGCATCTCGCCAACTGAGTTGGCGGGGCACTCTCCTCGAGAGGCCCGCTCGCCAACTCAGTTGGCGGGCCAGTGAACGTTGGCTTTTCAGCCGTTGGGCAACGGCTATATTCCCATCCTATATAAACACCCCCCCAAACACTACCCCAAACATTCCTCACACCACATTCTTCTCCTATTTTCACAACTTCCTCCTCTTGATATTTACTGGCGATGGCTACCCGCAATGACGGTCGTATTCCTGGCGGACCGACTACCGCGCTTATTATTAAGCAACGTGAAGAGCACATTTCTAGTCAGATATTTACTGGCGAGGTAATTTTTGAAATTACAAGTTGCCAACTTTATTAATGTATATATTTTTTATAATGCCTATGTTTACTTTATTAATGCATATATTTTTTATAGTTATACGACCATGATAATGCTTTACGAACCCGGATCCACGTACATTGGCGGTGTGAAAGGAATTATCGTACGTGGGAGCTTAATCCAGCTCAAAAGGCTTTGGTGGAATCCTTTGGATTCTACTATATAGATCGTGTTAGATATTTAATTCACGATCTTCATTTAGTTGTAAGCCTTGCGGAGCGTTGGTGGCTAGAACGCAACACTTTTCAACTCCCATTCGGCGAGATGACGATCACCCTTTTTGATGTGGCGAATATACTAGGGTTACCTATTAAAGGTAACGCTATATATTTTGATCCGCACTTAAAGGGATCTGATCTGATCCGGAGTTATCTTGGTGTTAGCCCTCCTTCAGGTCTAAAAGACGGCAATTATGTGAAATTTTCATGGCTCCGTGGCAACTTTATAGACCTACATCAAACTATTGATGGGGTGGTTGATGTAGATGAAAATCGGGTATGTATTTTTTTTAGTAAATTTGTTTATTACTTAATTTAGTGGTGCAATTCTATATAACACTTAATAAATGCAGGTCATTCATTGCACTAGAGCGTATCTGCTCTGTTTATGTGGTGCAATTCTATTTCCCGATGCATCGGGAAATATGGTAAATGTGCAGCTTTTACCATTCTTGGATGATCTGACCAAACCTACTGAGCATGCGTGGGTAGCTGCTACCCTTGCATTTTTGTACGCCAATCTGACAGAATTTGTCAGATCCAATCGCAAGAGTATTTGTGGATGTATTTCACTGATACAGGTATGAATTAAAGACCTTAAAAACTAAGAGTAATTTTATACGCAAATTATGTTTGTACTAATGTCATTTTTTTTGTTTTATAGTTCTGGTCCTACGAGCACTTTTATATTGGTAGGCCTGTTACCAGCATTCTCAGTAATGTTGGAGTATTTTCAGTTGCTATGCGCTGGCCTACAGACGTAGTGGATTATCAACACTACCAATACAGGACTGTATCACTATATCGTAGCCAATTTGATACACTGCGGTATAATCAGGTAATTTTTAAATATGCAATAAATATCTTTAAATTATTTAAGTTTTGATCGTAGATAAACATCACATCATATTGATACAATCTCTTTAAATAGGTAACCTGGTTACCGTACTCATATGAACCTGATGCTCCAGAAATCAAGATGACATCCTATGCATTTAGTTTACACAGATGTCATATTATATATGATCGGTTCACCATGTACCATCCGGCAGACTGTGTTCTTCGGCAATTCGTAATGGCCCCAATAATTCTCGATGATCCACCGACAGTCGGTTATCAGACATCAAATGAATTACAACGAATCATTGGTCTCGTTGCTGACTGGAATAATCGGTTCGAGAATTATAGTGTCAGGGACATGTCTCCCATACTAAATTCTGCTGAGGAATGTAAGTTATAAGTTACTCATTATTCGTATTGATTTAGTGTAAATAGTTTGCTAAAATTTTGTTTACATTTTACAGACATAGGTAGCCTCGACTACAGGCGATGGTGGGGATGCCCTCTTATGAGCAACCGAGTATACCACTACGAGGAGCCCAGGTTCAAGACTAGATCTGTAGACGATTCTACTCTGCGTGCTTTTGCCGATGTAATACATGATTTGGTATGACTTCATTAAACTTTCAAAAATACATATACATAGATATGATAAATATATTAATTTACGTGTTCTTCAAATTTCAGAGTGTTGTATACCAACAATTTTTGCAACAACCTGAGATAAACCTTCACCCACAATGTCGACTTCTTATGGAGGAACTTGTGACTCGTGTTGAGCATCTGGGTATTGGACGGGAACCGGAAATGCCTCCATTACAATCCCGTCTTCTACCGGACTATCCGACCGGCTTAGTACGACAGAGACACTCTCGTCGTCGTCGGCGTCGGGATACTGCTGAAGCGGGCCCTAGTGACCAGTATGCTGAAGCGGGCCCTAGTGAACAGTATGCTGAAGCGGGCCCTAGTTACCAGTATGCAGGAGCGGATCCGAGTTACCAAACTGCTGGAGATGAAAGCTACCAGATATTCACACAATTTTTTTGACTCCATCAGCACCGCTGCCTACCCAAACTCAACAAGACGAGGACGAGGATCAGTAGAAAATTTGTAACATTGTATTATTAAAATTTTTGTATGATTTGTAATGGTTTTTTATTACAATATTTGGGTATTGAACAATTCTATTTTAATCTCTTGGTTGGCTAGTACATCTTCTTCGGTTGTGTCCCATAGCACCACAATTACTGCAACGTAGATCTCTTGTCGATGAATCCCGGGGTTTGATGTGGTTCTTCTTTGGTCTTCCGGCTTTGCGTCTTACATCTGGCACCCCAATTTGTCATCTTACCAAAGGACCTTGGATTTCGTAGGGAACTGGAATTGGCTCCATTTTTTGAGCGTATACGGTTTTCAAGTTTTCCGTCGAAAATACTGCAGGATAAAAAGTATCAATACTAATATTGCAATATCTACAAACAAAACATGCATGTATACATGGTATATAAGTATGGTACCATCTAAAACATGTACAGGTTCTGTCAGTTATATGAACAATATAGGTTCTACCTGTTGCCCGGTCTATTATTTCAAACTTATAACTATCAATAGCTAATATTTCTAGGTGGTTCTTCTCTTTGATAATAGAAGCCATATTTTTTAACATCTTCGGACAATAATCTGTGTCTATATTTTCAGCAAACTTTCTACGATTGTCATGAAGTGTAATAATCTTGGCTCTAATACCATCGAGAAGTATTGTAATTGGCTTATCTCGTAATTTCTTAATCCAGCTATTGAAACATTCAGCAAGATTAGAAGTGTTAATATCTAATCTAGGACAAGTAGCATACGCTGTTATCCAATGTTCAAATCGACGACTTTCATCGTTTACACCAATAAGCCAATCGTACAACACTATGTTCTCGGCTTTAATTATATCAAACACACTCTCTGCATCCGTTTTATTATATGATCTAGCAAGCGAGTCTAACAAGCGTTGAAATACTGGTTCTTTTGAAACTTTTTTCATGTTTTGTTTAAAATGTTGAATACAAAAAAAAATGAGGAGATGCAGGAAAAATAGCACGAACAGCATTTATTAATCCCTTTTGCTTGTCAGATATAAATGAAATTGAACTCCAATCATTAAAACAACTTTCAAAAGATATTTTAAGCGAATTTAAAAACCAAGACCAAGAATCACTATTCTCACCTTCAGCAACAGCATAAGCTATAGGATATAATTGATAGTTAGAATCGTGAGCACAAGCAATAAATAAGATACCTTGATATTTAGACGAAAGAAATGTAGCATCAGTACTAATAATTGGTAAACATCCACTTAAAAAATCCATCAATACATGCTTTAAAACAAATAAAAATTCGTTGAAAGCTATTGTTTTCGACAGTTTTAATAAAACATGTACTACCTGGATTTGTCTCCATAATTCTATAACAATACTCCTCAAGACTAGCGTATGCCTCATCATAACTACCATTAATTTCAGCTAGTGCTGTCTCTCGGGCTCTCCATGCTTTGGAATAACTAACTTGTATACGGTGCTCCCTATATATATCTTTAACAATTTGTGATGGACTGTATGACTGGTTATTTCTAATAATGTCAATTATCATGGTCTTAATCCATGAAGCGGTAGCTAGTCGATGACGTCCTGTACTAAATTTTCCTAAACAAGAATAACGATTTTCTAATGTACTAACTTTAACTATATCGCCATTTCCAATAGATTTGACATATACTCTCCAACTACAATTCGGTTGATCACAACTATATATAATTCCACGAGCATTATTCATAAGACTAGCTGAACAACTAAAATTATATTTAATTGCTAAATTACTTATAAAGCTTCTAAAGTGAGAACGACTAGGAAATGATTGTCCCTTAAATAATTCATCAGTGATAGCTTTTACAACATCATCATCTACTGTATAACCTACATTTTCAACTAAATCATCACTATTTCCATCGTCGTTGTCACTATCATCATCATGATTAGATTCATCTGATGAATGACCTTCTTGGATAAATGAAACTAAACTAGCACCCGAACTAACATGCTGATATTCAGAAAAATATTCATTATTTCTACTATCTAAGGTTGCTGCTACTTTAATAACATATATTTTTATATATCGTGATTGTGAATTAATCTCAAGAATATAATTCCATGCATCTTCACTATCTATCAAAAAACAATTAGAACAAAAAATAGACTTCAGAATAAAATCATAATGAATAGAACAACGTTCAATAATATGATTACGTATATTTTCAAAACTAATATTCGGATAAGTTGAAAAAATTATACTTTCTCCTCCTTCGTAATTTAACCCATTTACTTTACCGCCGTGCGAGCATACAATTCTTACGCTACGATCCATGAAGATTGAGAACTTTTGCTACAGAAAACAGGAGGAGGAAGCTGTGAAAATAGGAGGAGGAAGCTGTGAAAATTTGAGGAGGAGGAGGAGGAGGAGGAGGAGGAGAATGTGTTGTGTGAGGAGTGTTTGGGGGGGGGGGGGTGGGGGGTGTTTATAGGAGTTGGAGGAAGCCGTTGCCCAACGGCTGAAAAGCCAACGTTCACTGGCCCGCCAACTGAGTTGGCGAGCGGGCCTCTCGAGGAGAGTGCCCCGCCAACTCAGTTGGCGAGATGCTCGCCAACTCAGCAGCTCGCCAACTGAGTTGGCGAGTGGTCCCCCTTCTACAATTACCCCAATCTTTTTCCGTTATTTATAAATATATATTATTTTATTACTTTAAATGAAAAAATCCGTTAAACTAATTACATGATATTATCTAATTAAACTAATATTCAAAATTCAGAAAACATATTTATAACAAATTATAATTAAAATATATTTAAATTATATTTAAAATATTTTAATATAATAAAAATTATATTTATTTTATAATAATAAAAAAAATTATGCGTACAAAAAGTAGTGGTTGTTTTCTAGCGTCCACCACAATGTCCAAAACAATAATAGGGACAAAAAGTTCAACCCGATCCAACACGTTTAGTTGTGGGCTACAAAAGTAGGGCTCTAATGGGCTACAAAATTTGGTACTATTGATTGGGCTGCGCCTTGTTTCGACAAATATTTTTTTGGTACACAAGAAGTGCTGACTCTAAAGGCTAAAGAGAAATTTTCGTACATAGCATTATATTTTCAACTGAATTATCTAAAGAAAAATTAGTTTGAACATATTAGCGGGAGAGAACACAAGAAGTGCTGACTCTATTTTTTTTATTTTTTATTTTAGGATCACACGTTAAAAAAAAAACAAATATTTTTTTTTTTAGCGAAAACTTACTTACCAAGGACGTTTTTCAAATTTTTTTTTTCGTTTTCTTACTCTGGTCACAGTAAAATAAAGTAAAATAAATAAATAAATAAATTAGTGAAAACGTCATTACCAAGAATGTTTTAAAAAAAACTTCAAATTTTTTAATAATAATAATAATAAAAATAATAATAATAATAATAATAATAAATTTAAAAAGTAAAAATGCCACTTTTTCTTTATTTTAAAATTTAAATTTATTCTTGTGTTTTGGACCGAATTTTTTTAAAAAATTCATTACTAATTTTTATTAACTTTTTTTTATATATTTTGCTAAGGGATTAGACTTAGTAATAGTAAATAAATAAATATTATTTCTGAAAGATTATTCGGAGCAGGAAAAGAAAAAAAATAGAAAAATAAAAACAGTAACTTTTTATAACTGAAAGGTCATTTTTTGTCGAATATTTGTTGAATATTAAAAGATAAAAAAATAATTTTTTTTTCTTTAGTGAAAACGTCATTTTCCTTCTTCTTTTTTATAAAAATAATAACAAAAATACTTATATTTGTTAGCCAAATATAAAATAAAAAAAATAAGGAATACGTCATTAACATGGGAATGCCATTTTTTTTACATATTTTTGCATATAAGTACCTCCCAACATTTTTTTTTGCATATAAGTAATTATAAACCAAAAACAATCATAAAATAAATTAAAAAAATTAAGAAATTAACAAAATTAACAAAAAGTTCTAGTATGGCCTTTTTTTTTTTAAGTATTAACACTATTTTTTTCTAGAATTTTATAGAATTTTTTTAAGTTTAGAGGAACCTATGTGCAAAAACAACGTTAGAAGGGACCTATATGTAAAAAAAAAGAGTAAAACTATACACGTCTTCCTTATTTATTATTTATTTTATTTTTTTAGTTGGCCAACAAATAATTTTATATTTTTTTTATTATCCTTTTAAGAAAAAAAGGAAAAAAAAAAGTGAAAAAAAGTAAGCATATTTTCACTAAAAAACTTAATTTTATTTTAATTTTAATATTTGACGAAAGAAATTAAAATTTAAAAAGTAAGCACGCTTTGATTTTTTTGATTTTTTGATTTACTTTTTTCCCTCCCCGAGAAATAACTTTCCAAGAAAAAAAATGTCTTTGGTAGAGACATTTTTCTATATATATTTTTTATTTATATATTTTTTTGTTATGAAACAAAATAAGTAAAATAAAAATCGAAAACGTCTTTACTAAGAACGTTTTTCGGTCGGTATATATTAAAAAAATTGGAGAGAACGAATACGACTTTACTAAGAACGTTTTTGTTCTCTTCATCTAATTTTTACAAATTTACTTCTCTACAACTAATGTATTAATATTTTAATTTTTTATAAGAAATTTTTTGAAAGCAAAACCATAAACTACTCCACTACTAAATGTTGGGAGGAAACATGCATCAATCAAAGCTCAAAAACGACTTCAGCGAGTATGAGGGTTGATCCAAAATAACAAGTCTATGTTGCATAGTTAATTCCATCTTTTCCATGTGATCAGCACATCCATTACCTTAATTACCTCCAAATATGAATCAACTCCAACAATGAAGAAGAATGTTCCAGTATTTTTCCTTTGGCAAGCACAATTTAATCCTCCTATATTATCTTCAGAATTTGAATTTATTTAAACTATAGAAAGTTTGAAAAAGTTGTGTGACTACTGATATCAGGATAGAAGCAAACATTAAAATCATAAGTATCATTTTCGATTGGTTATGACAAACTAAATAACTCAAGTCACACAATTTCCACTATACAAAACTTTTAGGAACTTGTATAATATTAAAAATTATGTTTAGATCTCCATTTTGGAAGATCCGTCAAGCCAACCGTTATGATGAAATCCAAACCCTCTTATAGATAATATGGATATCTATACGTAAAATTTTAATATTATACTAAATCCTAAAACTAAATGACTCAATATGTTTTCTTCAAAATGTCTTCGGACGAACTAAAGAATGAATATAAGCCTTTATGTAAAAAATAGTTACTAAATGCAAGTTCTAACTACTAAGCTAGAAAGTGTCATACGTACGAATCAGATTCTAAGCCTGATTAAAAGGATTCAAACTAATTAAAGACAGAACAATCCATGATTAGGTTTTAGTTTCTGTAACTTAATTGGATATTGGATTCTTGCTTAAGGATTTTTTTATTTAATCATATATGCTTCTTACGCATAATGGTGGGGATGAAAGCTCCTTCTTGTGTAATTAAACTCGGGGTAGGTAATGAAAGGCATGTTACTCACATGAATGAACATTTTTGTCATCTTCTTCTTCCTCAGAAAGAAGTGCCTATCAGAAAGTTTTGGATCATTGCTAATATTATGTGTAAGGAGTGGTCTTCTCTTACAGGTACTGCCTGGATTCTTTTGTCTTGATAGCTGAGTATCATCCTCTTATTTGCCTCGGTCGATATATATTGTTTCAGAGTTTGGATTTTGACGGTGTTCATGTTAGTGACAAAAATTAGGTTGCCGTAGCGATTTCTCATCAAATTTAGATGAAAGTTAATTGGAACTCGCAAAAGACATAAATTATCTGACAAGGAGTGGAGTCATTAGAAGAACAAGACAGGTTGTAGACATGCCTAAATCCAATTAGCCACCAAAGCCGAACTAGCAATCGGCTAGCTAGGCATGATCATACTTGGTCTCCAGCATGCGGCATCAACCAGGAGTTTACATCAACTCATCTTCGTGTCCATATCGTACTGTGTATGATCAATGTAAAATCGTATCCAACATACTGAAACAAATGAAAATTTTATAAAAATATATTTAGTTTACCCGGTAAACTCTTCTATTCATATATTCGAACACTAAGAGCCTTTGATATCCTTTCACCATCAATAGAAGATCCATGACGTGGTAGAACTCGTCAGGGTGCGGGATCTGAACGACGAGGGAAGTGTCGACGACGGGGCTTGACGCAGTTGTTGTAACTCCTTCTTCGGTCGTTACAATCCGACGACGTTGGCACAATCTCAATTATGATGGTGGTTCTCGATTGAAGATGAAGCAGAGAAGATGAGAGAATATGACTTATAGAAGAAGGAGTGTTCGTACGAGAAGAGATGATGAAGGGGAAAGGAAGGCGCTCGATATCTGGGTTCTGGAGAACCGATAGTTTGCAGTGTACATTGTTTTGCATTGTATATTGTACGGCGGAATAGAGAGAGAAGCTATAAATTTTTTTTTTAAATAGTTGGATTGTTCGAGTGTGGGCTCCTATAGAATTTTGTGGGCTACAATTTGGAATAGAAAACTAGACGTGGGTTGTCTTATAAAAATAATAATTTAGGTGGGTTGGAGCCCACCTCAGCCCACTAGTGGCTCCGCCTAAGGGCGAGCATTATTCTATTTTGGATCAAAAATCGAATCGAACCGAACCGAACCGAACCGAACCGAACCGAATAAGAGATTCGGTTCGGTTTCGGTTTTGAAAATACTAAAATTTCTTATTCGATTTCGGTCCAAAATCGAAAGCCGAATAAGATTTATGCAATGATGTAAATATCCTAATTTTATGCATATTTTGTGATTAAAAATGTGTCTACTTTGAAAATGAATGTGTGTATAAAATTATAACTTTTAATGTAATTTAACCACGATTCCAACTTTGGATCCGATCCCTAAAACATGAAAATGTTCGATCGAACAAACCGGATAAACTGAATAACCGAACAACTATTTTCGGTTCGGTTTCGATTTTGGCTAATTTCGGTTTTAGATTTTTAGAATTTTAATTTTGACTATTTTAGTTACGTTGAAACTGAATAAACCGAATGCTCACCCCTAGCTCCGCCTATGGACACATGTCCCCAATAAAAATAATTATTACTCGCGTACCACTATGAAAGATAAAAATAAGCTTGTAGACACCAATGTCATAACCCGCACCCAGAATGAGGGCACGAGTACGTGGGTACGTTCAGCCTACTCCGCAGCATCGGTGGTAGAACGCTGTCTAGGTCAACAATACTATCTAAACAACTTACACAATATATAATGTACATGTCAAAATATCTCAACTCTAAATGGAGGACAATATGATAATCAATACTCAATCACAATAAAACTAGGAAAAGATTATGACATGATATGGAATAAAAGAAATAGAAATCACAAGTCACAAATACAACTCATATCCAAATCTAGTAGACTAACACAATAGTCTCAAATATAATACATGCCAAAATGTCTAAATTGAGACATATCCAATATAATAAAGAAACTAGCTAAGTTTCCTCAACAACTGGCTCTAGCTCAACATGCTCTACGGGTGCTATCTCAACTGGCTTGCCATCCTGTGGTCCGTAATAGGTGGGACATATCTCCTCTAACCAATCATCTGAAAAATATATCCAGTCATAATTGGAGCGAAGTATACAACTCTAAAAGTAGTTCCAAATACATGGTAGAGAATATATGACAAGGAATAGAAAAGAATACATGATGTACAAGTAACTAGAAAATGAAAATATAACTTAGATAAGCAGCTAATATATTAGAAAGATAAATACAAGCATTATGGAATGAACTGCAAGTAGTGAAAACTAGAATACTAGCTACGTGCTTTAGAGTACAAGTTCGTTATTTGATCGGTTTAGGTTGAACACGTTTATTCTAAGGTAACTCGATTATACGTGAGACGTATAATCGACATGAACACAAATACACTATAGACTTTGATCACATAACCAACTTCTACTCTCCCGTCCCAACCAATACTCATGGATCCGATCACGACACGTTACGTACACGAATTTAATATAGGTACACGAAGAGCAAGAATAAATACGAGCACAAGGAATACCCGATGCATACGATAAAATACATATGGAAGGAGTATTCAGAGTACACGATAAGGGATAACATCTCCTGACAAGATCCATATAGTAACAGTCCGTGTAATAACGTGTCAGAATCAAGTATACAGTTCTAGAACATGTGATATATATACTATCTTGTAATAAAAACTAACAGAGAGATGTACTCGCCTCTGGTCCTAAGCAAAAGTATAACTCGGTATCCGAGCTGGTGTCACATAACCCTATATATGAAATATCATGTCAAATGAGTGTAATGAATGATAAATAAGTTAAAAATAAGTCAAAATAATTTTCTAGGCCATTTCTATGTCACATTAGTCCAACTAGGTCAAACTAGTTGTTATCTATATTTCTAGGTCCATAACTAGCTTCTAGGGTGATTACTAGTCCATACTAGTAATTACTAGGTGATACTAAGTATTGGTTAAGTTCTAAGCTATATCTAGCTATACTAGGTCATTACTTATGATACTAAGTCATACCTTGAATTTTATGTCCATACTAGTCAATCTAGTAAATAACACTAGGTATTGAGTATAACTTATATATACATATTAGTGATCTCTATTACCCATATACTTAATAAATAAATACCTTATCCACCACTTGTATCTTGATTACTCATTGGTATCATCAATACCTAGCTAACAACTTAATACTTAGCAATACCTACTTAATATCTTAGTAGTATAGCTATTACAAATATCCTTACCTTAGCTAACTTGTGCATCAGACATCCTAACTTAATACCAACCAAACACTTGTCCTTACCTCACTGCATCACTGAAACACTTACACACAACCGGGTGGGGATTCGTCGGACTAGGTAGAGGGAAGGAGGAAGTCGTGGGGGGATTAGGCTCTGAAGAAAGGGGGGAAGAAACCCGGAGAGAGTTCGACAGGAGGGGTGAAGGGAGGGGTAAAGTGGAAAGATGGTGATTGGTTGAGAGGGGAGCGTATTGGAGAGTAGGTTGGTGGAGGGTGAAAGTTTGAGGGAGAGATGGAGAGTGACGGATGGAGTTCGAAGGAGCTTGACACGTTTATGTTTTTTCTTCTTCTTTGGGGGGGGGGGATGGAAGTTGTTACCGCTCAGAGCGAATGTCTGATCCAAGAGAGCCGGTGGGACGAAGGAGTTTGGCGGAGTAGAGGAGGAGGGAGCTGGGTCCACTCGAGGGGGGATCTTTTGCAGATGGAATGGTGATGGCCCTGATGGTTGCACGAAGTACAGAAAGCTGGGCATTGTTCGTAAACGATGGGTTTCCAGGCGCTATTACCATGCGGTAATATCAATATGAGATTATGTGGAAGGGGTTTGCTCACATCGATCTCTACAAGCACTCGGGCACAGCCAGGACGGGAATGGATCTCGGTGGCTGAATCGACTTTCAGAGGGGTACCCAAGCTTGAGGTGAGGGCGAGTGTGGCTTCTGGAGGTAAGAGGTGTTGGGGGAGACCGGGTAAAGAGATCCAGACTGGCGCAACAGAGGATTCTTTGAGGGAAAATCTGACACTTCCTCTTTATTTACCCTTAGCGCGCGCACACACACACACTATGAAATCTGATACACAGGTAATCCCCTACATTGCTAATCTCTTGACTGAAACCAAGTTCTCTAGAAGACTGATGCCTGGTCATGTATCATCAGACCCCCTCCTCTCTTTCCTTGCTGTAGTGGTATCTAATGCCACTTGCTGTAGCTCTTCTAATATCAGTGCACATCAGTCTTCACACACTGCTGCTACTGCACTTCTAACCTGCAATCATTTGCCCCTCCTCATACTTTTGCCCAAGCCCCCCCCTGTCCATCCTGTTCCCAATTGCTGCTCTCGATAGCAATAAGTTGTTGCATCAACTAACCTCATTGCTGCTGCTGCTGTGAAGTAATAGACAGTGCACTGTCACACTGATGCAGTCTCCCCCTTAACTCGACCTTTGCACAGGCTAAGTGCTTCATTGCTATTGTGCTAAATCTTCACCCACACACACAACTACACATAGTCCTCTCAACTGAAAACAATCCCACGTACACACTTACACGTGTACACACTAGCACCCATCACACAAATGTAAATATCTATACTCACATATATATATATATATATATATATATATATATATATATATATATATATATATATATATATATATACGCTAAGATACGCTCAAAATACTCACTCCCAACTCCACCAAACCTAACCCAAAGCCTATAAACATATCCATTATGACAATTAAAACTAAATTAGAGCAATGAGTAGCTAATCTAGGTGTCATGACAAATGTGGTGTGTGTATCACACGTGTCGAAGAAAAAATCCCTAAAATTATCCCGTATCACAAAGTATTGTGATATGGCATACTCGTATCCAATTGTGGACACGTAGCTAGTCTCACACACTCGATCTAAGTCTAATTAGATCTAATTGGCCTAATGACAAGCACTTGATGCACCAATCTCGTAATTCTCCCTAATTGGACACAAAAATTCATATAGAAGTCACAATAGGGGTCAATTGAACCTAGTTCTTATTTCTATGGGTAGCCATAAGCCTTGGAAGGGTTTCTAATGGTCAAACGCATGAACTAGAGTCTAAATTATAGGAAAAATTCAGAATTATACCTATTGGGAGATGGATTTCCAATGAATTGCTCCAATGGACACAAGCTCCTAGCCAAATCCAAGTTCCAATGCTCATTGCAATTCAAGCTCCAATGCTCCTTAGATAATGAAAATGAAAGAAAATAAGAGTGAATTGAATAAAATTGGTGGAGGGGTGAAGTGAATTAGGGAAGAACACAATTGGGGATCTAGAATTTGGAGTGAATTATGAAGAGGAGAGAGAGAGAGAGAGAGAGAGAGAGAGAGAGAGAGAGAGACTCCTCCTTATGTGGCCGACCCCTTTTCTCCCTCTCAAAGCAACACACAAAGTCCAAATTACACCCCCCCTCCCCAACCACCACTAATTACTCATGAATGATATTTAATTAGAAGGACTAAATTATGGAAACTTCTAATACTAATAGAAGCTAATTCTAATCTCCTAATTAATGAAAGTAACGAGTCTAATGGGCCTAGTTCAATTGTTGGGTTCAATGTGTCATGACTAGTCTAATTAGGTCCACTAGTGTCAAGTCCAAATAAATATGTTAGTCTAATACTAATCAATAAATGAATAGCACAATATATAAAAATATAAGCACTATTTATAATAAATGTGTAATGACAAAAATATATTCTCATATTGAAATATGGTAGTGACAACTGACAAGTATGAAACTCACTGATAACTTTGCCGACGAATCGCTAGCTTGATGTAGCTAGAAGCTATCAAAGTCATGTACTTGATGCACATCAAGCACTTGAAGTATATCCTTCGCAAAAGCATATTTTGCTAGAAATCAGCCAATGTTTTCTCCAACTATTGCTTAGCTAGTGTTGCATATTGATAAGTAACATACCATATCAGGTTACAATAGTACTGCAATTCTGAAAAAAATTGAAAAAGCTTTGGTCCCCATGAAGAATTGATCCATCAACTAATTCTCAGTGGTAAGCCATCAATTCACTAGACATAACTTGAAATCTTGATTGAGGAAGGTGTCTTCTGTCCATTGGACTAATTAAATCCTTCAGCTGTTGAACCAATCAAAGTTGCGTACGATCTGATTGCTAATTAAGAGAAATCAAGATTTTGGTTATAACAGTAGAACATCAAT